>OX596284.1:18168260-18768260 GCA_951394225.1 Harpalus rufipes | reverse complement strand
CTGGGAAGAAATTTTGAGTCTGCCGTTTTCCAAAATATCTGCAAGATATTAGGAATTAATAAAACCAGAACAACTGTATTACATCCTCAGTCTGATGGCATGGTTGAACGAATGAACAGACCAATCAACCGATATTTGTCGAAGGTTGTCTCCAACCACCAAAGAGACTGGGACCGACATCTTCATCTGTTCCTGATGGCTTATCGTTCATCCGTACATGAAACAACATGGCAAACTCCTGCGAACATCTTATTCGGACGTGAGTTGCGTTTACCATGCGACTTGGTGTTCGGCAGCAAACCTGGGGAAGACCTGGCCGGAGAAGACTACGTTACGGGCTTATGGAGAAGAATAGATGACATTCATGAACAAGTCCGTACGAACATTCAAACTGCCAGCGACCGAATGAAGGACCGGTATGACATCAAAGCCGAAAAAGGTGGATATCAACCTGAGGATTTAGTGTGGCTTTATAACCCACAAAGGCGCCGCGGGTTATCACCAAAGCTGCAAAAGAATTGGGAGGATCCCTATGAGGTAGTCAAAAGAATAAACGTCGTGGTATATAGAATTAAGAAACGACCTATCGGGAAGCCGAGAGTGGTACACTTTAATCGGTTAGCCCCTTTTACCGGAGACAACAACGAAGACCATAATGGAGCAACAGTCCGTCAGATCATAGCTCAAGAACCGACTTTTGAAGATTTCACGGAGAACTATTCCTTTGGCCGCAAGGCGCGGTACGGCGTGACAAAAGAAGAACACCGAGATCTGTTCACCGTGTCTTCACATTATTCCCTCGGCCACTGCGTATCAGAAGACTTAAAGATGTCCCGCGGCAAGGCGAAATATGGACGACTACAAGAACTGGCCAACCAACGTCCATCTGTTGGGAAAACGTTACGACTGAGAGATAACAATGCAGACCATCAGCGGTACATCTACTACCTTGGTACAAAACCACGCTCGTACCAGTAGCCGTCGTATCAAAGCCTATGGAACTCGCTATGCGATTTGAGGGATCATCTACTGGAGAATGACATTTTGAAGCTAGCGGTACCGAAGTTAGGTTCTGGTCTAGACGGTTTGGATTGGAGGATTGTAAGGAACATGTTAGAGATCCTCTTCCGTTTCACCGACGTTGAAATTCTCGTCTGCAGCTTTAACGCTAACAGACAGAAAGAAGAAGTCGAGCGGACCATCGACTGTCACTTCTTTAAGAATTCGAAATGCACCAAGGGTAGTACATGCAGATTTCGTCATCCCGAGATGTTTCGAGAAGAAACAGTCTTAAGGAGGGGGCAGTGTAACAGTCGACGAGAAGTGAACATAAATAAATATAATTAGTGACATAAATAGCAGTGTTAATTGTTTAAATAAATAATCTTAGTGTTTAAGTATTTCATAATATTCTTAGTGTTTATAATTATTTAATCATAGTGTTAGTTATTTTTATTGTCTGTTTAATATTTAATCTTAATTATTTATCGTTTAATAAACGTATTATTTTAATTAATAATATTTGTCTGAGTTTTACACTTCACCCATATAAATAAAACGTTACAGTATTTTAATGTGCTTATTTTTTTGTTATTTTAAATAGGACTATATATTTTTTAGTTGCTTATTCGATAGAAACTTTTATTCTGAATTCAATGATATAATATTTGTATACCCTTGGATAACATTTTTTTTTTTTTTGAGAAAAATATTCTTGTTTAGATTTATATTAGGTTTATTTTATTATAGCTAATACATTTAAAATTTAAGTGTTAGCAGTGCAATCGGGCAATGGACAACTGGGCGATAAAATAATAGATGCGTAGACTTAGGTTAGGTTATGTTAAAAATTGTTTAGAAAAACTAGAGCGTCACTTTTAATTATTTTCCTTGTTGAAAAAAATCTACAAAATTATATGCCTGCTGAGCGCGCAAAATTCTTAAGTTTGTTGCCCAAATGACCATCGCCCACTTAATCATCGACCATTTGAATATCGCCCAATTGACTATCGCCTAGTTGTACAGCACTGCATTATTATTGGTATTATCAATGTCCGCACTCATCTCAAAAATAAACAACATTCCACTGAAGATTTCTGTTCAAAACATGCCACCACACGCACTTGTGTCCTTATCTCTCTTTGAAATCCTTTACATTGCGGATCACTTGCTCTCCGTGAAGCCTTGACTGAGACATGGGAATATAATTGCGGCATAAATCTATCTCACACAAGTACTCAAGCTGCATGCATGTAATATTTGAATTCTATTGGCTAACGACGATATCTGAGTTCTGATTATTGAACCAAACCGCTCGCTGCATCAGCTGGCGGCAGCAGTCAGCGTTAGCCAATAGAATTCAAACATTACGTGCATGCAGCTTACATACTGGTGTGAGATAGACTTACGCAGCAATGATATTCCCATTTCTCTCAATCAATGAAAATTATCGTATTTTGTAAAAAATCTGTTGTGGCCAGCACAATACCTTCCGTCAATCCTGTGTATAAAGTATAAATTCCATACACAATTTTTCTTGCAAAAGATTCTAAATTTCCAGTAAAATTATTTTATAAAAAAATATTCAAATTGCAGTTGACACTGACACCTTCTTCTTCTTTAACTTTTCCCATTCGTTAGTGGTCGCTATTTTTGCATGTCGTTATCATTCAGTTCCTTTTCTCTCAAGTCTTCCGCAATACAGTCCTTCCATCTTATCTTTGGTCTTCCTCTGTTCCTTCAACCTCCTATAACTAAACTATTCATTCTTGTTCCAATATAATTCTTCATTTCTCCTCATGACATGTTCTAACCAATGTAATCATATTTCTTGTATCTTTCTAGAAACTTGTAATACTAGAGTTATTTTCTTACCGTATCTTTCCGTGTTTTCCCCAACTTCTACTTCAACATCTCTGCCACATTAATTTACTTTTTATTGATACTGACATCTGTCAATTTGAATTATATGAATATATTATAATAGTTTCCATGTTTAGCATAGCTGGCTGAATTATAAAATTTAATTTCTTTAAAATTCTTTAACTCTGTATCTATTGAATATGAAGTATAAAATCTAATCAAATCGTATAGAGAATAATATATTCTTTAAGTTATAATAACGTTAAATGTCAATAAATCAAATTTAACTGTTAAATCTTCAAATGAGGTTACTTCCGGTTCACCAATTATTACCAAAATCTAATCACTTGTTCTTCTGGATGTAAACTTGAGGAATACGAAAATATAATTTTTGGAATCGTGGTATTGAAGTTATGGGATCCGGAACTTTTGTCTCACACACACAGACACACATACATACAGACATCATCGTAAAAATGGTAAAGTCGTATTATAGGGACCCTAAAACATGCTTATACACTAAAAACTAATCATTGAATTTTTTGACCAAAGACAATACCTTCCTTACCTTGGTGACGGAAGGTAAAAAGGATCGTACAAAATTATCGTACTTTAAAAAATATATCGTACATTTTGTTTATTATTTTCAAATCATCTCCATATATTTATAGTAGATTATTTGATTTTAAATTAGTTTTATTTATAGTGTTTGTAATAAACAAAATTTGAACCAGCGGATTGTTCATCATAACTAGATATTTTGGGTTCTTTTGATTCTGTCATAATTCTTACACATGTTACGCACAAACTCACAATAGCCAGGTTCCAGGTCACAATACAAATTCCAACATTGCCATCTCGTGGTCGTTGTATTCAATTATAGATATATATTTTAGTGCCAAATGTGTAAAAGGTTAACTAATGGCAATATAAAAATAATAATATTAACTTAAATTTACATATATAAATTTATGAAATTATTAAATTATCGTACATCGTACAACTCGCTATCGTATATCGTACACATGTCAAAAATATCGTACAAAAAACATAATTATCGTACATCTGGTAACGCTGATCAAGGCTTCAACTAGTCTCTACGTGAAAGATAGGATCATTATCAATATATTAGTTAATAGGCATATGCGCTGTATATCCTTACCCATTCCATACCAGGAGCCAGCAAAACTCGCGGCCTCCTACTCCAAGTTTGGACTATCGTTTCGTTCGTTAGTTGTACGCTAAACGTTCGATAATTGATATCTAGTTACACTTCATCAGTTCGATAGTGATGGGGAGCTTAGGAGTTGTAGTTTTGATCGTAGGATTCGTAGGATGCTCTCTAGCAGGTAGGTGATAGGATACTTACAAAATAGGACATTTTGGGAATTTTTATTTGTTACGATTAACTATTATTGTCAGGGGTCAATTCAATTTTTTTTGACAGTGACATTTATACTCTGTTTAGAGATACAGCGCACCGGTTATTAGGTAGTTTATAACATATCATTACCCAAGGATTATCTCTAATGTAAGTCGGTAGAAATGTATGTAATGTAACCAAGGAATTGTGTTCATTTTCAAAATCAAAACATAGGCTAGAGCAGAGCTGGGCAAGTGCCGCTATTTAAGTACTTAAGTACTATGTACAAATACCAGAGCTCAGGTACTTAAATTTAAGTACTAACTACTTCAGTTATTAAAATACTGAAGTCTTAAGTACAAGTAATTGTTAAGAGTACTCAGTACTTTTCAAGTACTACCTAAAAAAGCAATAATCTAATTATTTAATGTTTTGGTAGAAGAATAATTAAATACCAATACACATTTTGTATTATATCTACCAATATAATATAACTAAAACTCAGAATTAAAAAAACCATAACTTTACATGAAAAGATGTGCAAAATTTGATTGAAATTCTGGTGAATGATTTCTTTTATATCATTGACATATAAATTATATACATACTACTTGTGATTGTGATGCACTCTCCACGCCATCAATGAGTGTTCGGCAGTTGACGCCTCATAAATGCCCGCACGGTACAAGTATGTCATCATCATTACCGAAATCTGGGTACAAAACAGATTGGCACACCCAGTAATGGGTAATATGCCGAGATGATATATTTCATTTTGGTATAATTTGTTTAATGAAAAAATTGTTTAACTTGAAGATAAATAAATATATCATCACGGCATATTACCCATTGCTGGGTGTGCCAATCTGCTTTGTACACAGATTTCGGTAATGATGAAATATTTATACCGTTCGGGCGCTGCATATGTAAAAATGAGATCTTCTAAATTTGGCTATTATTAAATATTAATGCATACCTACAGAAAACTTCATAATCCTTAATTTTTATAACGTAAAGTAAAGCTGCCAATAAAGTACCACTTCCGGTTTTCCGATTTAGACTAATATCTAATGGATTATTTCTGTAGTAGTATAGAGTAGGAAAACAAGAATTTTTAAAATTATATTATTTATTTACCAACATCTTGATACCTACAGAAAAATTCCCGGGTAGTGGCGCATACCCGCGCATACTAGGCCACGCCTTCCTTAGCCACGATTGGTGCGAAAAATGTCAGTAGCGTGCTCCATATTTAACTTAAATAGAGTTTAAACATAAAAATGAATAATGTTGCACTTCAAAATAATAAACAAAATTGTAGTTAATAACAATAAAATAAAACTTGGGCACGTAATAAATGATAGATAATAATAATAATAAATTATTAACAACTTATTATTATATTTTTAAGTTTCTAAATTTTCCAGTTTAATCTTTTTTGTTGCACGTGCAGGTGCAATATGTACTTTCAAGTTATCGTTAAACGTTAAAGTATGTTTCTTTTCTACACAATGTACGGCATAACCAATACTAAATTTGTTATTATTTATGGACTTTTGATATTCTTTAATTCTTTGTTTAAATTACCGGCGTGTATTAAATTGAAAGTGACCCTTGTAATGGCCAAAACGGAAAGTAATTCACACAAAGAATTAAAGAACATCAAGAGTCCATACTCCAATTGTTAAAATATGTTCACCAAGTGCCAACCAGTAATTCAATCCAATATATGAATATTGAAATACTACTTAACAATGCTACGCCACTGACTCGAAACTAATTTTGTGCTTAGCCATCTGGAGTAGGGGTAAGGTCGCAGTTTGATCTTCTGCGCATATTTTCCTCTCGCCATCACGTTTGGTGTTTGCTATATGTGATATTTAACACGACCCTAATCTGCCTTAACATGGGAAACGGTGGGAGCGGATAAAACTGGCATTTACATCTTATTGAATATAAATGTTATAACTATAAATGTTTCCATTTTTACAAAACCCTTAAACATCATACTCTGTTACTAAAAAAGAGAAAATATTTGCGAAAAAAGATATGTCTTATCTAATTTTATTTAATATCACCATATGTTTTGAAAGATATTGGATTATAAAGACAAACAAAGTAATTATCATTTCACATCATTAATATTAGAAGCTTTTTATAATTTCCAATAGTTACTAACATATATCATTAATAACCGTTTATGCAGGGTGTCTCTATAAGCTTGCTCACTATTGGTAACTTTTTTACGAGGTTGGTGAAATGAGCAAAACTGTGCCATTTTACAATAGTAAATTGACCATGTTGACAAAAAAAAATTGTATCAGCGGTTCCCAAAATTTGGGATAAAATATATATTTTTTAAATGGAACAATATATTTTTTTATTCTTTTATTAGAAAGGGTATTTTTTCCCTTTTCAATACGATAATGTTTATTTATATTTTTTTCAAATAAATGAGTTATTAACGTTTAAAAATAAAAAATCTGTATAGTGTTAATTTAGCCACGTAAACCATGGAAATATATATATTTTTTTATAAACTTATTATTTTATTAACTTATTTTAGAGTAATAATAAAATAATCAAACTAAATATTCAAATTAAAAACTATCATTTCTTAGGCACATTTCAGCTCTTTTGGAAATAGTTCTATTGTTCTACTAATATCAAGTTACATATTCGCAAGCCTGTAATTTTTTTTCACGCAATTCTTCAACCCTGTTACTGCAATTATTAGTTAATAAAATAATAAACGTATAACGAAAAAAAAATGTTTCCATGGCTTACAACATTACCTTATTGAAAAGAGAAACAAAATACTCTTTCCGATAAAAGAATAAAAAATATATAGTTCTATTTAAAAAAATTGTCCCAAATTTTGGAAACCGCTAATACAATTTTTTTTGTCGACGTGACCTATTTTCTCAATAAAATGGCACAATTTTGCTTATTTAACCAAGTTCGTATATCTTCAAATAAAAAAGTTACCCATAGTGAGGAAGCTTATAGAGAAACCTGTATATCAAACTTTTTTATAATTACCATTGCCCGGAACTTTATAATTTTTGAAAAACTTGATTAAAACAATGTGTCACATTTTAGAAATTATCATACATTGAATGTAGATTGAATAGATATTCCAAAAATTGATTTCGATTTATCGTTTCGATGATGTCGCTTACGCCTTTCGTTTTTTTTATCATTACTTTAGATGTCCCGTGATCAAAACAATCACTAGTTACTGAGACTGTTGAACAAGTTGAGGACAATAATGAAAATATTTTACTAAACGAAGCATTTCTTTCTAAAGTCATAATAGTAATTTACGTAACAAGACCTGAAAGTGATACTTTACTGGGTGAGCAAGTATATTCCAGAGCAAGCCGTGATAGTGTAAGCCCAGTAGACACTTTCAGGTCATATTGGCTATAAATTTGTTTTTGCCTCCTAAAAAAAAAGAAGAAATAGAAATCTATAAGCTATGCATTATTTTAATTTTATTTTGAGGAAATAAGAAATAAATAAATAAACAACTGATCGCCCTGGAATCATTCTTGTAGGGATCGGAATGTTACTTTCCGAGGAAGCTCTGTAAAGAAGGATCTAAAAAGTGCTCAGAAACAGCTAATAATTTCTTGAACGAAAAAAAGCATATGTTTGTAAATTTAATTCTTTAATAAAATTATTTTTGTATTTTGTCTGTTTTCTAAGTTTTATTTAAGAGTGTATATACACCAACTTTTAAAAAGCAACAAAATTATTAATTAAAATGAAACTATAAGTTTGACACAGATTATAAAAATAAAATATTTTATTGCTAGTTAAAAAATCTGATGTGGCCAGCACATAACCTCTCGCCGTATATTTTACCTGGCTGTATGCATAAAGCAAAGATTATTTTTATAAATACAAATAATATATTCATATAAATCTATGACGTATAAACTTCTTTATTATTCAATAATAGCATGTCTCAACATGAAGATATTTTACCATAAATTATGTTACAATAAATTACAAAGTAGAGATTACCATATATAAATATTAGGCTGGTAACAGCAATTTTCAATTCGAACAACTTTGTTTACTTTCTCTTCATATTCTTCTAGTAAAAACATTAATTTTGGGCGGTCTAAAATGTATATATCTGGATTGTGCATCTATTCTTATATATCTTCTTTTACATTTTATTTTTTCATACTTGTTACATCTAAATAACCTTAATTCCCTTTAATAAAGTGACGGATAGATTGCACTCCGATTTTGTCAATATTTACAACTTACTTGAGAAGAATTTGATAGCTTTTTCGCAATTCAAAGTTACTCTAGTCTACAGTACTGGTGTACATTGTCCCATAATGTTTGAAACAAATTTAAGTCCTTCAACCTAGACTTGTCATCTCCATAATAGTCACAGATCAAGAACTAAGGGATTCTCCAAGTACATTTTTAATTCATTACTCATTATTTCTGACACTGACATTTATCTGTCAGTTACAAATAATTTAAATTATCAACTATTTTTCATGGCATTCTTTCGGCTGTCAAATTTATTACAACAGATTATTTTATATATTATACTTCTTTTATCTCTAAATCTATGGAATATATAATAAAATATTTAAATGTATCAGATAGAGAATTTAATTTTCTTTAATATTACCACGAAAAATTTTCAAAAAATAATATTTAGAAGATTTTTTTTCAAGAATCTTCTACTTCCGGTTGTCCAATTATTACCAAAACCTTTTCAGATCTTCCCATGAATGTCCGATTGGGAAATACGTTGTTAAACAAATTTTATGTCTTATAGTTTTTGAGTAACCGTCCTTCCAACATCCCACACACATACACACATACACACACACATCCACACACACACACACACACACACACACACACACACACACACACACACACACACACACACACAGACATCATCGTAAAAATGTTAAAATCGGATTGTAGAGACCTTAAAACGTGCTTATTCAATAAAATCTGGATATGCGATTTTTAGCATGAATGCAATACCTCTCTTAGCGAGAGGTAAAAAGTAGTCTCTCCTGTAAAATTTGGTTAAAGCCGCTTACGCCTTTTTGTCGTGACGCCGTCGGCTTTCATGCAACGATTTTTGGAAACCTAGAGAACCGTTAATTACTAATGAATCGATAAATAGTTTCTTGCAACCCAGTATTAAACTGTCAATTGTCAGTTAAAACGAAAAATATTGCAACGATATTATAATACGTATCAATAAGGTATTTTATCTTTTTACCTTCTGACACCTTTAGCTAAGGAAAGGTTGTGTCTTTGGTCAAAAAATTTGATGGTGAGTTTTTAGTGAATAAGCACGATTCAGGGTCCCTAGAATACGAATTTACCATTTTTACGATGATGTCTGAATGTGTGTGTGTGTGTGTGTGTGTATGTATTTGTGTAACGATTTTTCATATAGGTACGATAACTCCAACACTACAATTCTAAAAATTATAATTCTTTCATATTCCTTTTTTTTACATCCATATGAAGAGTTGATTCGATTTTGGTTTTAATTGGTCAACCGGAAGTACCCTCATTTGAAGATTTTAACAGTTTTTCTTGAAAAAACGGATGGATAAGAGTTAAAATATTACAAAAAAAGCAAATTTCATAAATCAACCAGCTATGCTGTACCCATGGAAACAGCTACTATATTAAGACAGATGTCAGGTCAATGAAAAAAAAAATGAATGTGGCGGAGAGAGTTGGATGTTGAGATGGATGTTGGAGAAGACACGGAAAGATGGGGAAGGAATGAGAGGATAAGGGAAATGGCTCGAGTGATAGAAGTTTCTAAAAAAACAAGAGAAACGATTACATTGGTTTGGAAATATAATGAGAAGAGATGAATAATATGTTGGAAGAAGAATGAACAGCTTAGTAATAAGTAGATAGAAGAAAAAAAGGAAGATCTAAGAGAAGATGGAAGGACTGTATTGCGGAAGATTTGTGAGAAAATGTACTGAGTGTGGACAACAAGTAAAACAGAAATAAATGGAAGAACAGCGACCAGTAACGAATGGGAAAAGCTAAAGTTAGTGTCAAGTGCAATTTACATAGTTTGTTTATGAAATAATTTTATTTATTCATTTATCAATACAATGCACAACAGGTAAGACCCAGTAAGAGGGCAGGAAAAAAATACATGAAATACATTAAATAAAGATGAATAAATGTCTACACTACAATCAATGAATAATTACTGGAAATATAGAATATTTTGCAAGAAAATTTATGTATGGTATTTGTTCCATTATTGGTTAACCGTCAAACTTTCTCTTTTGTCTTCAACATGTTTTTCTTTATGCATATAATTAAATCATTTAAAATTAAAAAAAATACGATGAAATCGAATAAAATTAAACATCTGTAGAATCGTGCAATTGTGCTTCTCAACAAGATACAATAGCAGACTTGCACAAACCAAAGTTCTATATTTAGATTATTATTTAACTTGTTGAAATGGAAATATATAAGATCTACTTGTTTTAGCGTAGAAAATATAATTAATTAATATGTAAAAAAATTCTACGCGAAGCAGTAAGATTTTACACTACTTTCTAACAATATGAAATTAATTCAGAAATGACCACAAGATGAAACTTGAAATTTTGATTTGCTTATTTGCTTTATTTCGCCTGGAATATATTTTTATTTAATTTCTGAGTCAGGAAATGAGATTCAGCAGCATTTTCAAAGTTTTTAAATATTAAATAAATGAAATATATATAATACTTAATTATTTTAATAATGATTAAAATTTAAAATAAATAAATATTTTATTCATAATAAGGAAAATCAAAAATTTTGTTAAAGAGTATTGCGTATAAAAATAAGGAAAATATTCATATTTGATTAAATTGCGAACACAGATTAAGGATAAATAAAAATTAAATGTTATCTCCTGTAAAAAAAAATATACTCAAAACAATTTTACTTATGCAAAATAATTAATTATTATTTTTTTAGTATTTGTGGATCAAAAACAACATATTTAATTTGTTTTTCATTTCCGACAAAATATATAAAATATTTTGCGCAGTGTAAAAATTTATCAGTACAATAATTGAAAAAAAAATTATCGAGGTGCAGACGCAGCCAGTGACCACCATCTATTAATCGGCGCAATAAAATTAAGAATAACATCTAAAACATCAAAATTCCAACGAGGAAACAGAATAAAATAATAAGACTTAAAAACCCAGAGATGTTAGAAAAGATTCAAAACACTTTGCGAATTAAACTTAAAGAAGTTAAACCAGGAGAAGCTAATTTTATGTGGGAACAAATAAAGACCACAACACTACAGCTTACTGAAGAATGCCTCGGAACAAAACAGAAGAATCAACAAGACTGGATCTCAAAACAGACGTGGCAAAAACTCAACGAACGAAAAAACTTAAAAAATCAACTAAACTCAGCAAGAACTAGAAACGAAAAGAGCCGCCTTACAGAAGAATACAAGAAGATTAACACAGAAGTAAAACGCAATGCAAGAAAGGATAAGAGAGTTCACATTGAGAAACTAGCTAACATAGCAGAAATTGCAGCGCACTCCTACAACCTAAAAGAACTATATCGCATTACTAAGCAACTTTCCAACAAAAACTTTTTTAGTGAACAACCTATAAAAGACAAAAATGGAAACCTATTAGTCGCAGAGGACCATCAGATTCATAGATGGGAAGAATATTATACAGAACTTCTAAAAAAGAAAGACTTACCTGAAAGTATTACAGGTACACCAAATCGAACCCTTCGTATTGACAGTAGTCCACCCTCAGTGGAAGAAATCAAACATTCTATAAACAAGTTGAAGAACAATAAGGCTGCCGGACCGGACAACTTACCAGCAGAAATTCTAAAAGTAAACTGCGACACCTTTAGCACCACCTTACTTCCAATCTTGCAAGAGATTTGGAATAAAGAATCCATCCCAGATTGCTGGAAGACAGGAATCATCATAAAACTCCCCAAAAAAGGGAATCTTACAGAGTGCGCCAACTGGAGGGGCATCACACTATTGAATACACTTAACAAAATTATAGCTCAAATTTTATATAGCAGAATCTCAAAAATAGCAGAACCAAAATTCAGGAAAGAACAAGCCGGTTTCCGACCTAACAGATCTTGTGTCGATCACATTAATACATTACGACTAATAATAGAACAGTCAGTAGAGTGGCGGGTTCCACTCTACCTCGTCTTTATTGATTTCAAACGAGCATTCGACATAATAAATCACGATGCTATGTGGAAAATCCTCTCATCAACTGGAATTCCAACTAAAATAATTAACATCATTAAAGATCTCTATCATAACTCTTACTGCCAAATATTGCACAAAAGCAAAATGTCTGATAAAATTGCAGTTGAAAGCGGTGTAAAACAAGGCTGCGTTCTTTCGCCATTGCTTTTCAATATCGTCTTAGACTTCATTATGTGACGTGTCAACACCGAGCCGAGGGGCATCACGTGGACACTACATAGCCGACTCGAGGACATAGACTATGCCGATGACATATGTCTTATGTCACACACACACACCAACATGCAATCAAAAATAACCAACTCTCTCAAGAAGCCAAACTTGTAGGACTCGAAATCAACATAAAGAAAATAAAGCGATGCGTATTGGTACCACCGTCAGCACTCCTTTCCAAGTACAAGATGAAAAAATTGAAGATGTAAATGAATTTTGCTATCTAGGAAGCGTAATAACCAAAGATGGTGGAACACTAGCTGATGTAAACCACAGAATTAAAAAAGCAAGACAAGCTTTTGGAATGCTGAGCAAGTTATGGAACTCATCCAACATATCAAGAAAAACAAAACTTAGAATTTTTACGACCAATGTAAAATCAGTTCTACTTTACGCGTGCGAAACCTGGAAGATTACTTCCCAAATAAGTCATAAACTCCAAGTCTTCATAAACAACTGTCTACGTCGTATTTTTCGAATTCAGTGGACCGACCGCGTCACGAACGAAGAAATCTTGAGGAGAGCTAAACAGAAGAATGTAAACCAGGAGATAAAGGTTAGAAAATGGAATTGGGTCGGCCACACCCTTCGAAGAGAACCGGAAAATGTTGCACGGAAAGCGTTTATGCCGGGGACACACGGTACTTGTAATGACCATTAGCTACATTCTTAATTGAAGTTAATGCTCATTACAAAAATACGTAGACACACGGACGTCAGTTGAAATTTCCTACACATGCGCAGATCGCATTGTTTGTTGGCAGTTTTCACGTATTCTTGTGACAGTAGTGTAGGTTAGTCAAGGTTAAGTGTATTTACATGTATTTAAATATGCCAAATAAGACGTCAAAAAGAGATTCAAGTGGACTTCGGATCTAGAATGTATATTGATTGATATTTGGGAATCAAATATCGAAAATTTGAGAAAACAAAAAAGAAATTCCCACGTATATGCCGAAATGGCAATCGTTTTTAATGCATCTACCGAGATTGTCGTAAAAATTGACAAACAATAAATTACCAAAGTTCAAATGGTTCTGTTGATTTTTTTTCTATTTAAATACAGCAAAATGTATTCAATAATTCTCTTATTTTTCTGAATGCGTCTATTTGATGAAGAGAGCATTTCAGACAAATTTCGCGACATTTCCATTACTACTCGGAGATAATTTAAATTATTCACAATTTGTTGATTTAGAGAACTCATTTAAACAATTTCTAACCTCCAAGTTCCAATGCAAGTAACTACTGTCAGATTTCAGTATTCTAGGCGATAAGACCCGAACACTTCCGATCCTTCGTTTTAAAACTTCATCGGCACTTTTCTTCATTATGAAGTTTGAAATGACCATTACATAAATTATCACATGACACATGACAACTAAATTAAGAATTAGCTGTTAATGTTCATTAACTTTCGCCGTGTGTCCCCGGCATTAGACTGGAACCCTCAGGGCTCACGCAGAATAGGAAGACCTGCGATCACTTGGCGAAGATCAATACTCAAAGAATTAGACAAAGAAGGGAAATCTTGGAACCAAGTCAAACACATAGCAAAGAACAGAACCCGATGGAAACACTTCGTAGAGGCCCTATGCTCCACACAGGAGATCTAGGATATTATATATATTTGTTCCATTATTGGTTAACCGTCAAACTTTCTCTTTTGTCTTCAACATGTTTTTCTTTATGCATATAATTAAATCATTTAAAATAAAAAAAATACGATGAAATCGAATAAAATTAAACATCTGTAGAATCGTGCAATTGTGCTTCCCAACAAGATACAATAGCAGACTTGCACAAACCAAAGTTCTATATTTAGATTATTATTTAACTTGTTGAAATGGAAATATATAAGATCTACTTGTATTAGCGTAGAAAATATAATTAATTAATATGTAAAAAAATACTACGCGAAGCAGTAAGATTTTACACTACTTTCTAACAATATGAAATTAATTCAGAAATGACCACAAGATGATACTTGAAATTTTGATTTGCTTATTTGCTTTATTTCGCCTGGAATATATTTTTATTTAATTTCTGAGTCAGGAAATGAGATTCAGCAGCATTTTCAAAGTTTTTAAATATTAAATAAATGAAATATGGTAATATTAGTTAAGAAATGAACACTAGATGATACCAGAAATATAATACTTAATTATTTTAATAATGATTAAAATTTAAAATAAATAAATATTTTATTCATAATAAGGAAAATCAAAAATTTTGTTAAAGAGTATTGCGTATAAAAATAAGGAAAATATTCATATTTGATTAAATTGCGAACACAGATTAAGGATAAATAAAAATTAAATGTTATCTCCTGTAAAAAAAAATATACTCAAAACAATTTTACTTATGCAAAATAATTAATTATTATTTTTTTAGTATTTGTGGATCAAAAACAACATATTTAATTTGTTTTTCATTTCCGACAAAATATATAAAATATTTTGCGCAGTGTAAAAATTTATCAGTACAATAATTGAAAAAAAAATTTTCTTGTTAACATTAGAAGATTACTATAACAATGTTTGTATAATAATTTATTGTATATCGATTTATTTTTATTTTTAGGAAAAATGAAAAACCCATCCCTTGAATTTTTGCAAATAAACATTAATATACATGAAATTAATATAATAATAATAATAATGCTCATTAAATTATGAAGAATATATGTCAACAATACAGTTGCATTTAAAGTATAGTAAAAAATGTTATCTATTTTTTTTTCGAATCTAGAGATTTTAGAAAATTCAAGATACATAAGTAGTCGGTTGGACAATTTGCAAAATACTTGCTTTAAAACGCTCTTCTTATATTATTATACACGGAAAGTGAAACATATGCGTTTAACATGGGAAATCAGTTTTTTCCGTGCGCATTACTTCCCTAATTATTTTAGACAAAAAGTTTCAAATCGATGTTGTAAAGCAAAAATATTAGTATTTATTTTGACATTCAAGTAATAAAACGTTACGTTTTTGTTCATTTTTTGTTTCTAATTCCATGGCTAATACTATTAAATTGTAATTCCGTGAATTTTCAAATTTTATTTCTGCAGTTATGAAGTAGCCAAAATGTTTTTAAATTTAATGTACTTATTTCTGTTACATCCTGTATATTACGCTGCTTTTGAATTGCGGAACGGAAATCAGATAATAAAAAGATTACATTATGTTATAATTTTTAATTATATTTTTCTTTTTGTAGCACCATCGTTTAACTCTCGACCAATAATTAAAACAGAAGAAGGAAAGCAAGAAATTATTGTTAATAGCCAAACAAATGTAACACTTTTGTGCGAAGGGAAAGAAAAGATTACGTGGACATACCCCAACAACAGTATTGAGGTACCAAATGTATAATAGAGTCCATTATATTTTTCTGAAACTATGATTGTATTTTTTAGGATTTGTACTGGTCCACAGTAATCGTAGAAACTTCAGAAAGTAATGGCAAATTTTACGCCAAACTAATACTAACTAACGCGTCGTACGTCGATGTAGATTATTATTATTGTCATGCAGACGATGCTCCGAAAGATGACGAATTTCGATCGACGAAAATATATGTTTATATTAGAGATCCCGTACACTTATCCGTAAAACCAGTAGATCCCGTGGTATTTTTGAGTGTGTTCCAATATGATACTGTGGTTTTACCTTGCAGACCAACATCGCCCGATGTCACAGTCACGTTAGAAGATACTAACAATGACGAGGTAATATATTCTATTGCCGAATTTGAGAGTAGTGATTCTGTCGAGACGAGAAATTTCTCGATTCTCGTCTCGTACTCGAGACGAGACAGAATTATAAAAATTATTTTTCGAAACGAGATATATATGACTAGATATCGATTCTCGAAAACTGTTTCGAGATTTCTCGGTTGTTATTTTTCATTAATTATATTTACAAGCGTGTGAAATTTAATATATTCTCAGTGATATATGTCTCTATTTATCTTTGTATATTTCATGGTTGATATCTTAATATTTACACGCTTCAAATTTTGTTAATTTAAAATTTGAATTAGTATACTGGGCCAGTAATGTTTAAAAAAAAAATTGGACATATTACTCTAATACCTCGAAACAAACTTTCCTTTATGGACTACTCATTTCTACATAATTATAGTAATTGCGAGTATTTATATTTTGTTTATAATAAAAAACGAAAACAATTAGATATCAGCTTCTATTAACAATTAAAGATTGAAATTTAATATGTAAATGCAGAATGCAGTTTCTAAATAGAATAGAAATGTCGAGACGACATAATTTTATGAATTTGAGACTAGACGAGACGAATTTCTCGTCTTGTCTCGATCGAATCACTATACAAGCATGTACCGAAACGTCGGCTGTGTAAGAGATTTCGAGTAATTGTACTGTAACCACCTAATATTTATAAAAAGCTTTTGGCAAAAAAACCATAGTTCAAATATGGTAAATACAGGATGCGGCAGAGTAACCTCCCTAGTTTTACTATCGCATTGTAGGGGAATAGAGGTCGTAAACGGGTGGGGATGGTGGATGGCAAGTTTCTGTTACAAAAAAATTTAATCGTAAACATAATTACGAACGAGCTTTTTTACTGTAGAAGGCTATATCCGCGAAAACGGATCTGTAGCCACCGTCCAGTGTGCGTTTAGTAGGTACTGTTCTAAAAACCCGTCAAGCAGTTCTGGTCCGAAAATCGATTACATTGTTAACAGAATCTGTTGTCAGAAACCACGTGGACAACCATGGACTGCTTGAACAGCCGAAAACATCGACGCAGGGTGTGAGCCTGCTCTAGAATTTTTTGCCACAATTCTTAAAGAACTTGGCAGGAGAATGTCTGGTTTCAGCTGGATGGAGCCACAATGGAGCCAAATGTTCTCCGGGTACTTGATTTCCTTGAGAAGCGATATTCCATGGCCCGCGAACTCGCCACATTTAACACCGTGACTTTTTTCTATGAGGGTAATCTCAAAATCGAGGAACCTGCAAACCCTAAAAGCGCAATCCGCACAGAAATCCGCCGTATACCCCAAGAAATGTTCGAAAGAGTTATACGAAACTTCATAAGTCACTTGCGGCAGTGTTTGGACAAGGACGGATACTACTTTGCCTATATTATTTTTGTACTCATGCATTAAAATGTGTTGTTTCGCGTCACCCAAGTACCGTCCGAAATGTCAATTTCCTAGGTCTCCACCAGATAAGTGACCGGGAAATTTTGGTAAAACACTCTCCTATTTCTAAAGCATTTCTTAAACAACTAAATATATAATAAAAAAGTATAGTTTCGTAAATACTCTCTCGCTTAATAACAATAAGATAAAATGGTGGAATATTGAATGAAATTGAATTTTAAAATAAGGAATTTAGTGCATTTGGTTCACTATGTTGGCAAAAATTTCTACTCGGCGGTAGTCGGCAAAACAGAGTACTCAGGAAGTCGGTAACACATAACCAGAGATGTTCACGTGTTGTATAAGCTAGATTCCTAACTCCATGCGCAAAAGTGAAGCCAGCAATTTCGTGTGGCGGCCATTTGTTAAAAAGGCATGTAAGATCTAAGTATTTTACTATTCAGATTTGTGGCAATTTTAAAGTATGTACTGTACTATAATATATAACTAATGTTTTGAAAGACAATTTACGATTATAAAGTGATCTACTTACGGCATTTACTACACAATAGCCCGGGAACGAGAACGAGAACAGGAACGAAGATTTTGTCAATACATTATTTGTATTGTAAAGAACTGTGTTTTTTTAGTTATTTACCATCGAATAGATTTAAAACTGGGGGAAAGGTACATTTTTTTGGGTTTTTCAATCAAACCATATAACAATTAAATGGAAAATAAAGTTAAAATATTTGTATGTAGAATGTGAGTAATATAATTTATGTAAATACATTATTTTATATCTTTTAGATTTCCTTTGAAAAATAAACATATTGTAACGTTTTTATTTATATGGGTGAAGTGTAAAACATAGACAAATATTATTAATAAAAGAATACGTTTATTAAACGATATATAATTAAGGATTAAATATTAAAAGATAATAAAAACAACTAACACTATGATTAAATAATTATAAACACTAAGAATATTATTAAATGCTTAAACACTACGATTATTTATCTAACTAACATTTATATCACTGCACTTATTTATATAACTACATTTATTTATGTTAACAACTGTTAAACTGTTTATTTATATCACCGAGTTCATATCTGGTTGCTTGTATATACGAGACTGTCTCCCGCTGTTCTCCCGACGGTATTTATACAGCCCCTATCATTCTAGAACTCTTCTACAGCGACAATGACCCGTATACAAAGGAATGAGGTCACGGTGCAATTAACCTGTCTCAGCGCGTCGGGGATTGTATTATCGCTCTGGTACGTTCTTTCGAAGGGATTACGTCATTGTTCGCGAACATGCTATCAGTAGCGGCGCATGCATACTTTTCTCTCAGGGGCGCACGTCACACTATATTAAAATCTTGGATTATAAATGTAAGGAGAAAAGCTTTTACCCCAACTAAAGCTAACAAAGTTTGCAGCGATCATTTTAAAGAAAATGATTATTTAGTTAGGACGGGAACTTACATTCGAAAATTGAAACCAGATGCAGTCCATACGATATTTTCCGCTTTCCCTAGCTATTTAAAACAAAAAGAAAATAGCAGAAGGGTTTTAAATAAAAAATCATGTAATTATTGCGCTGAAAACTGATTAACATTGGACCATAATTACGTTCACAAATATAAATTTTCAGTTTTAACTGATTTTAAAAATAATAGACGATTAATTTCCCCATCAGAAAGCGTTTTTAAAATAATTAAAGCTACTGAAACAGAAATTAATATTTTCACTAATAATTTAAAAACATTTTCAAATACAAATAATATTGAAAGAAAAATAATAAATTTTATAATTAATCTTTTTGCCAGTGAAAAAAATATTTTTTCTCATTTACATTGTGAAATTTCTTTGGATAATAATCACAAAATTGATCTAATTTGATATATTTGCAAGCAGTATATAAAAATTAGATTGCACAGTATTGCAAAGTGGTCCAATCAGAATCAAATTGTTAGCAAAAGACAAATTAAATAAAGTAATATTATTTTCTAATCAATAAATAGTGTTTAAGAACAAGTATTGTGTTTTATTTCACCAATTTAATAACAATTTATTTGTGATAACCTTCATATATCAATTATATTCTAAGTTTTATTTCATATTTACCATATCATACATTAATATTTTGCCTTTTTAACAAATGGCCGCCGCTTGACCTTGAGGCTTCACTTTTACGTGGTTTGAGACATACGAAGTTGGGTATCTAGGTTATACATAAACATCTCTGCACATAACATTGCACATAACCAACAAACTTAATGTAAATTGTAACAAAATAATAAGAAATTTAACAATTGTTATAACTTAAGTTTATTAAGTTTAAATTTGCTATATACTACAAGAAAGTGAAATACTTGGTAAGTAATAAATAGTTATTTACATACCATGATTAACATTACATTGCATAAAAATAATTGGAATTTAAATTTGACACATCACTCTGAAATTAGCTACAAACAGTGTACATCTAATGAATTTTTAATAAATAAAATTATTTGCACAAAAATTACTAACTATTAAGTTTTATAATTTTCGTACAAAAAATATTGTACAAACTTGGTTCCCGCACTTTGTATGTAAATAACTATTTCAAAACCACGTGAGATAAACTTCCCATGTAAGTTCAGGACACAAATAAATACATATATATATATATATATATATATATATATATATATATATATATATATATATATATATATATATATATATATATATATATATATCTCGAGTATTTATTTTTAATTCACCTTCAAAACCAGGGAGGTTATTCTACCGCACACTGTATAAATTACATACAACGACATGTACTTTCAAGGATGCCAAACAGTATGGTAAAACTGTGTCTCGTAAAATTATCTTCGTCGCAAGTACATTTGAAAGATTGACCGTTTCTTTAAAAATGTCTAATTATTGTGTAATCAATGTATTTTTTTCTATTTCTTAACATCCAGTAAATAATTTTCTAATATTTAAACATGATCCTCAATTAAATTAAGTTACAGATATCTATAAAAATAAGGAAGTTAGAAAGTTTTACTTTGATTATTTTAAATTCAAAAAAATGGACTAAGGTTGTTTTTAATAAAAACTGTTCAATATATTTAAACATTTTATAAATCTGACTGAAGGCCAACTCAACGACCTATAGCAACCACGGAGGATTCAAAGTTCCGATGAACGAGTTTGACCAAACCTTTTCCTGCATTTTTGAACGAGATGGTCACAGTTCCGAGTTATTGATTGCCGTTACAGTGATAAGTATGTTTATTACATTATTTCAATGTTTTTCTTAATTTTCAGATACATTTTGATTATAATTCGTTTAAAGGATATAGTTTACGCTTTACGGGAACACTCGTATCGTCCTAATGTTTATACATCGCCCTGTTCATTTCTGTTTCGTTCAGTTTCCTAACGTTCAAAACTTGTCCTTGAAGTTGGCGCAGATGAACTTCGCGCGCTCACAATTTAAAAAGTACACTCCGGAGTACAAAATGTACATGAAAATTATTCACTGAACCGGAATAGGTGGGATCATGCTAAAATCGCATATGGAGATTTTGATAAATGACCACGTTTCAAGGTTCATAGAATTCGATTTTAACATTTTCACAATGATGTCTGTGGGTGTGTATGTGTGTGTGTGTGTGTGTGTGTGTGTGTGTGTGTGTGTGCATGTGTGTGTGCGTGTATGTGTGTGTGTGTGTGTGGATCTTCTGGTCACTTTAGCTCAAATACTATCAACCGCAGAATTTTGAAACCTTGTATTTCGACCTTACTCTCATTTGGAAAGAAGCCATTAGATTTTGGTGTAAATCGGATAACTGGAAATTGCACTTTACTAGAAGCTCAAAATAGTTTTTCTTCCAAAAACACACCTCTATATGTCATTTTTTGCGATTATGTTATTATTAAAATTAAAGGTTATTGAATTTTCTACAGGCATGCATTAATATTTTTTCTATATATTACCTCCCGCTACCCCTGGTAAGGGAGGTATAAGGATCGTGCTAAAAATCGCATATCGAGAGTTATTTTATAAATCCCGGAGTCTATATTTTAAAGATAAACACAATTTCTTAGTTACACAATTCATATTTCAAATCTATGTAACTGACAGATAAATGTCAATGTAAAAAATCTGTTGTGGCCAGCACAATACCTCTCGCCACTTACTTTTTTGGTTACATAAGTATATAACAGTCATGTTACATTGTTGGCCTTAACAAGCAGATGTGGGGGCCTTTTTCAGAATGATAATTAGTATGTACATGGATGTCACTTGTCAATTTTTCATTCAAAACTTCAAGATTTTCTAAATACACGTAGTTAATTTGTCACCAGGAATGTGGAATTTACTTGTCGAGGAAAATAAACCACATGGAATTGGAAAATCACTAAATTTAGAATGAGAAATTATGATACTTGACATCTATATACATAATTACTAGCTATCATTCTGTCATAGGCCCCCATATCTGCTTGTCAAGGCCAACAAAATCACATGACTGCTCGCCCCCTATTGTATTTAACATTTCTTGTATACTACACACTACACCAAAAATTCTACTTACATATATCTATTTCTTATAGTTAGATTGATTAATTTTAAATTCATTTTATGAAGAAATTTTGTCCTCTTCTAATTTTTTGAAATGTTTCCAATTCATTGTCAGGATTGACAGTATTTTTGAAGGATATTATGTAATATACCTATAATTTTAAATATATAACTATTAATACATTAAGAAATAATATAATGTATGTACTTCCCAGAAAAAGTCTTCAGTAATGTCTCCGTATTTCTGACACTGACATTTATCTGTCAATTACAAACAATTTAAATTTGCAACTATTTTCCATGGCATTCTTTCGGCTGTAAAATTTATTATAACAGATTATTTTACTTATTATATTTCTTTTATCTCTAAATCTATAGAATATATAATAAAATATTAAAATGTATCAGATAAAGAATTTAATTTTAATATTACCAAGAAAAAATTTCAAAAAATATTATTTAGAAGATTTTTTTTCAAGAATCTTCTACTTTCGGTTGTCCCATTGTTACCAAAACCTTTTCAGATCTTCCCATGAATGTCCGATTGGGAAATACGTAGTTAAACAAATTTAAAGTCTTATAGTTTTTGAGTAATCGTCCTTCCAACATCCTACTTACATACACACACACACACACACATACATCCACACATACACACACATACTCACACACACACACACACACACACATACACACACACACACACACACACACACACACACACACACAGACATCATCGTAAAAATGTTAAAATCGGATTGTAGGGACTTTAAAACGTGCTTATTCAATAAAATCTGGACATGCGATTTTTAGCATGAATGCAATACCTCTCTAGCGAGAGGTAAAAATTAATCATTTCAAATTAATAATAGCAACGTTTTCAAAAGAAAATTGTACATAGAACAATAGTTATATGGAAAGAAACTTAATATACATAGTTTCCAGCATTAGTAAATACAGGTATGTATTTATATAAAAAAATCTGATGTGACCAACACTATACCTCCCGCCATTTAATTTTTATTAATTTAAATACATACCTATAGGGTCTCGTTGTCGCGTGCCTGATGTCTGGTTGCGAATCTGGGGAACCCGATTCGATCCCGATCAACGCTAAATATTTCGAATTTTAAATGGCACAAAATTGTTGTGTTGCACTTTCCACGCCAGCAATGAGGCGACGCTTGTAAACGCCTGCACGATATAAATATGTCACTATCACTACCGAAATCTGTGTACAAAGCAAAGTAGCACACCCAGCAATGGGTAATATGCTGTGATAATTTTTTTATTTATTTTTTATTTAAATACATACATTTGAACTGAAATGTGTAACCATGTAGTTGTGTTTATAGCATAAGTTCCGAGATATAATTTTTATAGTACTTTATAAAATTATTCATAAAATATATAGAAAAATCTGATGTGGCCAGCACATAACCTCTCGCCGTATATTTTACCTGGCTGTATGCATAAAGCAAAGAATATTTTTATAAATACAAATAATATATTCATATAAATCTATGACGTATAAACTTCTTTATTATTCAATAATAGCATGTCTCAACATGAAGATATTTTACCATAAATTATGTTACAATAAATTACAAAGTAGAGTTTACCATATATAAATATTAGGCTGGTAACAGCAATTTTCAATTCGAACAACTTTGTTTACTTTCTCTTCATATTCTTCTAGTAAAAACATTAATTTTGGGCGGTCTAAAATGTATATATCTGGATTGTGCATCTATTCTTATATATCTTCTTTTACATTTTATTTTTTCATACTTGTTATATCTAAATAACCTTAATTCCCTTTAATAAAGTGACGGATAGATTGCACTCCGATTATTCTTATATCGATGTGTAATTTTGTCAATATTTACAACTTACTTGAGAAGAATTTGATAGCTTTTTCGCAATTCAAAGTTACTCTAGTCTACAGTACTGGTGTACATTGTCCCATAATGTTTGAAACAAATTTAAGTCCTTCAACCTAGACTTGTCATCTCCATAATAGTCACAGATCAAGAATTAAGGGATTCTCCAAATACATTTTTCTTTCATTACTCATTATTTCTGACACTGACATTTATCTGTCAGTTACAAATAATTTAAATTTGCAACTATTTTTCATGGCATCCTTTCGGTTGTAAAATTAATTACAACATTATTTTATATATTATATTCCTTTTATCTCTAAATCTATAAAATATGTATAAAAATATTTAAATGTATCAGAAAGAGAATTTATTTGTCTTTAATATTATCAAGAAAAATTTTCAAAAAATAATATTTAGAAGATTTTTTTTCAAGAATCTTCTACTTCCGGTTGTCCAATTGTTACCAAAACCTTTTCAGATCTTCCCATGAATGTCCGATTGGGAAATACGTTGTTAAACAAATTTTAAGTCTTATAGTTTTTGAGTAACCGTCCTTCCAACATCCCACACACACACATCCACACACACACACACACACACACACACACACACACACACAGACATCATCGTAAAAATGTTAAAATTGGATTGTAGGGACCTTAAAACGTGCTTATTCAATAAAATCTGGATATGCGATTTTTAGCATGAATCCAATACCTCTCTTAGCGAGAGGTAAAAAGTATTAATACAAACCTGTAGAAAATGGAATAATCTTTATTTTTTATAATAACAAATTGCGAAAAATAACATTTAAAGGTATTTTTGAAGAAAAACTATTTTGAGCTTCAAGTAGACTACCATTTCCGGTTATCCGATTGACACCAAAATTTAATGGGTTCTTTCCATATTAGAATAAGGTAGAAATACATGGTTTCAAAAGTTTCTGAATGATAGTATTTGAGTGAGAATGCCCAGAAGATCCACACATATATATACACACACACACACATACACACCCACAGAAATCATCGTGAAAATGTTAAAATTGGATTATAGGGACCTTAAAACGTGGTCATTTACCAAAATCTCGATATGCGATTCTTAGCACGATCCCTATAGGTACCTCCCTTACCAAGGGTAGCGGGAGATAAAAAATAATAAATATATCATCACGACATATCACCCATTGCTGGGTGTGCTAATCTGCTTTGTATACAGATTTCGGTAATGATGATATATTTGTATCGTGCGGGCGTTTACAAAGCGTCGTCTCACGGGCATTCATTTCTGGCGGGTAGAGTGCCCCACAGGGGTCAATTTTTACCATAATTCGAAATATTTGGCGTTGGTGGAGACTGAATCCGGTTCCCCATATTCGCGACCAGTCAGGCACGCGGCCACGAGACCCCATGTATATGTATTTTAATAATAAAAATTAAATGGAGGAAGGTATTGTGTTGGTCACATTTTTTATTTAAAATTTGTACTGTGGAGTGTTCTTTTTAAATTGTGAGCAAGCGAGGTTCATGTGCGCTAACTTCATGGTCAAGATTTGAACGTTAGGAAACTGAACGGAACAAGAAATGAATGGGCGATGTATAATTATTATGACGATGCATACCTAGCCATAGTTTACAAGTAACTTGTTCTATAATATACTTGATATTATAAGTGCATTTTTCAACGCCATGATTTAGTCGAAAAAATACTGATTAGCTTAAGCCTCGTACAGATCTGCGAACCGTTCGGCGAACCACGTCCAGACCGGCGCAACAAAACGGCGATCAGAGCAAAGCACTGCAACACGTGCAACGTTTGCGCGATCCATCCGTTGTCGGTATTTCAACGAACGCGAACATGTTGCAGCTAGTCTGGACGCGACGGCAAACGGATAGTTGCAACAAAATATTTTATTTCACTTTATTCTTTGGTTCGAAGTAGATGTTTGCTCTTCATTAATACTACATTTACCAATAATGGAATGGTCTAAAGACAATACTTTAAAATATATCGAACTGTACAGAAATCATGATATTATTTGGAATCCGCAAAACATACATACATGTATCTGCAACAATAATGGAAAAGAGACGAACATTCCCCCACCATCATCTGCTAGGCACGTCGAACAATTCGCCGAACGGTTCGGCGACCGGTTCGGCGACCGGTTCGGCGTACGGTTCGCCGAACGGTTCGCAGGTCTGTACGAGGCTTTTACACGTCGAAAGTAAGTAAGTGCAACAAAAAGCCCGAACACCTCGATCGGGCTTTTTATTGCATTGTTGTCTATGGTCTTGCAACTTGGTAGAGGACTCTGTTTGCCGCTTACACTGTATTGGGTTTATACTATATTGTATTTGTGATATGCATTTTCCAGTTCATCAATGGACTTCGTAGAATATAAGAATTTTCAGTGTAACGTGTTTTATATATTATTTTCTGTTCAAATTTCTTTATATGTATATTAGTCGCGGTAGCAATTTAAGCAACGGCAAAAGTAACCTACTAACGTATATAACAAAAGTTTTGAGAAAAAGTTAGACCTCTTCATCAAATAGAAAGATTTTTTTTTATTGAAACAATGGCATAAGGGGTTATTCCTATGAACTAAGAGGACCAGAAATCTAGTTTTTTGTACTCTGTACTCATGCATTGAAATGTGTTGTTTCGCGTCGCCTAAGTAACATCCGAAACGTCAATTTCCCAGGTCTCCACCAGATAAGTGACCACCGAGAAATTTTGTAAAATACACTCGCCTGTTTCTAAAGCATTTCTTAAAGAACTGCATTTATAATAATAAAAAATATAGTTTCTGAAACACACTTTCACTTAATAATAGTACGAGAAAATGGTGGAATTTTGATTTTAATTTTAAAATGATGAATTTAGTGAATTTGGTTCACATTAGTAACAATTTCTGCTCGGCGGGAGTCGGCAAATTGTAACAAAACAAGAAATTTAACAAGTTTAAATTAGTTATATACTACAAGTGAAATACTTATAGTAAGTAATAGTTATTTACATACCATGATAAGAATAAATTTACATAAAAATAAACATTAAAATAATTGGACTATACTTATAAATTAGGTTAGAGTTAAAATTTATATTAGGCAATTTTTTATTCACCGATGGATCGTGCGCATTAAGCAGAAATTCATCAACCTGTTTTTTAATTCAGCGCTTAAAAGTAGATGGAATATGAAATTAACGTAGAGTTAACAGTTTATATTTTCTAAATAATGGAATATATTGCACCGTTTCTAAATTCAGCGCTTTACTCATCAGACTTCCATCGGTTCCATCGTACTTGAGAGTAGTGGTGGTATCCGGATCTGGATAGTTTCGGTTTTGGATCCAAAAATATTCTGATTTCCGGATAATTTAATGTTAAAGTATCCGGATCTCGGATCCAAATTTCAGTATCGGATTTTGAATCCGGATCTGAGTATCAGATTTTGGATCCGAATCTGAGTATCGGATCTTGAATCCGGATTCGAATATCGAATCTAGGAAATGGATTTTAGTATCGGATCTTAGATTCGAATACGAGTAAGTCATATTAATATGTTACTTTATATGTGTAATAATACAAATTTGTATTTTTTATTCATCATTTACTAAATAGGACTCTGTAAAAGTATAAATTATTTTTCTTTACATTTGCACAAACTACCCAGCTATTTTAGAGGGATTTGCCTTCACATTCAAAATGAAGAATCGGATCCAGAATTAAAATTTGGATCCGGATCCGGATTCGTAAACAAAACATCGAATCCGGATCCAAATCCGAATTAAATTTACGGATATCCGCTTCAATATCCGAACATACGATATCCGAGGAACCGGATATTTTGAAATCCGGGTACTCGGATCCAAGTTTTGTCGAATCCTCACAGCACTACTTGAAAGTCGACGGATCCGATGGAATGGTGATGGGGGGAATCATATCTTTTCTTGTCAGTCATTTAGAATTTGGTTTTAAAATTCAACAGTTTGTTTGATTATATTCAGTTAATATTATTATCATATCATCATTGTATAATGGAGTTTAAAAGATTTAAACTCTAAATCTGCATAATATTTAGTACGTAATTTTTAATATTTGCATGATTTCATCTACAGACGAAGAATCTGAAGAAATTAGAAATTTATTGACAATTAACAAAATTTGCCTCCATCTTTAAATTAAGCAGCTTTTCATCAAAACCGTTTCTATATTCCGACTGCATCGGTTCCATCCGAAATTCGTCAGTGACGCCATTTTTAAATGCGCTGGAATTCAGCGCTTAATTTTCTGATGAATAAAAAAAACTTGCCAATTCATTATGTTATGAACCTACAAATAACTACTTTGACTGGTAGTACAAGCCTCGTTTTAACTAAAACGCTGTTTTTTTCTATTTTGGTTCTTTAATATGTACTTTATGAAACCCATTTGGATGTCATAAAGTACTTCTTAAAAGAACTCAAACCAAATTTCTGTTAGGTTGGTACGTAGTACCTACATTTCTAGACATTTGTCATTTGAAAGTAAATATTATTTCTAGCCTAGAAGACCCCACTATTGAAATGAAGTTATAATACATATAAGTAAATATATTAATAATTATTTTGTTATATTTTAAAATTAAAATATTCCTAAAAATGAAATCACGTATATTTGTAAATATTTTTTTGGCAAAAGGATCAAAATAGAAAAAATAGTATAAAATACACGTTTCATAAGACATTTCAGCGCACTTGTCCCATTAGAAAACTCGCGGCAAGCCGCTCGTTTCTAACAAAGACGCGTGTGCTAAAATCATGTCTTATGAAACTTGTATCTTAATGTACTATTAAGAAATTCAAATTTCAATATTTAATTTCACCCTTATGTTTAAAGAACGATTTATACAAACCATGTACTGCTTTAGAATCATATTTTGATAAATTTGGATGTAAATATTTTAATATAAAAAATCTAATTTCAGTATTTTTCAATGAGTAAGGATAAAATGGAAAATATTTATTTGTACCTATCGCTGTTTTTGATAAAAACAGTTGTACAAAATTCATTTTGTAAACACGAAATAGGAAAAAAATATTGTAAAACTTTGTAGACCTTGACAAGTAGATATGGGAATGACAGCTAATAATTATGTATATAAATGTCATAATTTTTCATTCCAAATTTCATGATTTCCAATTCCATTATGGTTTATTTTCCTCGGCAAGTAAATTCCACACTCCTGGAGACAAATTAACTTAGGAAATCTTGAAATTTTGAATAAAAAATTATGACATTTGACATCTTGGTACATAATTACTAGCTGTCATTCTGACACGGGCCCCCACATCTGCTTGCCAAGGCCAACAAAGTCACATCACTGCTCGCGCTTTATGGTATACTTGGTATGTATATAACTATTACAACACTGAACAACACTGAAATGCCCAGAAATCTTCTATCAATCGCGCCTGATAAACATTTGGGGGATTATACTCTCACTTTGTTTTCTATACAATGTTGGCAATTCTTTGGAGATTCGTTACATTATTATTTTTTTCGATATTTTAAATCATTTCTGACCAAAGTTCTGCTAACAATCATCTTTAAAACTCAAAATCGGTGATATGATATTGCGACGACTTTCTAACTTTGTCTTGAGCACTTTGAATGAGTCTACTGATGCAATTTGGGATTTGGGGGCAAATGTTCAGGTCGTTCACTTTTTGGTAAATTAATAGATTAATACATAGTACACCTTCTTGACATTCCCGTATAGTTCGGTAAATAGTGTCTGTCCAATATTTTGATCCCCAAAAACGTTAACAATTTCACATTTTGACTATCTGTTCAAATAACGTACAGATAGATATGCGTATTTCAATTACAATTAGATTAGACCATATTTTGTAATAAAATTTGAAACGTACATTTTTTCTCAAAAATTTTGTTACATACGTTATGTTTGAATCGGTACCAAACAATACTGACTGGAATTTTTTTTTTTGTTTAAATTATGTTATGTTAAATTTAAAAGTCTTACGAACTACATTGATAAAAAACTTTGTGATATTTATGTTAAGTAGAAACGGTAGAATGTAAATAATTTTCATTACAATACTAATTGTGTCTTCTTTTATGCTTTAATTCATATTTACACTTGAAGACATATTTTTGATACTTTATCTTTGTATAGAGAAATCAGAATACATACCTACACCATATATCGACGCACCAAATAACGGGCAAACAAAAATTGGTGACAGCTACGAAATAAACTGCTCTGTAAGTGTTGAGTATAATGTTTATTTTACATTAAACTGGATAGTACCTGACCAAGCTGCCGTAGTCGTAAGTATTACAAATTATATAATCAACAAGTGTAAAAAATGTCTTTCATTTTAGTCCGGAAGAATAAAATACACTAAGACGATAGCTTCAGAAGCTAATGGAAATCTACTAGGGTTTACGACTTTGACTATCAAAAAAGTACAAGAAAATGACGCAGGAGAATATATATGTACTATAATAGACCATACTCAGAAGAAAAAAAACGCTACAAAGACTATTTTTGTCTATAGTAAATACTACTAATGCACAGTGTTGCACCAACAAGGCTTAAATTTTAAGAAACCCTCTAAGAGGAACGGGTACTCCTGTACTGAAATATAAAGCAAAAAATTCAAATAAATTGTTCCTGTACTAGAACTATTAACATTTTTAAAACATCAACATCAGACGAACATATTTCTCATATGAACCTGCATTTTAAAAATATAATGTAACGTTTTTATTTATATGGGTGAAGTGTAAAACACAGACAAATATTATTAAGTAAAAGAATACGTTTATTAAACGGTAAATAAATATTAAGAATATATAATTAAAAGATAATAAATTAAACTAATACTATGATAAACAAATATTAACAATAATTTAAAGACTAAGAATATTATAAGACACTTAAACACTAAGATTATTTATTTAAACATTCACCACTCTTTATGTCACTAATTACATTTATTTATGTTCATTTGTCGACTGTTGTTTATATCACCAACTATTCACTTCGCTTATTTATATCAGATTTGGCGGCGGGTTATATACCTGGCGGATTATTTCTAGAACCTCCTGGAGAACATCTAGAGGTAAACAAGATAACACAATAGATTACGTCACCGCGACAGTGACCTGTATACAAAGGAATTAGGTCACGGCGTAGTTAACATGTTTCAACGTGCGTAGTTCTGGTACCTTGTTTCAGTGGCGCGCACGTATACTCTTCTCGCAGAGGCGCACGTCACACTGCCCCCTCCTTAAGACTGTTTCGTCCCGGAACAGTTCTTGATGACGAAATCTACATGTATTACCCTTGGTACATTTGGAAGTCTTGAAGAAGTGACAGTCGATGGTCCGCTCGACTTCTTCTTTCTGTCCGTTAGGGTTAAAGCTGCAGACGATAATTTCAACGCCGGTGAAACGGAAGAGGATCTCTAACATGTTCCTTACAATCCTCCAATTCAAACCGTCTAGACCACAACCTAACTCTGGTACCGCTAGCTTCAAAATGTCATTCTCCAGTAGATGATCCTTCAAGTCACACAGCGAGTTCCATAGATTGCGATATGACGGCTTCTGGTACGAGCGTGGTTTTGTTACCAGGTAGTAGATATACCGCTGATGTTCAGTATTGTTATCCCTCAGTCGTCTTCCCGACGGATGGACCTTGGTTGGCCAGTTCTTGTATTCGTCCATATTTCGCCTTAAAAACTGAGGCTATGCCGCGTGACATCTTTAAGTCTTCCGATACGCAGTGGCCAAGGGAGTAATCTGAAGACACGGTGAACAGGTCTCGATGTTTTTCTGTCGTCACGCCATACCGCGCCTTGTGATCAAAGAAATATTGTTCCATGAAGTCTTCAAAAGTCGATTCCTGAGCTATGATCCGACGAACCGTTGCTCCATGATGGTTTTCATTGTCGTCACCGGCGAAAGGGGCGAGCCGATTAAAGTGTACTACTCTGCGCTTCTCGGTAGGTGCTTTCCTAATCCTGTATATCACGTCGTTTATTCTCTTAACGACCTCATAAGGACCTTCCCAATTTCTTTGCAGCTTTGGTGATAACCCGCGGCGCCTTTGTGGGTTATAAAGCCACACTAAATCCCCAGGTTGATATCCACCTTTTTCGGCTTTGATGTCATACCGGTCCTTCATTCGGTCGCTGGCTGCTTGAATATTCGTACGGACTTGTTCATGAATGTCATCCATTCTTCTCCGTAAGACCGTAACGAAGTCTTCTCCGGCCAGGTCTACCCCAGGTTTTCTGCGGAACACCAAGTCGCATGGTAAACGCAACTCACGCCCGAATAAGATGTTCGCAGGAGTTTGCCCTGTTGTTTCATGCACGAATGAACGATAAGCCATCAGGAACAGATGAAGATGTCGGTCCCAGTCTCTTTGGTGGTTGGAGACTACCTTCGACAAATATCGGTTGATCGTTCTGTTCATTCGTTCAACCATGCCATCGGACTGCGGATGTAATGCAGTTGTTCTGGTTTTCTTAATTCCTAATATCTTGCAGATATTTTGGAAAACGGCAGACTCAAAATTTCTTCCCTGGTCGGAGTGAAGTTCACGTGGCATATACATTCTTTAACTAAAGTTTCAGCAACCGTGGTGGCTTCTTGGTTGGGTAATGGATAGGCTTCAACCCACTTGGTGAAGTAATCCATGACGACCACGATATATTTATTTCCGTCGTCACTTTCTGGGAATGGTCCGGCCACATCAATCGCAATGCGCTCAAATGAACTGCCCACGTTGTATTGACGCATTGGAGCTTTTCGTCGTCTATGAGGGCCGTTGCTTCCAGCGCAAACCACACATTTCTTGCACCAGTCTTTAGCATCTTCGGTGAAGTTAACCTAGTAAAACCGCTGGCGCAATCTTTCTAGAGTTTTGGTGACTCCAAAATGGCCTCCAGATCCGTCATGGATCTCTTTCAACACGTCTGGTATTCTACTCTTAGGAATGACCAACTGAGTTTTCTTCTCAGTTCCATCAGCATTCTCTACCACACGCTTCAACAGGCCATCCTCAATCACCATGGAGTGCCATTGCGCCCAGTACGCTTTTACACTCTATGAATGTGGTGCAACGCCTTCCCATATTGGTTCTTCTGCTTTCCATTTTAATAAAATTTTCAAAGTCGGGTCATTTTCTTGGTCCTTGCGTAGTCCATCGGGCTGCCAACTATCGTCGACTACTGTTATTCTGGCGACGGTGGACTGTTTCTCTTCAAGTCGACTACAATGTTTGCAGTCATCTTGGCAAGGTCTTTTGGACAACGCATCGGCATTACGATGGCTGGCACCTATCCTGTGTTCGATTTTGAAATCGTATTCCTGTAGTCTTTCAATCCATCTGGCCACCTGACCTTCAGGATTCTTGAATTGTAGCAGCCATTTTAATGCCACGCTTCGCCAGTGGTAGTCTTCTTGCTGGTTGACGGATGGGTCTTGCGTCTCCGGTGTCTATTTTATGATGAACTATATTAGTTCTCCCTTTGGTATTCTCATCAAATTGGAACATATCTTTAAAATTTCCAATTAGATTATTTGCCTTTGTTCGGCGGTCAATTCTTCAAATGATGTTGTCAATTGATTGATTAACGTGTCCGGAACTTTCTGAGATGTGTTCCGTTTGGCCTTTACAGTTCGGATAATCGAGGATACTGCCATGCATTCTCCTACAATTGTTCCTCTCTTCAGAACAACAGGATAAAAATTTACGTTCATTATTCGAACTGGTATTACCCGGCTGGCTTTGACCAGTTATTTTCCGACAACAACTCCAGTGCCGGTTTTGGCATCATCATTCTTGGGCTCCAGTATAATGATACTTCCCTCACAGAAACTACCGTCTAAATGTGCCTCCAGGATAGTTTCACTTCGTTCTGGGAGGGTAACGTCTTCGGCCATAAGTACGCACACAGCTTTGTCATATCGTGAATTTAATACTAGTTCTTCTTCATTGACCATCATCACTCCCTTCTTCAGGTCAAGTTTAAAACCATAATTTGTCATTGCGTCCATTCCGAGTATTACTTCATCTTCAACTTCAGCTACCAGCGCACGATGTTTAAAGGAGGTGTATACAATAGAGATGGTGACATCTATTTCTCCTAATGCGGTAGCTTGTTCTCCCGTCGCTGTGCGTAATCGCCACTTAGTTGGCTGAAGATGCGTCTTGCCAGTTTTATTCGTCAAGTCGGGTATAATTATAGTTTTTGTCGCACCCGTATCCAGTAGCACTTTCAGTGGCCTTCTGTTAATAGAGCCATCCACAGAGCTTTATGATGAAGAGATGCGACATAACTGATGGATTGTGGAGCTACTAGATTACGGGTCGACAGTTGCCCCTTCGCATCAACCCGATTTAGTTTTCCGACTCCTTTTCTTCCTTTGTCGATTCCGCCTTCTTTTGCATTTTTCTGCAAAGTCTTCGCGGATGACCCAGTTCACCGCAGTTCCAACAGCGGAGTTTCTTTCTTCCAGCAAACATTTCATTTTCAATTCGCCGTAACCTCTCATCTAAATCTTCTGTGTTTTCATTACTCTCAGCATCAATATTTCGCACTCGCGATTGGTTACGTGAAGCTTGTTTGGCAGCTTCATGCTCCAATGCATATGAGAGTGCGTCAATTAAAATTTTTGGGCGAGCCAATCGTAGTGCTTGCTGAGTTTCGCTGTCTCGAACCCCGTAACTGAATGATTGAGTGGCCAGGCACTCCAAAACGCTGTCAGGAGCCGCAGGATGTGCGAGATGAACCAAACGAGCTACGTCAACTTCAAATTCTTGAAGGCTTTCTTTTGAACTCTGATACCGGTTTCTCAGTTGCGTCTGGTACACCTGCTCCAGATGCGCATTTCCATACCGCATATCCAATCGCTTGACTAGCTGGTCGTAGTCTTCTTGTTCTTCTTCTTTCAGCGTTTGCAGGATGTCGATAGCTTCTCCGCGCAACGAGACAGTCAACGCCGTAGCCTTCTCCTCGGACGTCCAATTATTCGCTTTTGCGGCCGCTTCAAATTGTTTTAAATAATTCGGCCACGAAGACTTCCCATCAAATTCCGGAGTTTTTATGTGCATTTTTGAAGTAGAATCAGGTTTTACTACTTTTCTTCCTTCTATTAGACTTGGCTCAGCCACACCAGAATTCGGAATTGGCGACGATGTAATTTTAGTGAATTTTTCTCGCAATTCTTCTATCTTCCTGTCATACTTTTCTTCTAAATTCTTCAGGTCTTCTTCAGTTTTTCTAGAATTTTCCTCTAATTTTTGTTCTAAACTTCTAGAATTTTCTTCTAATGTTCCTGTCAGTTCTTCTTTTAATGTTTTACAATTTTCTTCTGCCTTTCTAGAATTCTCCTCTAATTTTTGTTCTAATGTTCGAGAATTTTCTTCCAATTTATTTTCTAATATTCTAGAATTTTCTTCGGCTTTTCTAGAACTTTCTGCCATCTCCTGTTTTAATTCTTCTTTTAATGTTCTAGAATTATGTTCTAATTTACCAAATTCGGATAGATCAAATAAGTAATCGTCAGCATTTTCACCAGCAGCGATTAATGCTTGCCACAGACGAGATTGTAGAACGCTTTTCAGTCCTGTCGTATCTAATTCTCGTTCTTCCAGTTCTCTCTTGAGATCACTTACTTTTAATTCACTTAATTATATACTAAGAATATTATAAGACACTTAAACACTAAGATTATTTATTTAAACAATTCACCACTCTTTATGTCACTAATTACATTTATTTATGTTCACTTGTCGACTGTTGTTTATATCACCAACTATTCACTTCGCTTATTTATATCAGATTTCTTTACTCGTTACTTCTAAAATACAGAATGCCTTCGCTGGCTTTGGCGGCGGGTTATATACCTGGCGGATTATTTCTAGAACCTCCTAGAGAACATCTAGAGGTAAACAAGATAATACAATAGATTACGTCACCGCGACAGTGACCTGTATACAAAGGAATTAGGTCACGGCGTAGTTAACATGTTTCAACGTGCGTAGCTCTGGTACCTTCTTTCAGTAGCGCGCACGTATACTCTTCTCGCAGGGGCGCATGTCACAATAATTATTGAAATCTATTAATACTGGACCTTGATTTTAATGGGAAATTCAAAATTCAGTAGCTTTTCTAGGTTTCCCATTAAAATCAAAGTCAAATGCTAATATATTTCAATACTTCTTTTTATAAATGCAGGTTCATATCAGAACTATGTTCGTCTAATATTGAATATTTTAAAATGTTAACAGTTCTAGTACAGGAACAATTTATTTGAATTTTCGCTTCAGATTTTAGTACAGGGGTAGCCATTCCTCAACAAATCGAAATTAGGAAAGCAATATATAATAATTGAAAAGCTTTTAGCAATAACAACCTTAGTCCATTTTTTGAATTTGAGATAAAGAATAAACTTTCCAGCTTCCTTACTTTTATAGATTTCTGTAACTCAATTTAAATCACGATCATGTACAAATATTAGAAAATTAATTACTGGATATTAAGAAATAGAAAAATAAATGTAGAAATGCCCCAACTTTAAATTGTAATAATTTGTGACTATACTTTTTGTGAAAAACAGTTTGGCATTCTTAAAAGTACATTTCGCTGGTATATAACTAATATTTACAATATTTGGACTATGGTTTTGCCAAGAGCTCTTCAATTCATTTAATATATCGATGAAATATTGTCAATTTCAGGAAAACTTAAATTTTTTGTTATGTTGGTTCAATCGGCCATAATTATAATAAAATAAAATTTTGATTGGGTTTTTTTTAGAGGAAGGACAATCGAATTTAACCCTTAAAGAAGAAGGCGAAATAATTATCACAACTGGAAGTAATTCCTTCATACAACCATTGGTTCCCTCTGTAAATTTGACGGAAATTCTACCAAAAAAATTAAATAAATGTGTAACAAAAGGGAGTTCATCTTTTGTAGAACATGAAAACGATTTAGGCCTACAGAAACAAAAATTAAAACTACAAATTCAGTATTTGGAATTACAAAATTACAAAACTAAATTGGAAATTTTGCAAAAAGAAAAGGAATTGGGATTTAAAAATAGATCAAAATTTACAGTAGGAATAAAAAACGGAGAAATAGTGGGAGCAGATGGTAGGGAATAATTTTTTTTAGATTGTTATTAAAGTTTTAGTAATGTTATTAAAAAGTACTAGCAAATAAAGTTAAATTTCAATTCTTAATTATATTCTAAAATAATTTTGAATTCTTTGAAACTTTCAGCAGCCTGCATATCCTCTTCTTCCTCTTCCCCTAAATCCTGGCCAATATTGCAATATTTACGTTACAATCATTAGAACCAGGCTCATTTATAATAGCATCCAATTCTTCATTATTTATATTTCGTGCAAAGTTGCACAGTGTTACACAACAGTTAAAAACTTGGCATGCAAACATTGAGTCAACTCGTATATAATTTAAAAACTGAAAATTTTCTTTTAGAACTCCAATTGCATATTCTATTACTCTTCGTATTGTCGTAGGAGCACGAAGAAAACGTAAGTAGGCATCATCATTTACTATCAGGAATAATCCCATTATTCTTATTTGATATAGGCCTCTAACCTCTTTCCATTCTATTAAACAACCCACTTCTCCTTCTCTCGCGTCATGTGTTCGTCGTAGCACAGGAATAATAAAATTTCAAATCTGGTTCGCACACCACCATACAATTTATAGAATGATTTCCGTGCCGGTCTTTAAATTGTTCCTCATTTTCTTTGATGCTATTTTAATTAAAGTTCCATCTATATAGCCACAAACCATTGGAAATCCTCCAAATTTAAAAAATTGTTCAACAATGCTAGGCATATATGCTGGCCATTGCACAAATTGTGGAAACATAATATCTATAACACCATTCACCACATTATGTACAACTCTGCATACACTGGCCTTGCAAACACCGTGCATATCTCCCACATCGTGAAACTGAACGTCTGTTCCAAGCCAATGTAGAGCAATTTGAAGTCGTATTTTTACGGATAATGCATGGTTTCTGTTCATATCTCCCTAAAGAATAGGTCCCAATAAATTAATTAATGTTTCCAACTTATTTGTCGTAAGTCTAAAAGCTATTTTATACAATACTTTTACGGTACATTTTCGTAAAAAGTATGCTCATGCTCTGTCGATGACTTTGACATATATTAGCCACAAAAAAACAGACTATAGCGCAGGGCAGTAATAATTTTCGTAATATCGCAACATGCCGTAACTTAGAAAGATAAAAGTTGGCGATCTTTGGGTTTTTGACACGTTACGGCACGGTACGTCACGTTACTGCTTACGTCTGTGTCACATATGTTTGCATTGTTTTATTCTTTACGTTACTTTACGGCGCGTTACGTTACGTTACGGCTTACGCTGTATAAATTCAGCATAAACCTCTCGAACTCATATGAGGTTTCTGTATGGGCCAGTGGCGGCTTGTCAGGGTAGGCAGGTGAGGCAGTGCCTCACCAGGAGAGAAACAAAGCTGCATGTAAAGTAGTATGTAAAATAAATTTTAACTTCCGTTAATACTTGTCTTTATAAATATCAAAAGAATAATTTAGTCCACCACCGTAACTAATATGTAATGCAGTTCACCTAATTTTTTTTTTTAAAACCCCTCAACAGGATTAAATCCCAATTACAGAGTGGGTTCACATCACAAATATCCATGCCTTAGTGGGATTCGAACCCAGAACCCCGAGCGCACTCATGACTAAGGAGCGTTGCTCTAACCATTGAGCCACCGGAGCCCTATAAAGTGCTTCTCGAAATGAATAGTATAAATGCCTATGTTTTTGATAAAGCATTCATTCCGGTAAGAAATACGTTGCGCTAGACAAAGAGCTGTTTGAGGCATTGCTTCAAATGCTAAATGAAATGAGTGCGTAAAGGATAAAAGATAGTCGCTTTACCTTCCACGCGCCCCTATAGAGACCGCTACCACACATGAATACAATCAACGTCACATACTGATAAATTTTGTAAGTAGGTTCACATTACTACATTTTTGCAAGCAAGATTAAATAGTTGCAAATTGCATTCGACAATAAACAAACATAACATAACCTGTCTTGTCTAGCATTTTTATTATAATAGGCTCTGGTTTGCGACTGATACGTATTGCAGTAAATATTTAATTCTTTTATTTTTTCGTTGTTTTTATAGTTTACCCACGTAGTATTTTTGTAATTTGAATTTTAGTTGAAAACAAATAATGGCTTCGACTTCAACTTTAAAAGAATTGAGTGACAATATAAGTAATTCTGAAGATATTGTTAATTTTTTAATTAACAAAATTCCATTTAATCAACTGTCATGAAGATAAACTATTTCTCAAAGAATTTCCTAAAATGTTCTGTGCAATTTATTTGTGTACATGAGAGGGGAAAAATATGCATTTGCATATCCCTTGAAAAAAAATTAACTTTCAATTATAAGGCATTTGACCTTGAATGAAAAAAAAAAAATTGCCGCGCATTGTTTTCTGGATACTTTGCCTCACCAAAGTTTTAGTGCACGAGCCGCCACTGGTATGGGCATAATTTACTCTTACTTTAAATAGTTTCTGACGACGCATAACTATTTCTTCAACACAGGATACAGAGTCACTTGACCACATTATTATATTATTTTTTAAAAATATATTGACACTAAACTTTATGCTCAAGATTTGAACTTTAAGAAACTGAACAAAACAAGAAATGAACAGGGTGATGTAATAGTATATTACGTAATGAGAGATGTAAGAAGCAGATTACGTACGAGTAAAATGATTGACACACGAGACGCGTAGCGTCGAGTTTGTAATTTTACGAGTGAGTAATTGCTTTACATCTCGAATTATGTACTATACTTTTTCTACGACCACTCATTAATATTTCTAAATTGAAGCAAAATTCAGATACATAGTTATAAATTAATTATTTTTTTATTGCATTACTTACAAATTACAAATAATATTATCAACTAATTTTGTTTATAATAATACATAATTATTACCTCAGTATATGTATTTGTAATCACACAAAAAAGCAGCAGTTCGAAACGTCAAAAAGTTTGGTGGGTTTTATTTATAAAAATAAAACTGCGCAACACGATGTTACCATGGTTACTGCTAAGCGTAGGGATATACGATGAAAAATAGTTCCCTACTGCATATTTGATTGAAATGAAATATGTATTGTTGACATAATATAATATTAATATAATAACCCAAAAAATATGTATTTATATGAATATGTCAGATAAATTTCATTCTATTATATTTAAATCTTAAATTTTTTTATCAAATTTTAATTATTTCTTACAGTTTGACAATCAGTCCTGCCAACTTAAATTTGCTGTTCATTACGTAACAGTGTTACGTAATGAAATTTCATTACGTAACACTATTCATAAGCACGAACTTACATTGTTAGTAGTCTGTTCAGTAATGACCCTCTTACAGTAGTGGTAGTAGAAAAAATATTATAACGCTGCATACCTAGCCCTTATTTAGAGTGATATAAAAGCAAAATCTTATTTGTAGTAATATATCATTTTTACTAACCTTGACAGAACAACAAAACAACAGACCCCACCACCACACTAAGCAGTCATTTTTCACCTTTTGACATTCCCCAAACTAGCGTTGTTCTTTTCTAGAATGACCGTCAATTCCTCTCACTATACGTTGGGTCCATTTATATAATACGTCAATAATTTGAATCTGAAACAAAACGACAATCAAGTCATTGGGTCTTTCCAACAGATCCAAATCCTGTCAAAGTGAAAAGTGCTGACAAAAAAAGATTGCCTCCTTTTTCTCAAAATCCAGTCATATTGTCAGTATAGCGTTAGAAGATAGGAAAACAGTAACTGCCAATTAATACAAAACAATTTGTTTGCCACGGGTGTTTGGTATTTGAAAAAGTGCGTGAAAATCGGTTTCCAAGAAAACTAGTCTTGTATAAGAACAATGCTTCCTCACATACTGCTGCGCAAACTAAAGCCTATTTAAAAGTGTCATAGGTGGAATTAATAGAGTTCCCACCATACAGTCCTAACCTTACACCTTGTGATTTCTTCCTATTTCTTAAATTAGAGGATAAAATACGTGCTTTCCGCTATATAAGTACAAATGAAGCGGTTGAAGCCTTCGAAAATTTGTTCTCTGATGTGTCACAATAAATTTATTGCTTTAACGACTGGTTTTATCGAATTATTAAATGCGTTTTGTTAAAAGAAAAGTATTTCGAAAAAAAATGAAGTGGTCAGCACAATACCTACCGTCAATCCTGTGTATTATGTATAAATTCCATACATAAATTTACTTGCAAAAGATTCTAAATTTCCAGTAAAATTATTTCATAAACAAACTCTGCAAATTGCACTTGACACTGACATCTTCTTCTTCTTTAGCTTTTCCCATTCGTTACGGGTCGGTATTTTTTATTTTCTTCTTCCACTCATTTCTGTTTGCGCGTCGTTCTCATTCAATTTCTTTTCACTCAAGTCTTCCGCAATACAGTCCTTCCATCTTATCTTTGGTCTTCCTATGTTTCTTCAACCTTCTAATACTAAGCTATTCATTCTTCCAATATATTCTTCATCTCTCCTCATGACAGGTTCAAACCAATGTAATCGTCTCTCTTGTATCTTTCTAGAAACTTGTAATACTAGAGTTATTTCCTTACCCTATCTTTCCGTGTTTTCCTCCTACATCTACTCTATGCCACATTAATTTACTTTTCATTGATACTGACATCTGTCATTATGAATTATCTGAATATATTAGTAAATTTCATTGTTAGCATAGCTGGCTGATTTATGAAATTTAATATCTTTATATTTCTTTAACTCTATATCTATTGAATATGAAGTATAATATGCAATCAAATCGTATAGAGAATAATATATTCGTTAAGTATAATAACGTTAAATGTCAATAAATCAAATGTTTAACTGTTAAATCTTCTAATGAGGCCACTTCTGGTTCACCAATTATAAACAAAATCTAATCAGTTGTTCTTCTGGATTAAACTTGAGGAATACGAAAAAAATATAATTTTTGGAATCGTGGTATTGAAGTTATGCGATCCGAAAGGAAGGTATTCGAATCATGCTAAAAATCGCATATCCAGATTTTAGTGAATAAGCACGTTTTAAGGTCCCTAGAATCCGATAATAACATTTTTACGATGATGTCTGTGTGTGTGTGTGTGTGTGAGGTTGTTGGAGGTACGATTTCTCAAATTCTATACGACTAAAGACCTGTGTAACTACGGATTCCTCAATCCAACAGTAATGGGAAGAGTTGAATAGATTCTGGTAACAATTGGACAACTGGAAGTACTAGTATTTTAACAAAAATCTTCTAAATATTATTTTTTCAAAATTTATGTTATTACAAATATTAAAAACCAAAATTCTTTATCCGACACACTTAAAAAAATTATTACACCTTCTATAGATTTAAAGATATATGTAGATATATAATCTATTAAATAATATGTTGTAGTAAATCTCACAGCCTGCTCACAGCCCAAACATCTTCATAGTAAATACTTGAGAAATTAAAATGTGTATCATTGACAGATAAATGTCACTAATGTCAGGGTCAAAAATTCAGAGATAGTACTGAAAGCTTTTTCTGGAAACGATATTTAATATTCCTTATTGTATTATTAATTATATATTTAAAATTATAAGTATATTACATGAACCCTTCAGAAATACCGCCGATCCCGTTAATGAATTGGAAAAACCTCGAAAATATAGAAGAAATGGAAAAAACTTGCTCGTAGAATTAATTTAAAATTATAGAAAATACGTAAATATAATAATATAAATATTAGGTGTGATTAGATTTTTTTGAGTGTACAAGAAATGTTAAATACAATACTTTTATATACCACAATGGAAAGGGTACGAGAGGTATTGTAATGGCCACAACAGATTTTTATAGTACGTTTTGTAGAAAAGCTCAAATGTAATATGTACTCGTAACTTGGGACTATGATACTTTTTGTGAGAAACAGATTTAATAAACTTTGGCATCCTTGAAACCTTGAAAGTATGTAACTTATGTTCTTATATTTACAATATTTGGACTATGGTTGTTTTTGCTATAACAATAAAAGTTGTGTGTATTTGACACATTAAATAGGAAGAAATGTTTCAAAAGTTCGCCATTCGATTTGTAAACAAAGTATATGTTCAAGGGCTACTGCGTATAAATGCTTGCAGAGACATCATTTATTTTATCTCTAAATGATGTCACGTTCTCAACGAATGTTTGGTTCGCGTATTACTTTATAAAATAAATAAATATATCATCACGTCTTATTGCCCATTTGTGGGTGTGCCAATTTGCTGCTATTTACAAATTTGTAAGTTGTAACTTGATTTCAAATGACACACTATCGAGCCGACTACCCGTACTACTGAATCTTGGATACCCTGATACCCAACGTCAGGCCTGCCCCGCCAGAGGTTTCTTGGACACATACACTTCACTAGAGAACAGTGGCGGCTCGTCAAGGGTGACAAAATCTGCAACTTATCAGGATAAAAACTTTTTCAAAACATTTTCTTTCATATTTATTCTTCTTTTTATTGTCATTAATTTTATATTAGTTATGTATGTTTAAAATGGTCTTAAGGCTAATCATGTTACGCCTATTTTTTAGACCGCTGTTTATACAACGCAGGCTAAGCTCCACTGCACATAGTTCTTTTCTTATTTTAAAGGCACGCTCCATACTCGAGCTACATACGCCCATACACAATATACGTAGTAACTCTCTTTTCTATGCACGATACGTATTTATACCAGCGTATAGGGCGCCGGTATACAGCTGTTTTAAGTGTCCTTGAAAACATATGTGCAGGCGCCCCATATGTCATAGTGATAGTCCAGCCATTTTGTTTGTTGTTGTCTGTGGTGTTTGTCGTTTGTGTTGTATTTTTCTGGGATTTTAGTGTGATCTAGTGGGTGACTTATTAATATATGTGTGTGTGGAAAACTTATAATGTATGATTCAAACATATTGTAAAAACATTTCAAAATAAATGTTGTTAATGAAAATTTCTCAAAAATGTTATCAATCACCCGTTTTATTTCTGAAATTTTAATTCCTATTATGTAGACAAAAAGTCTCGAGTTTCATGTATTTTGAATACATAATTACGCACCATGGAGCAGTGCATTGCGGTACATGGCGCTTAAAGCGTGGATTTGAAAACGCTTTATTGAAAATGTCAAATTTCAATATTAAATTTCATCATTATGTGTGAAGAACGATTTTTCCCAAAATATTATTTATAAGCAGAACATACTTTCTATCCAAATATAATATAATCTTTCTCCAAAAAATAGGGGTGATTTAAATATACAAATTTGGCATTTTTAAAACCAGACTCGTAGTACCAGCCAATATATGTACCTACATGTTTGTAGTGATGTTTTTTTCAAAAATAAATAATGTAATTTCAGAGTGTTTAAAATATTTGTTTCAGTTTTATTTATCAAAATAAAAAAAACATATATTTAATAGGTATTTAATACGGTATTGTTACGAAAACAATAATTTCATATGAAATATTTTTAATATTGTGTTCTTAGGGAAATAAATAAAAATTACAAAATATTTATAATATCCTAAGTGTTCGAATTTATAAATCCTGAAATAAAAGACTAATCCACATTATATTAAATATTCGTATTACAAAATCAGATTGACATTCTCAAACACAATTTACAAAAAAAAACTTTAGGCACAAAATAAATGTTGTTTACATCTCAATGTAAGACTAAGACAGCAATGCAGTAAACTGATTCCAACTTTTGAATTAGCGCTAAGGAAAACTATGACAGAACAGATGGCGCTGTTATCAGGGCACCGGAACAGCTGATCGCAAGGTTACTGGAAACAGCTGAGTGTCCGAACTCTATAAGCACAGTGTACCTAAAAATTCTTTTAACCAGTAGTCGCACTCTCCAGTATTTTTGTTACACGAAAATTTAACCTTGAACATGTGAACTCTGCCCACAGGTATCCGCATTTTAGTTTCACAATTGGCTACAAGATGTCTAAAATAGCCGCCTACAGTTTCAGATTGAAATACACATTTTGTTTGGCGAGAGTCGGACATAAGTTTTGTGATACTTGTTGTGTTTCAAGTGAAATTTGTGTATTTGATGTGTTATTATTTGTAAAGTTAATACATATCTACAAGTACTTTCTTAGTGCATAACTTCAAGTTCTATATTAATTACAACTGACAAGATTAGTATTAGTTATTTTTTCCATAATTATATATTTTTTTTTATTTTGGCATTTTCAAAATATGATATTCTGGTCTATTTTATAACTAGTGGTTCATTTTTAGCAATGTGTTACGAATTTTCATCAATCAAAATTATTACATTACATAAAACAAAAAAAAAATGCATTGTTATCAAATCAATATCTATTAATTTATTTATTTATTTATGCTGATAATTTTATTACGTACAGTACGTCAAAAAATATTGGATATAATCTAAAGAAACTATTAGTGCCTATTAAATGTCCGCATCCATGCCACCATGCCCGATTTTCCTACAGAATATTTGTTAAATTTATTTATTAGAGTAACAATATTTTATTGTATACAATTTATCAGTAGAAATTTTGCAGGAACTTCAAATAAACAAAAAACAATTAATGTTTTACATTTATAAAAAGTTTTTATTTGTAGGTATTTACTTTTTTTGTACATATTTATACAGAATATTATATTTTTCTAATATACTCGTATTATGTTATTTTCTTTATTACCTATCCAACTTGTAAATAAAAAATATTGTTGTATTTACTTATATTGCTTGTTATTATTATATTCACTATTTTTAAATATGTTTTTATCTGGATGTTGCAAATACATTTTTTTACGTAATATGTAATATGTAACATTGTGCAATAATAACAATGCAAAACATTTCTAATTTTCAAAATTACATTGAGTTAAATTTTGACGTTTATTCAAACTGCCCGCGTCTGCCCTGTATACATTTGGGCGGAGCTTAACTCAAGCGCTGAAAAAATGACAGGTTACACAAACATCAAAGGTGCCGACAGGGAGTGCGACTACTGGAATTTTAAGGTATACTGTGGTATAAGTTAGTACAGGAGGCTACATTCCATTGCATTTCGTGTACGATCGGCATGATTCGTGACCACTACAGCCATTGGCGCCGACTACGGTGGGCTCCGGGGCTGCAGCCACCCGAGCAGATCCCCCCCCCTCGAATGTTTTGCGTACATAACTTAACTCCTAAAAATATTACTCCTTCAAAACAATTGCTAAAAAATCCAGCCCCCCCGAGCATTTTTGAAAGTCGGTGCCACAGATTAACGTACATATCTAAACTACACGATAGGCAACTGTGACAACGGGTATGGCGTGAGGGACAAACTTGCAGGTATTGCAGTACAGTGTACATGCAGGGTCGGCTTAAGTCATCTGGGCGCCCTAGATTAATTAGATGATTTTTCTACATTTAACGTTTGAAACTGCAGATTCTATAGATAATAAGAGAGATCAGAGTTTTGTCATTCGTTAAAGAATTCCGTAATTTTTTCATGTTTTGTTATGGATACAAACCTTTTTCGCTTGTAGTTTGTAACAGAAAAACATTCTAGAAATAATATCCAACATATTAGGATTTTTCATAAAAACGCGAGAGAAATGCTAAAATTTTGATTATTATATTTTTAAAGTTAAGGGCGCTCAGTGGCTGTGCTAGGCGATCGGTTTCAAATTTGCCCATTGTGATTGTGATATTGTTTTATTTTCTTTATTTTACCTATCCTACATTCCTATAAAACGATTAAGGAAAAAAATATTTACTTTATTTGAATAAAGTTGACATGCATAAGCGTAAAAAGAATTAAAAGACAATGAAAAAAATCTGATGTGGTCAGCACAATACCTTCCGTCAATCCTGTGTATTATGTACAAATTCCATAAATTTTCTTGCAAAAGATTCTAAATTTCCAGTACTATAATTTCATGCAAAAGGCACTTGACACTGACATCTTCTTCTTCTTTAGCTTTTCCCATTTGTTAGGGGTCGCTATTTTTTATTTTCTTCTTCCATTCATTTCTGTTTTGCGGGTCATCCTCACGTCAAAATTTTTCATTCGAAATTTCATTTTTTGTATTTTATGATTCCTTTTCTTGGCATCTGAATTCCACACCCCTGATAATAAATAAACCACATGAAATAAGGAAAACATGAAATTTTGAATGAAAAATTATGACATTTGTCAGTTATGGACGTAATTAATAGCTATCATTTTAACACGAGTCCACATATCTGCAGGGGGGTGAAACTGCATACAGAAACGTGATAACAAGTTTTCAATCTAGTAGCGTTTGGAAATACTTCCTGACCCTTTCACAGATGGCTTTAGTAGTACAGATTTTACAGGGATTGTCAAACTTTAATGTCAAAATACTATAAAAAGGTAACAAACGTTTGAGAACTACTGCAAATTTCCCACAATTCCTTATTGCATCGTTCGAAATTCTTTGACATTTAAAACTGTTATTTGTGAATTTGTATCTTTATTGCAATATATTACTTTATCATTCAATATATTCTCGGTAAGTATATTAGTTTTCATACTAGCATTATTATACGGGGGTGATATAAAATACAACAACAAATTAATAATATTTCAGAAAAAAATCACATGAAATATTTGTAAATCCTGCATAATGAAGACACATTCTTGCAGAAGTTGACAGTGCCCAATAGAAGAAATGGTTTATGTAAGTGGACCAGGAGAATTTACATCATGGTGGTGCTCTTAGATATTTACACCGTAGAAGAGCAGCAAAATATTACATTATTAGGCGAAAGGACGTGAAGCTTCATAAGATTCATCAAAGAATGTTGAAATAGTATGATGTCAGTTTTAAGGAAAAATGAGTATAGAAGAGGGTAGGTTTGTTAAAAAGTGGACGAACATCGATAACGAGGTCAATGAAGCAGTGCATTTCTGGCAGACATTTAAAGTAACATCCCTTTTTTGAAATAATATTACCTCTTGTAATAATAATAATTCAAAATTTTGATTCCTTTAGTAGTATGTTCTTAAATTTTAATAGTTGTCGCCGTGTAGTTTGAGATTTGTAGTTATTTATTTATTATTTGATTTAAATAATGTAATGTATATATTTTAAAATAAAGACATTAACATATTAAGTACTGTAATTTTTTTTTTATAGTTCAAGATATATTTCACATTACTTGATAATGTCTTTAATAAATTATCTATTTTCGATAGATTTTTTATTAATTACATTATCAAGAAATAAAATTTAAAGATTCGAATAATTCAAAATGAATTCATATTTCCCGCCACTTTCTCGACTGTCAAATTTAGTTCTCTGACCTTTTCATAGACGGCACTAAAACTTGTTATCACGGTTTATAAGGGAGATACTCAATCTTCTACTATGTATTTTCCTTAATCTATGCATATCTGCTTGCCAAAGTCAGCAAAGTCACGTCACTGCACGCGCCTACACATATTTTTTTTGCAAAAAATCCTATATTTCCTGTTAAATTATTTCATAAACAAACTATGCGAATTGCACTTGACACTAACATCTTCTTCTTTCTTTTTTCCCATTCGTTAGGGGGTCGCTATTTTTTATTTTCTTCTTCCACTAATTTTTGTTTTGTGTATCGTCCTGATTCAATTCCTTTTATCTCTTTTCATCTTATATTTGGTCTTCCTATGTTTCTTCCACCTTCAGTTATACTCATCTCTCCTCATGACATGTTCAAACCAATGTAATCGTCTCTCTTATATCTTTCTAGAAACGCCCAAGACTAGAGTTATTTCCCTTATTCTTTCATTCATTTACTTTTTATTGATACTGACATCTGTCAATTTGTATTACCTGAATATATTAGCAGTTTCCATGGTTAAGTTAGCATAGCTGGCTGATTTATGAATTTTATTATTTTTGTAAGTCTTTAACTCTATATCTGTTGAATATGAAATATAAAATGCAATCAAATCGTATAGAGAATAATATATTCTTTAAATTATAATAAAATTTAACTGAGTTTTTCAAGAAAAACTGTTAAAATTTTCAAATGAGGACACTTCCGGTTTACAAATTATAAACAAAATCTAATCAAGTCTGCATATGGTTGTAAGGAAGAGGATACGCAAGAATTGTAATTTTTGGAATTCTAGTATTGGAGATATCGTGCACGAAACCGCGGTCACATACACACACATATGCACACACATATACACACACATACACACATACACACAAACACACACGCACACACGAACACATATACACACATACAGACATCATCGTAAAAATAGTAAAATCGTATTGTAAAGACCCTAAAACGTGCTTATTCAATGAAAACTCACCACCGATTTTTTTGACCAAAGACAATACCTTCCTTACCTAGAGGTGACGGAAGGTAAAAAACTACATTGGTGTCGGCGCCTATTTCCTTTACGACGCCCTAGGCTTTATTCTAGTCAGCCTATTGGATAATATGGCCCTGTGTACATGTACATAAGTTTATTTATAATTTTTAAAAATATGTCTTAAACAATTTCAACACTTTCCCCCCTTTTTTGGGTGAGCCTCCCCTGCAACAAACGTCACGAGCCGCCGCTGCTAGAATAGAGCACACTAGTCAACAAATACAAACATAAAATAGTATATTGTGCAACAAGTGCAGAAAAGCACCTATTGCCCACGAGGTGTGAAAGTTTCAGCACGAGACGAAGTCGAGGGCTGGAATCACACAAGTGGGCAATAGGTGTTTCTGCACGAGTGGCACACTATACTTTTTCTACGACCACACTCTTTTGTAAGATAAATAATTTATTTTTAATAAAAAACATATAGTTGGCAAGTCGTGGGATAAAGTGTGAGAAATAATTTCCCACACTTTAACCCACGAAATGATTAACTTTCGGGCTTTGTAAAGCAAGGGAATGTGTGAGAAATAATTTCTTTATCCCACGACTGTGGGAAATTAATAACTTTCGGGTTATGTAAAGTATGGGAAAAGTTCAATTTTCTGTAGTGGTCGTAGGAAAATATGTTTAACGGTCAGTAGACCCCCAACTTTTTAAATGGAAGCATGGTTTCCAGTTTTATTTCATTTCATTGTTGTTCTTGTTCTCATTCCTTCTTACACTTTTGGTGCTTTGAATTATTACTAATTTCTTTCCGTATTGTTGATGCTGTTACAATTAGATAGTAAACCTGAAAAGAAAATGAATATCCGAAAGCGAAAAAGTCCTTAAAAGGACTGTAGATAAAATGTACCTATAATATTAAATTTATTGCTATCTTTAATTATTATGTAATTGAATTTAATGCCGATCATTCAATCATCTTATGTTAAGGTGAACTGTTTCTTTATTATATTATCCAATTTGATTTAACGTCTAGAAATGAATCATATCCTGTCCTATGTTATTTGTTAGAATCTTCATCTAAATTCCTTGGCCTGTCCTTAAAAATTCCTTGATATATTTTTATTAATTATTACGCATTTTTACTTCGCATCACTGTACTTCACTTCACTACACTTCACTATCATATTATGTATTAATATAATAAAATTACACAATCATTACGGAGCTCAATTAAACACGTCCGTCTCCAACCGTGGTTGGAGCAAGACTCATTCCCTGCAAGAATCTAACTTAATTTCAAATGACACACGGAAAAAAATTCATACGTGCAATTAACAACAAATTTATTGTATATTCATTATAATAATTGTAATGACAATTACTCTTATAAAATATCACAATAGCTGATAAACTTTCCTCCTCGTGTTGTATTTATTACTAAAACTTCGTAGTTTACTCATACTAGCAAAAAATACAATATATTATTACAATTTACATGCTTCATGTGTGAAATATACCACAATTATTATAATAGAAGTAACACTTTATTTGTGAACATAAATTTGTGGTAAAAATTATTTAATTTTTAGTTACCTGTAAATACGTACTACACAGTAAGCTAGTTTGTACCATAATATTTTGGTTATTCTAAACAGCACATTTGTAAAACTTACCACGACGTTTTAGACTAGATGTAATTTGTTAGTAAAAGAGAAACATTTGTACTGTGCAGGTACTCGTACAAGTTAGTATATTACAAGTATTTATTTTAACATTTAAAATTACGAATATTGTGTGAACGTGGTTTTATACCTCCCGCTACCCTTGGTAAAGGAGGTATAGGGATCGTGCTAAAAATCGAAAATCGAGATTTTAGTAAATGACCACGTTTTAAATCCAATTTTAACATTTTCAGGATGATGCTGTGTGTATGTGTGGATCCTCTTTACGCTCTAACTCAAATATTATCGTTCAGAAAATTTTGAAACCTTGTATTTCTACCTTACTCTTATATGCAAAGATGCTATTAGATTTTGGACTAAATCAAATAACCGGTAATGGCACTTTACTGGAAGCTCAAAATAGTTTTTCTTCGAAAAATACCTTTAAATGTTATTATTTCGAGATTTGTTATTATAACAATTAAAGTTTTTTAAATTTTCTACAGGTTGCTTTAAACGCAACTCCATGGTTACACAGTTCAGATCTCAAATGTATATAACTGACAGATATACGTCACTGTCAACAAACTAATCATTTCAAATAATAATAGTAACGTTTTAGAAAGAAAATAGTAAATTGAACAATAATTATATGGAAAAGAACTTAATACAGTTTCCAGCATAAGTAAATATGTAGGAATATAGGTAAGATAATAAAAATATGTAATATATCATCACGGCATATTACCCATTGCTGGGTGAGCCAATCTGCTTTGTACACAGATGTCGGTAATAATGATGGCGATTCACGCCAAATATTTTAGAATTTTAAATGGTACAAAATTGACCCCTGTGGTGCACTCTCCACGCCGGCAATGAATATAGGTAAGTATATAAATAAATATATCACCACGGCATATTACCCATTGCTGGGTGTCAATCTGCGTTGTACACAGATTTCGGTAACGGTTGTGACGCAATTGACACCTACCATTAGTAGCTAGCCAATCACTCCACACCACGGTAGAAGATACATACAGGTATTGTAACCCAGCCGACTGCAAGCGGCGATGAGCGTCGCTCGTCCGTAGACAATTGTGCGAGAGAGAAGGATAGTGAAAGACAGAAAACGGTGTCTATGCATTCCGTTCGCTTACTGTGTTGCTATCGAGTTTTCCTATATTATTTTCACGATTTCAAGTTCTTCTTTATTAATGGTGTTAACAGTAGCATATATAATAAACTAATAAAAATGGGTAAGAGCTCCCAATTGTAAATACCACGAAAAGATAAAATATTAACATCGAAAGACTACATTTGTGAAAAGCATTTTCAACCTCAGTATATTTTTAAGGAAGTAACAACTGAAACGTATTCAGTAAGCATAATTCATATACGTATTTTCAAAATCTTTCTTAAATATTTATACATTTTTTTAAGTATTCACTAGCATACCCAAGGTTATCGCAGGATGCAATACCAACAATATCCCGAATTGCCCAAAATATTTGTCAAAAGACATAAAACAGCGGCGTTCACTACATCGACATGCTTTAATTGACAAAAAAGAAAAATAATTGAACCAGAAACAAGTTAGTTTAATTTAAATTTAAAGTAATATTATTTTATTGCCCAAAAATTTCTTTGGCTTGTGATGTACTAAATAATAATGTGGATCTAGAGACAATTGTAGATCAACTTGCTTCTGTACCTAATTTACTTGATTTACCATCCAAGTCATGGGCCATGCATTGTTTATCTTGGAACACAGATAAAATAATTTCTATTTATGAAATGACTGCTTTAAAATTTGGTGAAACAGTTATAAAAAGAAATTTCACCCTAATACACTCCAGCTCGGGGTGTCAGGTACTTTTCAACCCAAGAAGTTATATTCATACATAAGCGTTGGTGCATTTTTTTCTCAATAGCAATAGAAATTTTATTTTTTTAACTTTATTAATTTAAAAAATAATTAATTATAATATGATTTATATAATAAATAATTTATTCCAATATTTGTAATATTTTTTTTTGTATAAATAATTTCTTTTTTTTGTAATATTCGTAATTTTATTGAACTTCATTCTTCTTCGGTACGCCTATGGATTTTATAACTTTCCCATTACCGCAGTGATAATGTGAATTGCCCCAACTCGCCAAGTTACATCGTATGGACTGTATGTGTGTGTGTGCGTGTGTGTATGACCGCGGTTTCGGCCACGATATCTCCAATACTAGAATTCCAAAAATTACAATTCTTGCGTATTCCTCTTCCTTACAACCATATGCAGACTTGTTTAGATTTTGGTTATAATTGGTCAACCGGAAGTATCCTCCTTTGTAGATTTTAACAGTTTTTCTTGAAAAAACTCAGTTAAATATTATTATAACATAAACAATATATTATTCTCTATATGATTTCGTTGCATTTTATATTTCATATTCAACAGATATAGAGTTAAAGAATTATAAAGATATTAAATTTCATAAATCAGGCAGCTATGCTAACTTAACCATGAAAACTGCTAATATATTCAAATAATTCAAATTGACAGATGTCAGCATCAATAAAAAGTAAATGAATGAAAGAATAAGGGAAATAATTCTAGTGTTCGAAGTTTCTAGAAAAATATAAGAGAGACGATTACATTGGTTTGAACATGTCATGAGGAGAGATGAATATATTGGAAGAAGAATGAATAGCTTAGTAATAGAAGGTGGAAGAAACATAGGAAGACCAAATATAAAATGAAAGGACTGTATTGCGAAAGACTTGAGAGAAAAGGAACTGAATGAGGACGACACGTAAAACAAAAATGAGTGGAAAACTAAAGAAAAAGAAGATGTCAGTGTCAAGTGCAATTTGCATAGTTTGTTTATGAAATAATTTTACTGGAAATATAGGATCTTTTGCAAGAAAATTTATGTATAGGGCGCGTGCAGTGACGTGACTTTGCTGACTTTGCAGATATGGGGACCCGTGTCAAAATGACAGCTATTAATTACGTCCATAACTGACAAATGTCATAACTTTCATTCAAAATTTCATGATTTTCTTATTTCATGTGGTTTATTTGTTATCAGGAGTGCGGAATTCAGTTGCCGAGAAAAGGAATCATAAAATACCAAAAAATTAAATTTTGAATGAAAAATTACATTTGTCAGTTATGGACATAATTAATAGCTGTCATTCTGATACGGGTTCCCATATCTGCTTGCCAAGGTCAGAAAGTCACGTGACTGCTCGTGCCCTATACATAAATTTTCTTGCAAAGATCGTATATTTCCAGTAAAATTATATTATAAGCAAATTATGAAATATTTTTTACACATTTAATGTTATTATAAATATTAAAGAATATTCTATTATCTATACGAATTGATTGCATGTTATATTTCATATTCATTGGATATAGGGTTAAAGAATTATAAAGAAATTAAATTTTATAAATCAGCCAGCTATGCTATAATCATGAAAACAGCTACTATATTATGAAAATTCTAACTGAAAAGAGATGAGGATGTTGAGATAGATGTTGGGGAAGACACGGAAAGATACGGTAAGGAATGAATTAATAAGGGAAATAACGATTATTAGAAGTTTCTAGAAAGATACAAGTACAAAGAGAGACGATTACATTGGTTTAAACATGTCATGAGGAGAGATAAAGAATATATTGGAAGAAGAATAAATAGCTTAGTAATAGAATGTGGAAGAAACAGAGGAAGGCCAAAGATAAGATGGAAGGACTGTAATGCAGAAGACTTGTGAGAAAAGCAACCCAATGAGGATGACCCGCAAAACAGATATGAATGGAAGAAGAAAATAAATAATAGCGACCCTTAACGAATGGGAAAAGCCAGAGAAGAAGATGTCAGTGTCAAGTATAATTTCCATAGTTTGTTTATGAAATAATTATATTGGAAATTTAGAACCCTTTTTCAAGAAAATTTATGTATGGATTTTATACATATAATACTGACGGAAGGTATTGTGCTGGCCACATCAGATTTTTTATTATGCAGCTAGTAAGTAATACAAAAGCAAGTTTAATTTCTACTTAATATTTAACGTAATTATTTTGACAATATACCTATAATGTTAAAATTATGATTTTATTAGTATTAGCAACAAATTTGTAACGAACTTATAACAATAAATATTGTTAAAGTAATTATTAAAATGGATAATTTATATATCTATTGTAATTGTTATAATTATTAATTTTAATCATTTATCTATTAAATTCTGTCACTGTCATTACAGTACATATGACAATACATTGTGGTAAACCTTAATTTGTTGTAAAATCTGCAACACGTTTTACTACAAAAATATAATAATAGTCCCAACATCTACTTGCTGTCCTAATAATTACGTGTTCCTGTTGTTCAGAAAATCACAATTATTGTGGTAATGAGAACAGCAATTTTTCCGTGCAGATAAATAACTGTTTAAAATGATAGTGCACACTTTGATTTTCATGGCTAGGATCTGATTTTCTTTCTTCAATATTTCTAGCGTGACCCTCGCATGATTATAATACAGCAAATTAATTTTTAAACAAATATACGAGGAGGAGGAGGAGGAGGAGGAGGAGGAGGAGAGGGGGCATACAGATATTCATTTTATTTTTTGTCGGCTGTTCATTTTATTTTGTCCACAATTGCTATAACTATAAGAGCTACAAGGGCGGTTAAATAAACGAACTGTAACGACCACATCAAGATTTGTTTACGTCACGTTTACGTATAGCTCGCTTAGATGTTGCCACGAAATAGTTATTTAAGTATTAAGGGCAGTAAGTGCACCTTACTCGTCTCGATCTCCAATACATCCGATACCGGTAAGAAGCACTAAATACCCGCAATGCTTATTATATTTTTTTGCACGATCGTCCCAATAATAACAAATTAAAGTTTAGAATTATTTAAAAAATATTTTGACATTTTAAAAAAAATAGTTGTCATTTTTAAGTAAGGTATGATCGTTGTTTTGTTATCGTTAAAGTTTTAAAAATTGTAAGTACATTTATTTTTTATTTATGTAATTTTCACCGCCTCCAGATCGGTAGGTAGTCACATCACTTACCGGATCAGTAATTTGTAAACAAAACTTACTACCTTGGAAACCCTATCGGTAAAGTTTAAAAAAAACCTGATCGTGCAAAAATAATATAAATACATAGCTACGAAATGTTTTGTAATAATAATGTCACACTAATAAAATAAAATTGACTGAATTTCGACTTGTCAGTGATTATTTATTCCGACCCAAATACCTGCAAAACAATTTCTATTTCACAAGACTATTTTAATGAGCGTATTTTTTTTCAACCAGTGGTTTTCAAACTGTGGGGACCAACTTTGTTATTTTAGATGGGCGCATATACTTTTTATTTCCTTATTAGATAGAAAATTTTATTCTGAATTCATACCCTTTTTTTGAGAAAAATTCATGTTCAGATTTATATTAGTTTTATTTCATTATAGCTACCTAAAATAAGTGTGCGACTATACAAGTAATTATGGATTCACATTTCAGAGTGTTGTGACCGACAACGGAGGACTTCTTGAGCAAAATTTGTTGATTTATATGCTTGTTATTTTTTGTTACAAAGTAATTGTTTTTCATATTCATTCGTTTGTCCATAGCACACTTATTTTAGCCATATTAAAATAAAATTAATATAAATTTAAACTTGCGTTTTTTAAAAAAAAAAAAATGTTTCTTAAGGATATGCAAATATTATGTCACTGAATTTAGAATAAAATTCTCTATCGAATAAGCAAATAAAAAATATAAAGTCCCATTTAAAATAACAAGTTATTCTCTACAGATTGTGAACCACTGGTTGAAAAGTAGTAGTTTGTACAACAAGAGTGGATATGATGTCCATATCGCATGAGGATGAAATCATCCGAAGGCGATATGGACATTCCACTCGATTTAAACAGCATACTTTTTCTACAACTAACGAAAATACGACTGTAGAAATTTGAAATTTTATTGAACATTATTAATTTTTAAGGTCATTTTACTTGTTTTTCTAGGCTTTCTTAATAGCATTTGTCATTAAAATTATTTTTTATTTTATATACAATGTTTTTACATACTGCTTACAATTTTTCTAATCTGTTTAGCTTATGACTACACTTCATTCAAATATTATTAAATGTTTCACACTGTTCTTCTATTTTCTGAAATTATTGTCAAATCGAAAAAAGAAAAATTAACATTACATACCGTTCTGGTTTTTTTTTTTTGAAAACATAACTTATTTAATCTGTTAATTCATAATATATTTAATAGTTTAATGCCCGGTTGCAGATACATTCATCAACGCTTTGTATAATTAACGAATCATCAAAACGAACAAATGCAACGCGATTTTTTGACAGCAATGATTTAAATGTCATAAAAAACAAGGAAACTAATTCGAATTTGTTCATTTTGATGGTCCGTTAATTAAACAAAGCGTTCATGAACGTTTCTGCGACCGGGCATAAATGTTATTAAATTATTCAAATTTCTTTTTATACTGAAAATATTTCCATCTAAATGACAACATTGAAATGTCAAATATGACATTTGTATATCGTTCTTCTTATTAATCTTGTATTAAATGAATAGGCAGTTGCTTGGATTACACGACTTACGCGATTTGTTATTCATGGATTTCATATCCATCCAAAGGGATATGAAATTATGTTTGTTCAGTTAACTAGTATTTCCTACATATTCATTCTGCAGATTGTGAAGAAATGATAAGTTTTTCATGTGGGAGAAGAAAAAAATATTTTATAAAATAATCTTAAATTAAATAAATAAATATATCATCATGGCATATTACCCATTACTGGGTGTGCGTGTGCCAATCTGCTTTGTGCACAGATTTCGGCAATGATGAAATATTTGAACCGTGCGGGCGCTTACCAGGCGTGCACTACAGGGGTCATTTTTAGGCCATTAAAATTCGATATAATTTCTGGCGTCGGTCGGGATCGAACCCGGCACCCCAGATTCGCGACCAGACACTCAGGCACACGGCCACGACACCATAATCTTATTAAATAGAAATTGTTTGAAGTTAAACATGACTTTGTAATTTACTAGAAATTGTTTGTTAATTTAATCGACCTCGTAGCTCTTATAGTTATCGAGATAGCAATAGTGGACAAAATAAAATGAACAGCTTGTATGGGGTCTCGTGGCCGTGTGCCTGAGTGTCTGGTCGCGAATCTGGGGACCCGGATTCGATCGCGACCGACGCCAAAAATTACTTCGAAATTTAATGGCACAAAAATTGACCCCTGTGGTGCACTCTCCACGCCGACATTGAGTGCCCGTGAGGTGACGCCTAGTAAGCGCCCTTACGCGGTACAAATATTTCATCATTACCGATATCTGTGTACAAAGCAGATTGGCACACCCAGCAATGGATAATATGCCGTGATGATATATTTATTTAATTTGTATAATTCAAAAAGCAAATTGGTAAAAATAGATTGAAAATTTAAGGAACATTTAAAATTCAAGTGTCAGGGGTGCAACCTGGCAATGGACAACTGAGCGATGAAATAATAGATGCGTAGACTCGTTCGTTATGTTAGGTTATGTTAAAGATTGTTTAGAAAAACTAGAGCGTTACTTTTAATCATTTTCCTTTTTGAAAAAAATCTACCAAATTGTATGCCTGCTAAACGCGCAAATTTGTTAAGTTTGTTGCCAAATGACCGTTAATCATCGACCAGTGGAATATCGCCCAGTTGACTATCACCTAGTTGTCGGGTACTGCATTATTATTGGTGTTATCAATGTCCGCACTCATCTCAAAAATAAACAACATTCCAATGAAGATTTCTATTCAAAACATGATCCACCACACGCACTTGTGTTCTTATCTCTCGTTGAAATCCTTAGCAACCCTATCACCACTTCCTCTGCTACATCTCTTATCATCCTTCGCAGAGGACGTCGTCAGATACGTTGTATCTCCCTACCCATACCATACTAGGAGGCGGCAAAACACGCGGCCTCCAACTCCAAGTTTGTACTATCGTTTCGTTCGTTAGTTGTACGCTAAACGTTCAGTAGTTGATATCTAGTTACGCTTCATCAGTGCCATGTGTGATAGTGTTTAGTGATGGGGGGCCTAGGAGTTGTAGTTTTGATCGTAGGATTCGTAGGATACTCTCTAGCAGGTAGGTGATAGGATACTTACAAAATAGGACATTTTAGAAATTTCTATATAATAAGATCCGCTATAATATCAACGGTCAACTATTTTTTTTTTTTTTTTGAGAGGTGCACCGAGTTTTATGTAGTTTATAACACATCATAACCCAAGGATTATCTCTAATTTAAGTCGGTAGAAATGTGTGTAACCAAGGAATTGTGCTCATTTTCAAAATATATGGATATGTAAAAATGAGTTATCTTATAAATTTGTCAATTAAATATATATATTTTTTTATTTATTATCGTACACACTTTTTCTTACATTTTTGTATATAAGTGGTGATTTGATGACGATGAGGCAGTTTTTGCTTCTATATTTTATATTTTCTTAATTCTTTTATAAATGTAGTCGATGAGTATGAAATTATGAAACAGACACACACAAACAACCATACCTTATCCGGAATTCGAATCCAGAACCCTTGGGTCATGAGTTGACTACGTTGCCCACTACACCACTGGGGTCGGTGCCTATTAAATATATAGAATAGTTATTTATGATAAGTGTTAGAACTGACATTTAATTTTGTAAGAAGGAAGCGCAGTAGTCAAAAGCTTCGAACAACATAAAATCAGTTTTAATACATATCATACATTATTTTTTCTACGAACACTATTTTTCTTTAAAATTTGTATTTCTAATAATTATTTGTCATTACCCTGGTAACTAAATTACTTTTAACATTATTGTTAAAAGTAACAATGATGTTACTTTTTAACACTGGTGTCATAAAATGACATTTGTAAACCTAAAAGCAACATTTAAAAAGCCTAATTTAATAGTTTTTGTAGAAAAAAAAATATATAGGAATACCTAAAGAAAAGTTAATAATCCTTAATTTTTAAGTGCCACTTCCGGAAAACCGGAAGTGGCACTTTGGTGGATTCTTTCTGTAGTAGTATAGAGTAGGAATACAAGATATTTTTTTAAAATTATATTATTTATTTACCAAAATCTTGATACCCATGTGATATTTAACACGACCCTTATCTCCCTTAACAAGGGGCGGATAAAAGTGGAACTTACATATTTGTGAATATAAATGTTTCAATTATAAATGTTTCCATTTTTACAAAAAATTAAACGTTATACTCTGTTACTAGAAAAGAAAATATTTGCGAAAAAAGATATGTTATCTAGTTTATTTAATATCAACGTATGCTTTGAAAGATATTAGATTATAAAAAAACCAACAAAATAATTAATATTTCACATCATTAATATTGGAAACTTTTCATAATTCCCAATAGTTACACTAACATATATCATTAAAAACCGTTTAGATATCAAATCTCTTTTTGTTATCGTATTAATTAATTTGTTTTTGATAATGTTTTAAGTTTCCTGCAGAGAATATCTTCTTGACACAAAAACATAAGTACGAGTAGTTTACCTTGTGACGTTTTACTCTGTAAATAAAGTCAAAGCCAGCGATTTTATTTTGTAGTACATCTGAATGCAAGATATGAATCAGCAATGTTAACACGCCTGATTTGCTTGCAAAAGTTTAAAGTCTTTTCAGGTGATTCATTCATAGTTTGGCTTACACGGTATAAAATATTTAGACGTTGTATCAGTCACCAACATAGTTTTTACTTTTCTTGGAAATTAAGCGCGAAAATACTTTATTAGAGAGTAAAACTCAATTTCTAATCAAAATTGGAAAATAAGTTCACTATTTTGCCTCTAGAAACGAAATGTGGACTTTATTAACCTAGGAGAGTAAAAGTAATATATACTCCTCAGTAGAGACTGATATATTGCTCTATAATATACTATTATTTTTTGTATTAGCAATGTTTTATTTCCGTGGTGCTTTTTCCTCGACAGCTTTGAGTGCCATCTGTTAAGCGAATACCCACATATATAATCATTATAACGAAGAGTTATACAGCGCGATCATACATTTATATTTATTATTATGTTTACCTACTAAATGACGTTATAATTGGTGTAAAAATAACAATGATAGCAACAATTATTTATATAAAGAATTGTCATAAATGCCATAAAACCATAAACTAACACTGGAAGTGGTATATTACTAATTTTTCTGCGTAAGCAGGAAAATAAAACGAGATAAAGCTCAAAATTTTTAACCGCATTAAGCAAAACCATATTAAGGAAATAAAATTACGTCTGTGTTAATGAGACCATCATTTCTATAATCGAGAATTTTATAATTAAAGTTATTACAATAATCCAAACACAATAATTGAAAAAATCGACTTATGGCCTTTTGTCCCGGCAGTAGCGAATTAATATGTATACAGGGTGGTAACCGGCACAGCCGAACATAGCACTTTAACATGTAAAATCAGACTTTCGTAATTTCCTGCTTCCCTAATTATTTTAGGTAAAAAAGCTTCAAATAAAAGTTGGAGCGTATAAAATTCTGTATCTGAGTCAAAAAACAAAATTAATTTTGTGTGCCTTATAACGGCATAAATTAGGTATGAAAATGTTGAAAATCACCCCAAATAAATCTATAGCCATGAAATTGAAACAAAAAATTAATAAATGTTAACGATTTATCTGTCACGCTAGATTAATTATTTTATTCACAATCATTATAGTAATATGTCGATTCCTAACCTTTTAGAGTATGGGAAATACGTTATTCCTAACTTCAATGACAATCTCTTGGGTTGGAAATAACAGATTTCACTTCCAACCCACGGGTTGGAAATGCTTATGTAGGGGTTGCCTAGCAACATTGTCATACATCTCTATATTAAATAAGGCTAAACAAATTTTAATAAAGCTGTCAAAAAACATTAAAAAAATTAAAGGATATAATTCAATAATTTATTCTGAAAATTATTGATTTATAAAGAGGATGATTGTGAATAAAATAGTATACATACCTCGGTGGGAGTTACATTACAAGCCCTCGGCTGTAATGAAACATATCCCACCTCAGATGTAATATACTATTTATTATTTGTAATGTTCGTAATTTCTGTTGAAGTGAACAAATATAAATTTAAATTAACAGATAATTGTTAACTGAAACAGAAAGTAAAAATAATGCGTGATAAAAATAAATTACATAACATGACATGACAGATAAACCGTTAAAAATTTCATATTTATTTTGTCTCAATTCCATATTGCTATTTTTTTAAGTGATTTTCGACATTTTCATACCTAATTTTTGCGTTACAAGGCATTAAATTTTGCTTATTGGTTCCGATGTAGAATTTTATGCTCTACAACTTTTATTTGAAGCTTTTTTACCTAAAATAATTAGGGAAGTATGAAATTAGGAAACTCTGATTTTACATGAAGTCCTATGTTCGGCTGTGCCGTTCACCATACTGTATAATTATGTGATGTGGTGTAAAATTATACTGCGTTCTATGTATAATATTTTTCCTGTTAATATTGGAAAGTACTAAAACGCAAAATAAATTTTAAAATGGATAAAGAAAAAGCGTTAAAGTTTGTTATCACTTTTGGTTGGTTTTTTTGAAATCCCCATTACGATAAATTGATAAACCAATCTAAAAGACGAAAGTCCAAGTGCATTTAACATTTAATTTGTTGCCTGCAGCTATTATGACACAGGTGGTTTTTATCCACGCAGATCTACTGTGTCACGTGAGTGTGTCATAGCAGACTCGTTGGATAAGTTGATACCGTCATCATGAATTCATTTCGTGTACCTCACCTCTTTCTATACCTTGAATGCTGTAGTAGTCAACAATCTTACAAATTTTGAAGCAATGTATTATACAAAATGTTCAAGGGATACTAAAAACGTATTTATTCATTAAAAGCTCACCTTCGAATTTTTTACCAAATACAATAGATACTTTCCTTACCTAAAAGTGACCCAGTTATGGATCAAATAGATGACGATATAATTCTACGAAAACATTAATTTGGAAATACAATTAGTTTCCCAATTATATCATTTTATGTGATTCGAAATGTGTAACAATAATTATTGTCGCCAATGTTGTACTATCTTCAATAACATAGTTTAATCTTCAACGTTCAGAAAAATAAATATTGTATTTCCTTTGGCTCGTCCAGTTTTTCAGATTGTTTACCTTCGTTTCAAGGTTAATGTCGGTGTTTTACTAAGTTATAATTATAGAATGATCTCTGCAGATCTTTCCACGACATTCAATAGAACATTGGAGATTTAGATTCCCGATGAGGAAAAATACTTTAATTTTTTTAATATTTAAACTGTCAACTAACTATCAGTTAAAACGAAAAATATAGCAACGATATTATAACATGTATTAATTAAAAACCTTTGTTGTGGCGGTGCGTCAAATGAGGCAGGTGAGGTCAGGCCTCACCTCTTAAATTCAAAACTTGTAAAATTTTATAATTTTATTTTTCATTAAACTGTATTGAAGTAATATATAAATCTACAATACACTCACAAACAATTATTGTTACTATAATATGCGAAATAACCATTCAAATAGTATTATTTTCATGCGAATTTACACAGAAGCCACATTGAGATGTCCTCATGGGCAATAATATATAAGTGCGAGTGAGACAGAACGATTTTCCCTCTCTACGATCTACACTAGTACTACCGGTGAGCCACGCGGTGACTTGGCCTCTGTCGTTCTGGGCAGAGCGCACGGCGAGAGATACAACAAAAAATGTTTGCTTCAAACAAGTATATTTGTATTATTTTCAATTGGTTTTTTCTTTTAAAACGATTTAATAATTACTATTTATTGTTACTGTTGTTACCTTCCGTCACCTCTAGGTAAGGAAGGTATTGTCTTTGGTCAAAAAATTCGGTGGTTAGTTTTCATTGAATAAGCACGTTTTAGGGTCTTTACAATACGATTTTACTATTTTTACGATGATGTATGTATGTGTGTGTGTGTTCGTGTGTGCGTGTGTATGTGTGTGTATGTGTGTGTGTGTGTCCCCGCCTTTTCGGACACGATATCTCCGATACTAGAATTCCAAAAATTACAATTCTTGCGTATTCCTCTTCCTTACAACCATATGCAGACCTGTTTAGATTTTGGTTATAATTGGTCAACCGGAAGTACCCTCATTTGAAGATTTTAATAGTTTTTCTTGGAAAACTCAGTTAAATGTTATTATAACATAAAGAATATATTATTATCTATACGATTTGATTGCATTTTATATTTGTTATTCAACAGATATAGAGTTAAAGAAGAATAAAGATAATAAATTTGATATAAATTTCATAATTCAGCCAGCTATGCTAACTTAACCATGGAAACTGCTAATATATTCAGGTAATTCAAATTGACAGATGTCAGTATCAATAAAATGTAAATCAATGAAAGAAAAAGGGACGTAACTCTAGTGTTAGAAGTGTCTAGATATAAGAGAGACAATTACATTGGTTTGAACATGCCATAAGGAGAGATGAATATATTAATAGAAGGTGGAAGAAACATAGGAAGACCAAATATAAGATGAAAAGACTGTATTGCAGAAGACTTGAGAGAAAAGGAACTGATTGAGGACGACACGGAAAACAAAAATGAGTGGAAGAAGAAAATAAAAAATAGCGACCCCCTAACGAATGGGAAAAACTAAAGAAGAAGATGTCAGTGTCTAGTGCAATTTGCATAGTTTGTTTATGAAATAACTTTACTGGAAATATAGGATCTTTTGCAAGAAAATTTATGTATGGGGCCGCGTGCAGTAACATGATTTTGCTGACTTTGGCAAGCAGATATGGGGACCTGTGTCAAAATGACAGCAATTAATTATGTCCATAACTGACAAGTGTTATAATTTTTCATTCAAAAATTCATAATTTTCTTATTTCATGTGGTTTGTTTGTTATCATGAGTATGGAATTCAGTTGCCGAGAAAGAGAATCACAATACCAAAAATTTAGAATCTTTCGCAAGAAAATTTATGTATGGAATTTGTACATAATACACAGGATTGACGGAAGGTATTGTGCTGGCCACATCAGATTTTTTTTTTATGTTTTCATAAATTTAAAACTATTATTTACTTCTATTTTAATTGTACTGTTACTTGTCACAGTTATTTAAACTAAACATTTATAAACAATGTATAGCTGTTAATAAATCAAGAATTGTAAAATTGTATAAATACTAACAACCAAGCAGACAAATTTAACAACAGTGCGAACTATTTACAACAATGGAAATCATTTTACTGAATTGATATATTTAAAAAAAAAATTACATAAATAAATCATTATAATATGTAATTACTTTTTCAACTAATATTTTCATAATTAGTTCTTTTGAATTATATAAATATAAAAAATATAATCTTACAAGCGCCATATTATAGCAAAATGAAAACTTCGAAATAAGTACATGAGGATGAGAATTTCATGGCCTAGGTTAAGTGGTGGGGAGAATTCAATAACTAGGTGGGCTACACGCTGCACTGTCTAGCCAGCGTCTAGCCTGTCATTCCAGCATTAATTTCTATAAAAAAGGAACAATTTTACGATGACAATCAACAGATATGCTAATATGAGAGAACGCCGGATTGGTTTAAGGTAGTTAGAGCATGAAATAAAATCCATAAAATCTTAATAATCTTTGGCATGCAACAAGTATTGCTCGATGTAAATCCAAAATTTTAGTAAACTTGACCATTTCCGATCAAAATTATTGAACTCCACAGTTGGAAGATTTAACACGGCGAATATAGGGAACCTCAAGAAATCATCGACATAATGCCTCTAGAATCGCGAAAACCCATAAACTTTTGATTAAAAACTAGGTGAATATAAATAAAGGTCTGGGGAAAAAACTAGTTAAAAAAATATGCCTCAGTATCTGGTTTCAAAGATATAACAAATTTAATTTTCACGCGCATTATTGGTAACACTGCCGCCCACGTTTTGAGAAACATCTGCGATTATTTCTAAATTTCGGCATTTTTCTTTATTTTGTTAACCTCACGATTACAACCACCTTAATATACAAATGAATACTATATTAATTTTTTTGTTTTTTAATTTTTCCGTACATTTACAATAGGTAGAACAATTGTGTGTTAATTATTTATGTAGCGTTCAAATGTTTTACCTTGGATCGAAAAAGAATAATTTTTTTTTAATATTTGGCCTCACCTCATTCTAAATTCACACACCGCCACTGAGTTTTTGACAAAAACAATCATAGTCGAAATATTGTACAGCGCATCTAATCTTACGTGACAGTTCCCGCTGGTGTCGTGCACAGAGAGAGAAAGTATTCGTGGGGGAAAGAGACTGATAGTCCGCTCGAGAAATACACTACGATATATGTTTTTGTTAAACATAAATTTTGTTTCTTTACACATGTACATACAAACTTACCAGCACGCCATTTACTACATATTGTTGTGGCATTAGACTGAAATTTAACAAATATTAGTTATATCTGAGAAGGTAACTTTTAAATCATTTCATAGTTTATACCCCGGTTTGTACTTTCCTATCTTAACTGCAGCAGAGTTAGGACAAAATGAGCTCCGTTCCATATTTCACCCCCCCCCCCCACTACAGTCTATGCACCATTGCGCATCTTAACGCAATATGAGTTTCATACTTTCAAGGATGACAAAACTGTTTCTCGCAAAAAGTATCTTAATCACAAGTTATTACATTTTCAAGTTTGAGCGTTTCTATATGTGCTATAAAAATGTCTAATTATAATATAATTGCTCATCAGTATTTATTTTGCTATTTCTTAACTCCCAGTAAATAATTTTCTATTATTTAAACATCATCCTGGGTTAAATTAAGTTGTAGAAATCTAGGAAGCTAAAAAGATGTTTCTTTGATTATCTCAAAAATATGGACTAAGGTTGTTTTTGCTAAGAGCCCCTAAATTTTTTGATGTGACATTCTTCGTATTAACTGACAGTTTAACCAAACATTAAAATACTGGGCTTAAATGAATCAAATATAAATATGCTAATTCCAAAATGAAAGTTAGTCAAGCGATGCCTACGTTATTGGTTAACCGTCAAACTTTCTCTTTTGTTTTGGAAGTCTTCAACATGTTTTTCTTTATGAATATAATTGAATCATTAAAATACAAATAAATCTATATGCAAAAAAATTATGTAATATCGCAAACTTGAATTTATAAAATTTTTTAAAAATATTACATAATTTTTTTACTAAACTGAAAACGTTCTATTAAAATATGAACGAAAATAAATGGTTTAGAAATGGTACATGATTTTATTTTTGCCGCTGCATGCAGCACAATCTTCTTTAATAATTTTTATATATATAAAATCAAATAAAATTAAATATATGTACAATCGTGCAATTGTGCTTCTCAACACGATCAATAGCAGACTTGTACAAATCAAAGTTCTATATTCAAATTGTTACTTGTTAACTTGTTTGAAATGAAGATATACAGATTTAATTATTTTAGCGTAGAAAATATATTTAATTAATATCTACAAAAATTAGTACGCGAAATTTTGCACTATTTTCAATATGGTACTTGAAGTTTCAATTTCGATTTGCTTTATTTTGCCTGGAATATATTTTCATTTAATTTCTGGACCAGAAAATGAGATTCTGCAGCATTTTCAAACAGTTTTTTAAATAGAAAATATATGAAATATGGTAATATTAGTTCAGAAATGAACAATAAATGATAACAGAAATATATTACTTAATTGAATTATTTTAATAGTGATTAAAATTTTAAAATAAATAAAATTTTGAATTTTTTTAACATTTGACTAATGTTATTAATATCTATCAAATATTTTATTGATAATAAAGAAAATCAAATACATATTTTGTTTTTGTTAAAGAATACTGCGTATAAAAATAAGGAAAATATTCATATTTGATTAAATTGCGGACACGGATTAAGGATAAATAAAAATTAAATGTTATCTCCTAATATAATAATAAAAATAATACTCAAAACAATTTGAATTCTGCAAAATAATTTAACATTATTTTAGTACTTGTGGATCAACAACAAAATATTTAATTTGTTTTCCAATTCTAAGAAAATGTACAAAATATTTTACGCAGTGTAAAATTTTATCAGTACATATTTACAATAATTGATAAAATAAATTTTTCATGGAACATGTTAACATTAGAAGATTCGTATAATGATGTTTGCATAATAATTTATTGTATATCGATTTATTTTTATCTTTTTATAGTATTTATAAGGAAAATGGGAAACCCATTGACGCTCAAATTTTCCCGCTTGAATTTTTGCAAATAAACATTAATATACACTTTTGCTGTATTGAGTCGGTCTCGATTGTTAACTTGTCAGTGTCACAAGTCAGTATCATTAGTGTCAATTAAGATGCCAAAATTATCAGAAAAGTTGTAATACTTTCTTAGTTAGAAGAGGGATGGTCAATCAGATCAATAGCAGAACATTAAGATTAAATAAAGTACTGGGCGTTGATGGAGCGATGATAAATTACTAATGTTACTGTCCATAATTTGTCTGAGTCATAATTTTTACTTATTTATAATCCATTTAATATAAATACTTGGTTGTTCTTTAATTTTTCTAGAATATATTTGTAATTTAGTAGTAACTTAGCACAATGAAGAACTTGCTTCACGATACCTAAAATAATGACATAACAGTGACAACGGTGACAACTTCATTGACAGTTGATATTAACCTATTTTAAAAAAATCGCATTTACATAGCCAAAACACGGTAAAAACTCGGTTACTTGATTTTTAAGGTGTACGCGATTTTTTTGCAAGCCAGTGTACATGAAGTTAATATAATAATAATGCTCATTAAATTATGAATAATACATGTCAACAATATATTTATGACAAAAACAAGATCATTAATTTTAAATCTTCTTCACACAAAAAAGGAAACTCAAAATAACGTTCTTTAGTTTTATTATTTACAGCTAACTTTGTAAATATAATTATTTTGAGACAATGAGTCATAATTACACTTTCAAGGAAATACAAGTAGGTACATTATATTCAGATAAATTATAAAAACATATACATATTAACCCAAGTTTTATTTTGAATAATTGTATTATTTTTTACCTAAACCTCAGAGAAATCCCAAGTTATTGATTATTTATCTTTTGTGGTAATTATATTATTGAAAGTATCAATTTGCATAAATATATAAATCGCATACTAACCAAAGATAAACTGCACACTCATTAGTGCCTCCAGCATCTCAATGAGGTCTTACAAAAAATTTAAAATATATTTTTCTTCAGAAATACGTTCTATAGTATTATAAGTATGATTTTCTTTTTACATTTATGTGTACATTAAATGCAGAAGCAATTGAAGAGCTCTTGCCAAAAACATATATTATTGTAAATGAGTTATAGCGACTTGTATTTTCAAGGACGCCAAACAGTTTGGCAAAACTGTTTCTCGCAGAAAGTATCTCAGTCACCATATTAACGTTTGAGCGTTTCTACAAAAATGTCCTATAAAAATGTCTAATTATTATTTAATTGTTCATTAATGTTTATTTTTCTATTTCTTAACATCCAGTGAATAATTTTCTCATATTTAAACATGATCTTACGTTAAATTAGTTACATAAATCTATAAAATTGAGGAAGCTAGAAAGTAATGAGTATATCTGTACTGTACTCAAAATAATGCATTTATCAGTACATATACTGATAAGAGTTATCATCTGTCATCTGTCAAATGCTTCTAAATTACGTTTATACACTAGATATTACATTAATATATGTAATCCATTTTATGTAAAATGCCTAGTCGTTTACAAAATCAATATACGAATTGTAAAATCAATATTGGGACATTTTCGCTTGTAGTTTTTCTAAATATACTTTAACGTAACCTAATTTAAGGCACAAAATTCGGAAGGTATATTTAGATAAATAACCAATCCAAAATTAACCATTTTACAATTTGGCTCTAGTCATTATAAAAAACGGATTATACAATCTGCCTACGACATAATACAATGTATTATTTATTATACCTAAATACCCTGTTTTTATAAAAATGAATTCCCAATTTTGTATTTTATTGTCGAGATCTGTATCTAAGGAAATTTTTATTTGTAAATTAAAAATGGAATTTCTGTATACATATGTCAAGGTTGCTAATAAATTTTTGTTATTTTTTGAGTGTTAGTGTTTTGATTGAGGCTACGTTATCACAAATATAGTAGAGATTACCTAAATTTGTAATTTTTTTCAACTATTTTGTAATAAGCACAGGCGATTATAAACTATATATCTGACGCTTAAAGCTAGAACAACCAATGTTAATAAAAAATAAAAACAAATTTTTAGTATTAATGTTTAATGACAGTAATACAGTGATTTTAAATGTCTATAGCATTAAAGCCCTTTAAGATGGTATGTCTAATATTGGTTCAATACATGTCGATTTCTATACGTTTCTGCACAGTTAGACTTTGGTTGTTCTTGCATTTAATCAGATACATTAGCAAAAAGACAGATGTTTTATTAGACTATATTTCACTTAAAACTAAATATAGTACGAGCATTAGGGGACTTAGTAAATATTGATAATATGATAATACCTGCAGATTTAGCATAAAAATAATATTTTATCAATACTAAAACAGACTTTATGCTTTGGTTAAAGTGCTTATCTTGTACAGATAACATTTAGCAGAACGACATATATCGTTTTCGAATTATTAACATAATAAATATAAAATATAATATACAGTATTTTATACTATAGTTTAAATCGTTAAAGAAACATTTTTTTTATGAAATTCTTTTGATAAAATGATTATGAATAATTTTTTCTTTGAATTATAAATATGAGACTATTAGCTTTTATTACGAGGGTCATTCAATAAGTAAAGAGACAAATGGCTATAGCTCAAAAACGGTTTATTTCAATCTTTCAAAATTAAGGCTATTTTTCAACATAATCACCCCCCACAGTTATGCACTTGTCCCATCTTTCTTGCAGCTTCCTAATTCCCTTGGCCAAGAATTCTTTCGATTTACCCCGAAGCCACTTTTGCACCGCTTCCTTAACTTCCTCATTGTTAGCAAATCTTTTTCCACGTAGGGCGTCTTTGAGTGGTCCAAACAGGTAAAAATCAGATAGGGCGAGGTCGGGACTGTAGGCAGGATGAGGTAAGACCTCCCAACCCAATTCTTGAAGCTTATCACAGGTCAGCTGGGCTGTATGAGGGCGGGCGTTATCGTGCTGAAGAATGACTCCTTTTGACAAGAGTCCACGGAGTTTGCTCCTGATAGCTGGTCTAACTTTGTGTTCTAGCATCTCAGAGTAATATTGGCTATTGATAGTTCGCTGATCTTCAAGGAAATTGCAATAGACTGGACCCTGTGAGTCCCAAAAGATGGTGAGCATCACTTTACCGGCGGAAGGTTGAACCTTGAATTTTTTGCGAACTGGAGAGCTAGTGTGTTTCCACTCCATACTCTGCCTTTTGGTCTCAGGGTCGTAGTGATGGATCCAGACCTAGTCGCAGGTCACTATTCTTTTAAAAAAAAGCGTCTTCTTCAATCAAACTTCGTTGCTTTAAGTCTTGACTAATGGAAAGCCTTGATTCTTTATGAGCGTCAGTAAGCTGTCTGGGAACCCATCTGGCACACGTTTTTCTGTACTTTAAATTGTTCTGAATGACATTGTGAACAGTTCCAACACTTACTTGAACTTCCTCAGCTATCATTTCAACAGTAATTCTTCTGTTATCACGAATAAGTCCGTCAATCCTCGATTCCAACGAGGGACCAAAAACTTCCACTGGACGTCCACATCGGGGTTCATCACCTACACTTGTTCGGCCACTTTTAAACCGATCAACCCACTTGTAAAAATTCGCACGGTTCATACAACTTTTACCGTACTGTATTAATATTCTAGAAAAAAATTCACATGGTTTTACACCTTCTGCGACTAAAAATCTAATGACTGAGCGCTGCTCTTCTAAGGTGCAATCTTCTAGTGGACTTGCCATGGTGAACTGAAAATTTTGAGGTTATGTTGACATAAAATGATGAAACAGCTGATCAGAGCATATCCCAAGGTTGCCAACTAACACCCCTGAAAAGATTGTACACATTCATTGAATAGTTTTAAAATTATAGAATTTGTCTCTTTACTTATTGAATGACCCTCGTAAAAAAAAAGAAAAAACCAATACAAATTATTATCCATACCCAGATATGCCATATATTTCAAAACATTTTTGTGTTATTTGAAATAGGAACAATATAAAATGATTAATGTATATTTCAACATTTTTGTGTACATTTCAAAACATTTTATAACAGTTTGACAATCAATGCAACGTATAATCTGCTTTTAGAACCACTTCCTTCCGAAATGAAACTACAGAATGTCCAAGCCACAAAAGCCTATTTAAATATAATTTAACGCGTAATTTTATTTATCATAAAATAGTAATTTTTACTGCATATATCTTTTGTATTTTGATTTAAACAATTAAATATAATGCCAATATATGTTTATGAGGAAAATTAAATATTTTTTATGTATTGTACAACTAAAATAAATATATGATCGCGGCTTATTACCTATTTTTGGGTGTAGCGATCTGCTTTTACTCGCAATATTTTGTGAGAATACTAATACCCTATTATAAAAAGAATGTCTATTACCAATAAATACATAATCCTAAACATTTTAAACAGGTTAAAATTTGTATGACTATACATTTCAAAGACTTGTTGGGCCTCAAAAGTTCTGGATATAAACAAAACGCAAACCAAATTCTATGAAACACACTCTTCGAACACTTGTAGTACCTACCTATCTGGAACAAATAAAAATAATATTAGAACTCGCATATAAAAACCCCTGTTGCTTGTATAAATAATATAATACATATAAAACATTTTTTATATATTTTTTTGCAATACAAATATAATGTATAAGTACCTTAAATGATTATTAAACATTAATACTACTTATTAATAATGAACTTTTAAGAATATTTATTGTTTAATATTGTATATTTTGTTATTTTTTGTACACATTTGTTATAAACACTCAACATTGTAAATGCCAATCCTAGTTAAACAAATGATTTTAAACATAAACAAATTCGAAAATTATAATACATTTTTATACAAATTTTCTTATAATACAAATATAATTTATACATTAAAGTATTAATAAACATTAATACTATTTACTAACAACGCACTTTTATCAATATTCATTGTCTAATATTGTTTAATTTGTTGTTTTTTACACAAATTTATTATAAACAGTTAACAACATTTTGTTTGATAATTTTCAGCTTTTAAACATAAACAATTTCTAAAATAATTTATTATTGTATTTAATATTATGTAATTATATATTAAAAATAAAAATGTATGTAAATAAAAAATAAATATATATTATACTTATTTCTGGATGTGCCAGTTTAAAACAGTCGTTACGTTTGAACAATTTGAATATTGGAAATAAGATTGCTTTATGATTAAAAAATATAAACGTGTTTCTAAACCTGTGTCACAAATTTTAAAGGTATGTAGTACTGACCAAAATGAGTAAAAAAAGAGAAAAAGCGTCTGATCTTCAATGCTTCTGTGAAAAACGAAAAATCGAGGAAAAACTGACAAAGACAGTGATCGAACAGTACTTTGTCTATGTCAGTTACTGGACTATAAAAAACAAAAATTAAAATTTTATATGAAACATTTTTCTTAATTTCTAATATTAAATATTGGCCAAGGATGTGACAACATTTAACTTAGTACAATTATTTGACTTAAAAAAAAAAACAAATGCACATGATGACCTCTGAATAATAAAGAAAAATTCTCATTTAATCTAAGTCGTAACTAGCAGAGGTAAACCCCGTGAAAACTCATTTTTCATTGTCTAATTTCTTGGAATCTATTGAAGATCGGATGCATGTTGGTTAAGATTTTTTTAGTCATTTTGGTCAGTACTATATACCATTAAAATTTGTAACAAAGGTTTAGAAACACGCTTATATTTTTTAATCGTCATAAAATGATGAAACGCCCACAATAAATAAAAATGTAAACTCGATCACTAGTTTCACAAGGTTTGCACTGGGTTGTACCTACAGATAATATAGTGTGTCCATTTTAAATAGGTCATCATTGCTATCTCAATAACTGTATGGTGAGAAATTAACATAATTTTTTTTCAAAAACAATATAGTATTCAATAAATGCACCATTTAATATTGTGTTACATCGCCTTTATTAGTAATAACAACTTTAAATATATTAGCGATTGTATCCACAAAGCCTACACATTCTTCTGTATGAGTATTGTCCTGCAAGGTAGATTTTACTGTATGCACTGGATATTTCCGTTTTTCATATTGTGTCAAAAATAAAGGTCTTGGTAGAAGATAATTCTACACTAGATGACCATTTAAATGCCGGTCGAACTATTATCAGCAGCCATTTGGCCCAAAAATGTATTTATTAATTCTATATTTAGAGTAGTCGAAATAATTTTGTAGAAATTTCTCTTCATTTGTATAGGTTTTATAAATTTGTTGAAAATATGAGCTGACCGAACTATTAGAGCGTATGGGATTGTATAAAATGTTAAATTCAACGGAAATATATTTAATTAGTATTCTAAACATTTATCAGTAACATATTTTACTATTCAAATAGAAGGGAAATCCATAACATGATACACAATGGACTGGAATTTTGTCTATTATTTGATTCTTCTATTCGTATATTCTAATTTTAAATCATAATAGGAACAATGCAAGTCTTAAGTCTTATATAAGAAAGAAAAAGAATGTATATTGTTTTATAAATATGATTACCCATATAAGTTGTATGCATATGCAAACGCCAAATGCAATAAACAGTCGTATTGTTTCATGAAATATCTTCGAATTTTATGAATTTCCAATGATTTAAGGTAGCCATGAAATAAACCTATAGCAGGCGCGGATACAAGGGGCGGGGGGGTAATGGGGGTAATTAATAAATGGATGTCCCCCTTGGGCCCTTGGTCTCCTGTAAGATTGTCTTATCGTATTTTATTCTATCTCTAATAATATAGGAATTATTTGAGTTAGTTTGTTTAGCTGTTGTACCCTGAATTTATTGTTTATAACTGAAATAATTGTAACTTGTTATGTGACACGAACTCTTTTACATGTGATTTTATATGTTCCTATATGGTATATTATTCCTCATTTTAAAAATTAAAATGCATTTAATATATTTATTTTTACCCCAGGGAATATAATTTGGTGTAGCTCTGCTCTGGATTGTTTCTGCTGATCTAAATTTGAAAAATGCAGCTCTAAATTCAAATTTTGCTGTTGCTTTCACTTCTCTCTATATTATTTATTATTCAAATGTGTACATGAAACAATAATTATAAAATATGTTCTTAATATTAGATTGAGCGTTTAGCGTAATACACCTGGGTATTGTAGTTGTCTTGTAGTTCAAAGTATTAAGTTTTCTGCCTTTGTCGTGGCTTAAATGTCCCTATTCTTTTGTACATTGTATTATGTTCTACAAATACATATAGCAATATATTATTTTGCTGTTGTATTCTAGAACGGAAATCAGATAATAAAAAGATTACAACATTATGTTATAATTTTTAATTATATTTTTTTTCCAGCACCATCGTTTAACTCTCGACCAATAATTATAACAGAAGAAGGAAAGCAAGAAATTATTGTTGATAGCCAAGCAAATGTAACACTTTTGTGCGAAGGGAAAGAAAAGATTACGTGGACATACCCCAACAACACTATTGAGGTACCAAATGTATAATATAGTCCATTATATTTTTCTGAAACCATGATTGTATTTTTTTAGGATTTGTACTGGTCCACAGTAATCGTAGAAACTTCAGAAAGTAATGGCAAATTTTACGCCAAACTAATACTAACTAACGCGTCGTACGTCGATGTAGATTATTATTATTGTCATGCAGACAATGCTCCGAAAGACGACGAATTTAGATCGACGAAAATATATGTTTATATTAGAGATCCCGTACACTTATCCGTAAAACCAGTAGATCCCGTGGTATTTTTGAGTGTGTTCCAATATGATACTGTGGTTTTACCTTGCAGACCAACATCGCCCGATGTCACAGTCACGTTAGAAGACACTAACAATGACGAGGTAATATATTCTATTGCCGAATTTGAAAGCAGAGTTGATATTTGTTTTTTTATGAATTTTTGCACGAAGTTGAAAAATTGAATGCAGAAACGAATGTATAGTGAAAATGATTAGGCAGAGGACTCACGTCATCAATCTGAAAAAAACCTTATAAAATGAAATATAACTTGTAGAAATTTTTGGGTGTTATTTATTTTTAAAAGAAGAAGAAAAAAAGTACTAGTATTAAGTAATGTATATATTAATGATATTTACAATTATTTCTAAGTCAATTGTTATTCCTTTTACGGAATATAAAATTATTTGAATTAATTGTAGTTTATTTTCGTACCATACGTTGGCACTACTGAGAATGACCATATTGTGTCAAATAATTTTATATTCCGTAAAAGGAATAAGGATTGACTTAGAAATAATTGTAAATTCATTAATATATAGGTACGTTTCTTTAATACTAGTATATGTTTTCTACTTTTTAAAAAAATAAATAACAACTAATAATTTCTACAAGTTTTATTTCTTTTTATAAGGTTTTTTTCAGGTTGATACGTCTTCTGCCTAATCATTTTCACCATATACTCAAATCGGACATCCAGCCAATACATGTCATTAATAAAAGTAACTAGATGTGTGACGTCATGAACTGGTACGTTTACATAGGTTTGAGAATCGTATTGAAAAAAGTTGTACAGGTTGCATACAATTGTATTACAAACTTTCGTGATATTTCCGGAAAATAATTTTGTTTCACACTGTAATAAATAAGACATATTAACTAAATTGTCAGTAAATGTTCGTAATATTATTAAGAAAAAAGTGAAATGAAGATAACATTACTAATATCAAGCATTTATTTAGAATATAATAGTTAAAGTCTAACGGGGGATGATTTAGTTCAATATGATATCATTCATATAATATTTTCCAACTAAACTGTTTGACATTTTGTTGACAAAAATGAAAGACACAAGTTCACATAAAACTGAACCGTATAAATAAAAACTGTGGTAGTCTTGCAAAAGACTGATTTATAATAAAAACGAACAAAAATGAAAATTACACAAGTTCAAATAAAACTGAACCGAATTAATAACAACGTGGTAGTCTTAAAAAAGACTGATTTAAAATAAACAAGAATGGAAATAAAATGACACAGCGAAGAAAAATATTTTGAACACGATGCAATTCAAATTGTCAAATAATAACCTTTGAAAGTATAAACCGTGGAGGAACGTATAAACATACAAATTATCAGTGTTGCCAAGTGTGGCAAAAAATAAATGAATAAAATAAAGTAGATATACATTATTTATATATTATTCATATCGTATACGATAAATAATGAACATCTTAATAATAATTCTATAAGGCCATATACTTTTTAACAATTAAAAATGACTGAAATTTTATTTCAATTTTCCATATTAGTGATTTTAATGTAGTCATGTTTTTCCCCTAAATGATGACGTGCATTGGCTGCATGTCCGATTTGAGTATAGCACTTTTTTTCTACGTTTTTTTAAAATAAATAATACCCAATAATTACTACAAGTTATATTTCATTTATAAAAAAAAAACTTCAGGTTGATGATGTGCGTCTTCTGCCTAATCATTTTTACTATATACCACCTAATATTAATAAAAAAAGAAGATATATAACGTAGCACTAAGATCCCTTTTAATTTAATGTTTTAACTGATGAGCTTTCGTCAAAAACAACCATAGTTCAAATTTCAAATATTGTAAATATCGGGTGGCGGCAGAGCAACGTCCGTAGTTTTACTATGGAATTGTGAGGCGAGTAGAGGTCGTAAATGGCAGTGGCGGCTTGTGCTATATGGCACAGGGGCGCAGTCTTACCAAATAAAAAGAGAAGAAAAATAAATAAGCGAGTATTTGCTCATAACTTTTTAAAATATTTTAATTATTTATTTGCTATCATTATTATGCAATCCTCGCTACACCGCGGGTAGCTAGATGGTCTTTTTACCTTTATGATGTGCGCACGAACCGATATGCTAGTAGCTAGGGCACAAATATTGAGTACATACCGGAACTCAGAAGCCTTATAAGTTTTTAGTCGTGCAGTTTAGGAGCTATTAGACTTCGGGTCGGGATTACGATGAGTACCGCAAATATTTGAGCCCCAGTCTCCTACTCCTTTTACTCGAGTTTTTACAATTTTAATCAATAGCAGTTAAGCTTGGCTATATATGACTGCAATAGGCCAGAATGGGCAGATGGGGTAGTGCCAAATGTAGACGAAGATTTCCGAGTGTGTCCGACATTTTCCGAGCTAATCTGTTTCTGTTTGCATTATTTGTTATTTGTTGTAATAAAATCATCTAAAACTCACTTAAAAAAGAAAATGAATTTCGTGGAAATACTTCAAATTAAAAAGGGAATGCGTACAAATTCCTAAATGCACACATATCACTCTGTACATTTCTTGGCATATACATTTTTCTATCGTACAAATATGTCCCTTGAAGTTATATTGCCCTGTACATTTCTCGCCTTGTACATTTGTTACACTATGTCCTAATATATACCATGAAGTTGCTGCGCTTCAAAGAATTCAAACTTGGCGCGTTCACTGCATCTCGAATTACACTTCAAAACTAAAACGTATTTTAATTTAAACGTATGTAATATTTGCATTATGTTTTAGGATAGGTTTACGGTTATATTTTTTTATTAAAAGAAATAAAATACATTTTATTTTCGAAGTGTACTTCGGGTTGAGATTACGCGCGAAGTTCGAATTCACTTTTGTGCGACAACTTCATGGTATAGATTTGTACACAATCACGAATGTACAAGGTGAAAAATATACAGGGCAATATAATTTCATTGGACATATTTGTACGTTAGAAAAATGTATATGCAAGAAATGTATAGAGTGATATGTGTGCAGTTTGGAATTTATATTCCAAGTCATTAAAAATATATGGTGACCAACTCCTGATGTAAACATTTCTCACTACAATAAAAAAGTGATTGAACATTTCATTCACGCAAAAGAGAGCAGGATGGATTTTATTTTTAAATAAACACTAAATAATTTAATTATATTGTATTTACCATATTTTATAATTTTTGTGCCCTACCATACAAAGATATCACCAGCTGCCACTGGTAAAAGAGTGAGGATGGTTGATGAGAAATTTCTGTTACAAAAAAATTCATTCGTAAAAATAATGTGGACGAACTAGCAACGAGCTTTTGCCGTGGAAGGCTATATCCGCGAAAACGGTTCTTTATAGCCGCTGTCCAGCGCGCGTTTCGTACTCGGTTCCAAATACCCCCTCACCAAGCAATTCTGGTCCGAAAATCGATTACATTGTTGGTAAAAAAAAAAATAGGGAAACAGGATCTGTTATCAGAAACGAAGTGGACATCCATAGACTGCTCGAACACCCGAAAACATCGACGCAGGAAAATCAGGCAGTTAACCATCAATTCTGAGGGTATGTGCACCTGCTCCAGATTTTTTTTGCCCCAGTTCTTGAAGAAATTGGCCGAAGAATATCTGGTTTCAGCAAGATGGAGCCACAGCCTACACAGCGCGAGCATGAATGCAGGTTTCGAGAAAATGTTCGCCGGGAACTTGATTTCCCTGGGAGGCGATATACATGGCCCGCGCAGTCGCCAGATTTAACACCGTGCGACTTTTTTCTAAGGGGGTAATCTCAAAATCGAGGAGTCGCTTGTAACAGTGTTTGGACAATGACGGGAACCACTTGTCCGACATTATTTTCAAAACCACATGAGATAAAACTTCCCATGTTGTAAGTTCAGGATATGAAAATATTTTTTTTATCTCGAGTATTTATTATTTAATTCACCTTCAAAACTTGGGAGGTTGTTCTGCCGCACACTGTATAAGTCAAACAGTTGATAAAACTGTTTCTCGTAAAATTATCTTCGTCACAAGTACATTTGAAAGATTGTTCGTTTCTATAAAAATGTCTAATTATTGTGTAATCAATGTTTATTTTTCTATTTCTTAACATCTAGTAAATAATTTTCTAATATTTAAACACGATCCTCAGTTAAATTAAGTTACAGATATCTGTAAACGTAAGGAAGCTAGAAAGTTTTTACTTTGATTATCTCAAATTAAAAAAAAATGGACTATGGTTGTTTTTGATAAAACTCTTCGATTTATTTAAACATTTTATAAATCTGACTGAAGGTCAATTCAACGGCCTATAGCAAGCATGGAGGAATCAAAGTTCCGATGTACCAGTTTGACCAAACCTTTAACTGCATTTTTGAGCGAGATGGTCACAGATCCGAGTTACTTGTTGTCGTTACAGTGATAAGTATGTTCATTACATTATTTCAATACTTTTCTTGATTTTCAGATACATTTAGATTATAATTCGTTTAGAGGATATACTTTACAAGTAACTTCGTTGTTAGATTCCGGATATTATAAGTGTATTTTTCAACGCGATGATTTTGTAGAAGAATTACTGATTAGCTTACACGTCGGAAGTAAGTAAGTGGTAAAAATGAGGTGTTCGGGCTCTTTGTTGCATTGTTGTCTATGGTCTTGCAACTTGGTGGAGGACTCTGTTTGCCGCTTACACTGCATTGGGTTTATATTATATTGTGTTTGTGATATGCATTTTTCAGTTCAGCATCAATGGACTTCGTAAATTATAAGGATTATTAAATATGATATTCTGTTAAAAATTTCTTTATATATTGGTCGCAGTAGCAATTTAAATAACGGAAAGAGTATACCTACTAACGTATAAAACAAAAGATTTAAGAAAAATTTAGACCCCTTCATCAAATAGAAAGATTTTTTTTATTGAAACATTGACATAGGGGGTTATTACTATGAACTAAGAGGACCAGAAATCTAGTTTTTTGTACTCATGCATTGAAATATGTTGTTTCGCGTCGCCTATATAATAAAAAAGTATAGTTTCTGAAACACTCTTTCGCTTAATAATAATAAGAGAAAATGGTAGAATTTTGAATGAAATTTAATTTTAAAATAATGAATTTCAATTTAGTGCATTTGGTTCACAATGTGGGCAACAATTTCTGCTCGGCGGGAGTCAGCAAGACAGAAGTCGGTAACACATAACCAACAAACGCAATGTAAATTGTAATACAACAAATTGAACAAGTTTAGTAAGTTTAAATTTGCTATATACTACAAGTGAAATTCTTGGAAGTAATAAATAGTTGTTTCATACCATGATTAACACTACACTGCATAAAAATAAACATTAAAATAATTGGAATTTAAATTTGACACATCACTCTGAAATTAGCTACAAAGCAGTGTATATGTATTACACGTTTCGTACAAGAAATATTATACAAACCGCATGCGTGAATTGGGTTATCGGAATAGTTCATTCATCCGGGAACCGAGCGTTCCCGCACTTGGTATGTAAATAACTATTACAACACTGACAAGGGACCATTATCTTCAATGCGACGCAGTTTTTTAATATACTTTGGTTCACGAAAGATGACAATTCAAGGTTACTTGTTCGAATAAAGAATACACAGCACTTTATACAGTAGTAGCTAAGCAACATTTCATGTTAGAAAGAGGAAGATTATTTGACGTATGTCTATGTAGTTTATGTTGTGTGACAGATATACGTAAATGGTAATATTACTTTCTAACACATTACAAGTAATAATGACGTATGTCGTAGAATTACAGATATCTAATTATCTACTACACTGCCCTCTGTGAAAATATTTACCCAGTGACGTTGACATTTAAATCAAATTATTATTCCATGGTTTTTGTCGAGTCTAACTTTTTGTGTTTTGCGAAAACATAGAAGAAGAGCATAAATCTATGGGAAAGGCATTATTGAAAAAGAAACATAATTTTCAAATAAATTACACTATTTCTTTCAGTTAAAATGTATCCATAAATGTTTCATATTGCACGTCTATGTATACGAAATGCAGTGAAGTTATCTGCAAGTAATATTACACCATACTGTTAATAAATTACCTTGAATAATCTTCTTTCGTGAACCAAACTATACCTTGTCTCTGACGATGTTAAATCTACTCCCCAGATCGTCAGAAATATTCTTGTCTGTAACTGTTGTTCCTTTTGGTATTCCTAGCCATTACTATATACTTTTCTGCTAAGAAATGCCCAGAAGTCTTCATTTTGGTGGGTTATACTGTCGCTTTGTTTTCTATAAAATATTGGCTCTTTAATGCTCTGGAAATTCGCTCCAGTTGTCTATACAGGGTGACACTGAAAAACGGGCCACTTAAAATAACTTTTTATTTATAAATATTTTTTAATTCTCTTACCATATTTGTAAACCAGAGGCTCACAAATCATGGCATTTGGCATGATAATAGCGCTTCCGGTTTAACCGGAAATGACACTAACTTTCATATTTCAAATGGGATACCTATATATTTTTATATCTTTGGAATCTACGTATAATTACGAATTCAATGATATGATTGAAATGAATTTTTATTGAAGAAATAAATTAAAAAACCGTAAGAGAAAATTATGAATAATTAACCTGGGAAGTGGTAAGCTATATCAGGTAGGCTGTGATAACAATTATTTTTGTAACAAAATCTGGAATTTTACAAAAATAACGTACTATTTAAACAATTAACATAAATATTACTTAATATTATCTCAACTGTTTTCACATCTTGCCTGATATCATGGCTTAGCAGGTTAATTATGCATAATTTTCTCTTATTTGTTTGTAATTTATTTCTTCTATAAAAATGCACGCGTATCGTTGAATTTGTAATTTTACGTAGATTCCAAATATATAAAAATATATAGGGCGTCCTATTTGAAATAAGAAAGTTAATGTCACTTCCGGTCAAACCGGAAGCACTACCATTGTGCCAAATACCACGATTTACGAGCCCCTAGCCTAGTTTACAAATATTTAAAGAGAATACTTATAAATAAAATAATTTTGAGTGACCCGTTTTTCAGTGTCACCCTGTGTAGTTACATTATTTCTTTTTCGAAATTTTAAAGGATTTCTGCCCAAAGTTCTGCTAAAAATTATCTTTAAAATTCTAAATCGTTGAGTTAATATTGGGACGACTTTCTAAATTTGTCTTGAGCTCTTTGAATGAGTCTACTGATTCGAGTTGGGATTGGAGGGCAAATGTTCGGGTCGTTCACTTTTTGGTAAATTAATATATTAATACATACCATACCTTCGCGACATTCCCGTATAATTCGGTAAATAGTGCTGTCCAATATTTATTTATATGCGTATTTCTAGTTTGTATAACATCTTTCAAAACTTTTTCTGACAATTTTAACATGGTATATTATAAAACAACTATTATGTATTTATTATGGCCAGTGACATTTAGATTAGACCTTATTTAGTAATAAAATTTGAAGCAACCATTCTTTCTCAAAACTTTTGTTACATACGTTATGTTTGAGTCGGTATCAAATAATACTGCCTGTGACGACAATTTTGTAAAAAAAAAATCATGTTATGTTAAATTTAAAATTCTTACGAACTACATTGATGCAAAACTTGTAATATTTATGTAAAGTAGAAACAGTAGAATGTAAATAATTTTCATTACAATACTAATTGTGTCTTCTTTTATGCTATAATTCATATTTACACTTGAAGACATATTTTTGATACTTTATCTTTGTATAGAGAATACTGAATACGTACCTACACCATATATCGACGCACCAAATAACGGTCAAACAAAAATTGGTGACAGCTACGAAATAAACTGCTCTGTAACTGTTGACCCTAGTGTTTATTTTACGTTAGACTGGATAGTACCTGACCAAGCTGCCATGGCTGTAAGTATTACAAATTATATAATCAACAAGTGTAAACAATATCTTTCATTTTAAGTCCGGAAGAATAAATTATACTAAGGCGAAATCTTCAGAAGCTAATGGAAATCGACATGGATTAAGTACTTTGACTATCAAAAAAGTACATGGAAATGATGCAGGAGAATATGTATGTACTATAACAGACCATACTCAGAAGAAAAAAAACGCTACAAAGACTATTTTTGTCTATAGTAAATACTACTAATGCACAGTTGCACTAACAAGGCTTCAAATTTAAGAGACCCTATAAGAGGAATAGGTCCTCATGATGTACTAAAATATGAAGCCAAAATTCAAATAAATTGTTTCTATATTTAGAACTATTAACATTTTAATAAAATCAACATTAGACGTACATATTTCTCATATGAACATGCATTTTAAAAAAATAATTATTGAAATCTATTAATACTGGACCTTGATTTTAATGGGAAAACCAATATTCAATATCATTTCCCATTAAAATCAAACTCAAATACTAGTAAATTTCAACACTATTTTAAAATGTTAATTGTTGTAGTACAGAAACAATTTATTTGAATTTTCGCATCATATATCAGTACAGTGGTAGCCATTCCTCTACAAATCGTAATTTTGACAGCAATACATAACAACTGAAGAGCTTTTAAGCAAAAACAACCTTAGTCCATTTTTTTAATTAGAAATAATTAAAGAATAAACTTTCAGCTTCTTTACTTTTATAGATTTCTGTAACTTAATTTAACTCAGGAACATGTTTAAATATTAGAACATTATTTACTGGATGTTAAGAAATACAAACATAAACATTGATGAACAGTTACATAATAATTAGACATTTTTTATAGGACGAAAAACAGTTTTACCAAAATGTTTAGCATCCTTGAAAGTACATGTCTCTGTATATAACTCATTTTTACAATATTTGGACTATGGTTGTTTTGCCAAGAGCTCTTCAATTCTTTTGATATATCGATGCAATATTGTCAATTTAAAAAACTCTTAAAATTTAAGTTACGTTGGTTCAACCGGCCATAATTATAATAAAATAAAAAAAATTAATGGATTTTTTTTTTAGAGGATGGGCAATCGTATTTAACCCTTGAAGAAGAAAGCGGAATGAGTATAATTAATACAACTGCAGGAGTACCTTCCGTACAATTTGTTGTAGTAGTTGAATCTTTTCCAAAGGCCGATATCACATGGTAAAATATTATTAAACTATGTTAGAGACTATTAAAGTATAAAAAAAGTTATTATTCGAGTTTTTAATATCTTAACATCTACTCTTTTCCAAATTTGTACCACTTTCCAAGCCATATAAACGCCTATTGCATTTGTATGAATTATGAAAATAATTTAGGCCACCAGTGGCAATCAAAACTTGAACTATAATATTCTAATGTTACAGGATAAATAATAGAGGAGAAGAAATTATAAAAAATACTAAATATACTACTGAATTTAGTTCTGCCGGCAATAAAGCTACTTTAAAAATAAGCCATGTAACTCTGAACGACTCTGGAATTTATGAAGTGATAGCCAACAACGAAAAAAGCGAGAAAAGGGTTAATTTTACACTCATTGTTCAAGGTATTTACATACATTTTTTTGTCCCTAGTGGTCTTGAAAATAATAACATTATTTAATAACTCAGACCGTTAGTATGACCAACTGATTTACTGTGATTAGCGAGCAGTTGACTAGCATTATTTTTACTTCAATCATTTATGTATAATTTTGAAAACAAATACATACTTCAAATAAAAGATGCGTACAATTAATTTTTCTATAACTCTGTATAAATGATTGACAATGATAAAATAATGCTAGGCAACTGCTCGCTAATCACATTTAATCAGTTATCCTTACTACCAGCCTTTTAAGAAAACGTTACGATTCTTCAAACAAATAAATTCTTAAGATAAACAAATAATAATATTTATTAATAAAAAAATTTTAGATCGACCAGCCGTGCATATCGTAAGTCCAAACTATCATATAATAGGTAAAAACACATCTATAGACTGTAAAGCTGCTGGTTACCCTATACCTACAGTGGAATGGTTTTTTAAACCGTGCCAGAATAACAATTGTCAATTTAAAAAATTGCCGGTAAATTTTATCAAATTTTCCTTTGAACTTTTCATATAATATTTAAAATATTTCAGAATTCTTTTTCCACATATACAACTGAAGGTCTGCAATTAGTATCTACTTTAAAAATGAATGCAACAAAGACTGGAATAATAAAATGTGAAGCAAATAATAGTTTGGACAGCGATTCAACTACTGAAGGATTTTTCCTAACAGGTAAACTGCAAATATGCACTGAAATAAATGAATAAAAAAACGTTAAATAATTATTTTTTTGCAGATATAACAGATGGTTTTATAATTTGGAGTTCGGATAAACCTAATCAGATAGCCACTGGCAGTAAAGTAGAAATTTATTGCGCTGCTTCAAAATATAACTATACAAATAATTTTACTTGGTACTACGAAGAAGATTCTTACAAATATCCTATTGTCAGCAGTAATAGTAAGGAATTTCAAATACCGGGTAGTGGCGATTAGTGGTGAACATAAGGATTTAACATGAAATTTTAGTTTTATGCAATTTCCTGCACTCCTATTAATTTTACGGCTTGAACTGTACAATGGAGAGTTGTTCAAAATTAAAAGTTACATAACATACAAAAATTTTAGTGTGTTTTTGGTGTCTTCACAATTTCAAAAATAAATTTCAAAATATAAATGTAAAAGAGCAGAAAATTGCATAAAACTAATAGAATAAATAAATAAATATATCATCACGGCGCATATTATATTACCCATTAGTGGGTGTGCCAATCTGTTTTGTACACAGATTTCGGTAATGATGATGTCATATTTGTATCGTGCGGACGTTTGCCGGGCGTCACCTCACGGGCACTCATTGCTGGCGTGAAGAGTGCACCACCAGGGTCATTTTCGTGCCATATTTAAAATTCGAAATATCACATGTTAAATAGGGGTTTACGCCTAACCGCCATAACCCGGTAGGTATATGTTCATTTTTTTATTATTAATAAAATTAATTTCAGAATTTAAAATAGAAAATTTTAAAACCGATTACACATATAGAAGTTCTTTAACTATCGATTCAATAAATATGTCAGACAGTAAAGTTTATATGTGTATAACAAAATATTTGGATTCGGACGAAGATGCTCCTTTGTTACTCCCTATTATGGTAAAAGGTAAGTGCATTATAATACAATATTTTGGTATCTTTATGAAGCTAATTTTATGTATGCAAAAATATATAAAATGCCTATTCTCTATGCTAGATTTAAAGTTGTTCTCATTTCCGCTAAAATCGGAAGTGATACCAAATTTTTCATACGATCATTTTATGAGCCATTTTGTCTAGTTTAACTTTGCATAATTGCACATTTTTTATATCTCTCAAAATAAACGAAATATTCTTGGTACTTGGGACTTTCGACGATCACCTGTATTTTCCAGTTAATATGGTATAAAATGTATTATATTTTTAGACCCTGTCGTTCCTCATATTTTTGACACAAATATGAACGGTACAACAATAAAAATGAAACCAGGGCACCCTCTTAAATGGCGATGTTTAGCTTCTGGTATACCTACACCAAATATTATTTGGAAAAAGGTATTGTAAAAAATATCCTCCTATATAATACATGTAAATATAATTTATTATATATTTAGGACAATCAAGATTTAGCTAAAGAAATACATAATAATCACGTGACTTTATCTGAAGACAAAACCATTCTTACTTTTCCTTTTGTCCAAGATGAAGATGCAGGTACTTATACCTGTGAGGCACGAAACTCTAAAGGCTCTGATTCCAAAACCATGAAGTTAGAAATTCCTGAACGTAAGTATTATAACATAATTTTTAAACTCTATATTAATCAAAACATTTTACAGGGTCGTCACAAAAAACTTTTCTAATAGTATCACTCGTTCTAATATTAGGTTTGATTATTCTTCTTACTGTTCTTTTCTTAAGAATTAAGAAAGAAAAAAAATTGAGAAGAGAATTAAAAATAGCAGGATTAAATAATTTTGAGAAAGGGGCGATGGAAAGCTTAAACCCAGATCTAGGTATTGACGAGCAAGCAGAATTATTACCGTACGATAAAAAATGGGAATTTCCAAGAGAAAAACTGAAATTAGGTATGAAAATAAATAAATAAAAGGACTGATATAGACAGAAAAATATCGTAATTATGACAAGATGACACAAAAGTGTCACTGTTTGCTTTTACATTAAATGCGAACGTGCCATTATTTGTGTCGCTCTGTTGAAATGAATATATGCATTGAATGGATTCCCTGCCTACTATGTATAGTACAATAATCGTATAGTTTGGTTCACGAAAGATGACTAATCAAAGTCATTTATAAACCGTCTGATATAATATTAATTGCAGATAACTTCACTGTTTTTCGTATGCATAGGCGTGCAACATAAAATATTTATGGATACATTTTAACAAAAAAAAAGTGTGATTTATTTGAAAATTGTTCTTTTTAAATAATGCCTTTCTCAAAGATTTATGTTCTTCATCTGTGTTTTCTGTAAAACATAAAAACAGATTTGAGATAAGCCATGAAATAATAATTTGATTTAAACGTCAACGTCACTGGGATAAACATTATCACAGAAAGGAGTGTAGTAGATAATTAGATATCTGTAACTTTACGACATACGTCATTATAATTCGTAGTGTATTAAAAAGTAATGTCACCATTTACGTATATCTGTCACGCAATATTAATTACATAGATATACGTCAAATAATCTTTCTCGTGGCCGTGTGCCTGAGTGTCGGGTCTCGAATCTGGGGAACCGGGTTCGATCCCGACCGACGCCAAAAATTACATCGCATTTTAATGGCACAAAATTGACCCCTGTGGCGCACTCTTCACGCCAGCAATGAGTGCCCGTGAGGTGACGCCTGGTAAGCGCCCACACGGTACAAATATTCCGTCATTACCGATATCTGTGTACGAAGCAGATTGGTACACCCAGCAATGGGTAATATGCCGTGATGAAATATTATTATTTTATTATTATCTTTCTCGTTCTAACAAGGAATGTTGCTAAGCTACTGCTGTATAAAGTGCTGCGTATTCTTTCTTCGAAGAAGTGATCTTGAATAGTCATCTTTCGTGAATCCAACTATACTGTTCTTTTAACATAAATGCTATTTTTGTTTAACATAATTTTTAAAACTATAATTTTCATTCTCATAAGAAATTATTTCAAACAAAAATAGCAATTATGTTAAAGAAATAGTAACATTATTTTACTATACAGATAATGACGCTTTGGCATTCAATGTAAAGTCAATTTTTCTAAGTATAGTCGTGAAAATGAAAAGGTCCTAATAAGTATATATTTTTAGGGAAACAACTGGGTTCTGGAGCTTTCGGTGTTGTTATGAAAGCTGAAGCTTTCGGCATAAGCGAAGGAGAAACCGTATCAACTGTTGCTGTTAAAATGGTCAAAAGAAACGCAGACTATACTTTCATTAAAGCTTTAGCTTCCGAGCTTAAAATTATGGTCCATCTTGGCAAACATTTAAACGTAGTCAATCTGCTTGGAGCTTGTACCAAAAATGTTACCAAAAGTTAGTCAATTTTAGTACAAAATATAAGCATTCAATAACAATAAATATTTTTAGGAGAACTTCTAGTAATTGTCGAATACTGTAGATTTGGAAACTTACACAATTATTTACTGAGGCATAGAGATGATTTCGTCAATCAAATTGATCCGAAAAATGGCCAAATAGACACAACAATAGGAGAAGAACTACTCAATAGAACATTGTCTATTGGAAGTAACCAAAGGTACAAAAGAAATCCATTTTCTGTTTTCTATTTTTATAATTTATGTCTAATTTTTATAGTTCTGGAAGGACCATACCAAATGCCGGAGTGGACTATAGAGCTACTCCCAATGTAAGCAATACAACTGATTCTACAATAGTATGTTCCCCCACGGGTGAAGATACAATGATTTTAAGTAACAACAGTAGTATACAACCCGAATGGAGGTCCAATTATCGAGGAGACTATAAGGGCCACGTTAGGCCTACATCATCTCATGATTTATTATGTTGGGCCTTCCAAGTTGCCCGAGGAATGGAGTATCTTTCTTCCAGAAAGGTAAAGATTCTGTTTTTTAAATTTGGATCAAAGTCATCTTGAAATTGTATGAGTTAAGATTTTAGCTTCGCTCATTCTGTCAAATTTAGTTATCAATTATTTAGTTTTTATGGGGGTACATAAGACACTACTGTTTTGTTATTATAAAAATATATGTTACTATAAAAATATTCAAAATTCAAAAATAAATCAAAGTCTATTAGCAAATGTGAAACTGAAACAATATGTGAAATATGCTCGTAAGTTATTGCTAATATTTGAAAGATAAGCGTGTTATACGGGGTGATTTTCAAATGAAGTTTATTTTAAATTAAAATGTCTATAAATCTACAATATAGATTTTTTATAGGGTGTTATATTTTTTAGGATTTATTTGTGAAAAATGTGACTTTTTTGCTTGTAAATTTGTAAAAAAAATACTTTAATGTAACGGTAACTTAATTTTACATCAAAATGATTATTAATTACATGACAATTACAATCATTCATTTCCGTGATAAAAGTTGTTTATATCGGCTAGACGCTAGTTATAAACAGCACAACAGCCATGCGGTTGTTCCATCACCGACTTGTATGCTTAAACCAATCAGGGCTTGCAAAACAATTTTACGTTTTTTATCTCTAAATTCTGCCAACGTTTCTATTTATTTATGTATGCTTCATAATTATATTTATTGGTTAATTACACACACCCCGAAATGGTTAATAAGCCGTGATAATATAATTTTTATTATTAATTTTTTCAGGTAATGCATGGTGACCTAGCCGCAAGAAATATCTTACTCGCTGAGGAAAATATCGTCAAAATATGCGATTTTGGTTTAGCCAAAAGCATGTACAAAAGCGATAACTACAAAAAGAAGGGAGACGTAAGTTTAATAATTATATTTCTAATTCATTTTATAATGGTATAAAATTGTAGGGACCACTTCCAGTCAAATGGATGGCAGTGGAATCTATCAGAGACCGCGTATTTTCTACCCAATCAGACGTATGGTCTTTTGGTATAGTTTTATGGGAATTTTTTTCTTTGGCCAGAACACCATATCCTGGTATGGACGCGGATGAAAGGCTATATAATAAATTGGTAGATGGATATCGAATGGATCAACCCGAATATGCCACGAAAGAAATGTAAATATTTTTGTTATAAAGTATAAAAACTTTTGAATTATTATATATCCCATTTTAGATACCAAATAATGTTGGAGTGTTGGCATGCTAAACCAGTATACAGACCATCTTTTACTAAATTAGCTGACGATTTGGGAAATATGTTACAAGAAGTAGTTAGAAAGGTATGTATGTAGTTATTCATACGAGCCGCCACATCATAATAGTTCGTCCAAAGAGCAAAAATCAATTTTAATATTTAAGTTAATTTATTCATAAAGTTGGATTCGCATGGACCGTTACCACCGTCATATCGATGCGCACAGTTCAAAACTTGAAAAACGAAATATTACTAAAACATATGTTTCGACATCGGTGATATTGCCGGTTGCCATAACCTATAATAAGTTTTGTTTCGCCGGTTTCGTCATGGACAACTTTTCGGAAGTCTTAATTGGCGAAATAGTAAAATACCCCTGAAACATAAAGAATTAAAATATAATAGCTGGTACCACAAGCCTTGTTTTAACTAAAACGATGTTTTAAGAAATGTCAAATTTTATTATTTAATATTAATAATAAATAATATTAAATTCATCAAAATATGATTTTAAAGCAGAACATAGTTTATATTCAAACAAATATTTTTAGAAAAATCGCTCTTTAAATGTAAGGGTGAAATTAAATATTGAAATTTGAATTTGACATTTCTTAAAACAGCATTTTAGTTAAAACCAGGCTTGTGGTATCAGCCAATAGGTTTTACGTAAAATTGGTTTGAGTTGGTATTATAGAAATGTGTGTTCTGATCATGCGCAGTTAAAATTTATGGCGGCAACGGCTCGTCAACGCCGTCAAAAATAGAAAGTAGCGTCGAAACCGTTCGTACTGTATGATTTCAACCAATTACAGCACCGTTTACACCAAACGGTGAGCAATTTGACGGTGATAACGGTACATGTGAATCCAGCTTAATTAAAAATTAAATTTAGTTTCAATATAGATTTTGTCGTATATTAAATGATAATGAAACGTATTTTAATTTACTTCGACATTAATAGTTATTTACTATGAAGTGTATTAATAAGGCCATTTAAGGATTGAAACATTTTAACGCATGAGCGTTAGTTACAATATAAATAAAATAAGTAACAATACGATCATATAATGGTCGTCAAAATATACAAAATAAATAAATTCATTAAATAGTGTCAATGTCGTCAGACAAATATATAAATCAGGGCATCAAACCCGTCAAAAACTGGGTTCGGTTCAGGTTAATTTGTTTTTTGAGAGATGGGTTCGTGTTCGGTTCTGGTTCAAACATTAATAAAATTTGCGGTTTTGTTCCGGGTTCAGGTTCGGTTCGACCTAATAAAAATTGAATTAATATTTTTTGAATAACAATTTTTATATAGAAATAATCTAAATGCGAGCCTGAATTTACGCAAGACACAAACTCGAACACAATTTTCACGAACAGACAACACAGGTAGTAATGCAGACGCTGAAGGAGTCGATCATCGATTATTGGTTGTATTTCGGTTACGCTTACGTCTCGAACTGAAAATGAACCTGAATCGGATTTGAACCCGAATTTTAATACCCCGGTTCGATTCCGACTCGGGTTCTATTGAAAAATATATCTGAGGTTCAGTTTTGGGTTTGGGTTTCCGAAAAGTTATGGTTCGGTTCAGGTTCGGGTTCGACACCCTGATAAAAATATTTTTTGTAAAAAAAAGATTGCACACTTCTAACTTACAGTTTTGTATTTGTTGGTCAATAATATACTTTTTTGAGCAACCGGCCGCGAAATAGGCATTTCGCAGCCGAAATATAGGCCACGAAATTGAATTTCGCGGTTGTTGTTAAGGCAACATTTCGTGGCCGCTGTCATGGTAGCGGCCGCGAAATTGAGTAAACAATCACTATGATTTTTTCAAAACTAATTGTTTTGTTTATCAAATGTCAATTCCATAGCTACCTTGAAAGCCAACTTTCAATTTACAGTGAAAATGTTTAAAATTAATAAAATTTGTAATTACATATTTTTTAGGGTTGCACAAAAAATATTGTGTACACCTTGTCCGCGAAATCCTTTAGCGTCCTCGAGATTGTCTTGACAATTTTTCTCTCTAAAGAGTGATTTCGCGGCCTTGATATACAAATAACTATTTTTTCTCATTTTTATTATTTATAAAACAATAACATCAAATACCTTCATTTACTAATTTTCTATTGTCTGTGAGTTTTGTTGCACGTAAAATTATAACAAATATATATTCTCTTACCTTCTTTGTAGTAAATACAATGTATTGTAAATACATATTTTTCACTATAATATGTAATTATGAATTACATACAAAATAATAGTTTTTACTGAGAGAAATGCGAACGCTTCTACACATTTTTATTATAAACAACTGGGGTGCGTTCGGATTCTAAACGTCTCGCTCAGAGTAAGGCGATGTAAAATGTGATAACGTCATCGCTTTTTAACTACAGTATCCGAACGGCTTGAACTAACTTTGCTTTGCTAACCTCAAATTTTTAAAAAATGACGGAGTTGGCTATGCATCAAAAATAGTAATTAACGTATCAAGGGTGTTATAAGGACAATAACGCCTGAGGTCAACAGTGTGCTTTCCGAGGGCCTCCGGCCCGAGGTTTGTACGTTGACCGAAGGCATTATTGTCCGTTTAACGCCCGTGGTACGTTCAACGGATAATGTCCGACCGATATATTATTTTATTAAAGATTTTTGTCCTATCATTGTGATTTTTGTTAGAGATATTAATCTATTTGCTTGCAAACGCTGTAACTAGGTAACGCGATATTCTTGTTTGTATCCTCCCCAGAGTTTCTGTATTCTGTACCCAATAGCAACAACGTCAAATTTATAACACACCCTAGGGTTTTATTTGGTATATAACAACCCTGAAAGCAGGGTTGTTATGATAACAATAACGTAACGGTCGGACATTAAAATATTTAATAGTGTTGTTTTGCAAAATAATACTAACGATGAAGATAGTAACAAAAAATTGATAGAAGTTCACATTAATTTACTAAAAAATCGACTTAAATACGAAAATGTAAAGCCTTATCGTTGCAGAAACCTTATGGAAATAACAATTCCAAATTCTTCATCTAAAGAATTTCAGAGTCATTTTAGAATTACCATTGGCTCATTTGAAAAGCTAAACGAATTAATTCTACCGATCCTAGGACGTGAAATTGTCGTTGGGCGAGACCGTTTGAACGAAAGGAAACAATTATTAAGTGTTTTATGGTTACTTGCAACACCCGAAAGTATTTTGAGAGATGGAGGAACGCGTTAATGCACTACTGCACAAGTCAGACAAAATTTATTAACAATTTGCCCATGTAAAAAGCTGGGCGAAATAATTTTACCTAGGCGTTCGCCTAAATAGATTTCGAACGCTCAAGTCGTTTTACTTCGACAAATTGTCCAGTATAAACGAACGCATTAGGCGAAATGTTGTTGTCTGGGCAAGGTTTCCCAACGTACCCTTGCCATCAGTGCCATCTGCCATGTGGTCGTGCCGTCAGAGACTGGTACGCTTGAACCAGTGCTTGCAAAACAATTTCACGTGGGATAAAAAAAAAACAGCCAAATGTACAATTAAGTTTTTTTACATTTTACATCTGTTAAAAAAGTACTTTTTAATTAAATTGGGTTTATAAAGTATGACTTTTTTAACACAACAGTGTGAAAAAAAGTGCACTTTTTAATGCAAACGGGTGAAATTATGAAACGCTATGGTACTTTTTTCACACTTTTATTGTAGGCGTAAATAGTATATTATGTTATTAGGAGTAGAAAGCGGTCTTTTTGTGTTGAACCCAGCTATTGCGGCCGAGGCGCTAGCCGAGGCCAGGCAAGCTGGGTAAAACACAAAAAGGGCGTTCTGCTCCGAATAACATATACTATTTTTTCTTCAAGTGTTTCAAAGAAAACTGAGGATTTTTTAAATATTTTTCTAGAATTGTTTTAATTATAGCATTTGCAATTTCAGCCATAGTTAGCTGTGTACTATGTACACTACAAAACACAAACGATACAACTGTCAAATAACAATTTTTCAATATGGTCTGTGTTGCTGTGACGACTGCTGCCACCAGCGGTGAACTAAGGAGCTAACATTTTTTTACTAGTACAATAATGAAAAACATTGTTGTACTAGTAATAAAATGAATATCTTCTATAGTGTGTATATAGTAGCATAATATGAATATTATTGTACACTTGAAGAAAAAACAAATTTGTATGTAATTAGAGTAAAAAGTGTCTTATATTACTCATTGGATTTGACGAACTCTCTTACGGCTCGTTTGATCAAACTTTCCTATTCGTGAAATGACTATACTTTTTACTCATGTTGCATAAATAACTATTTCTCAACATTTTGCCAAGTATCTTTAAATTAATTTTTGTGCAACAGGACGCGAAACATTTCGCAGATACAATAACAGGCCACAAAATTAGATGTAACCTAAAATCACTTTGACAATTGATAATTGGAATTGGCATGATTGATAATATGACAATAACAATGACGTTTCTAATGTGACAACAATAAATTTCTTGGTTTGTTTTCTTAAAGTAAATACAATAAATATTGTAAAATAGTTATTTTAGAAATAACTTTCTTTTCTTTTACAAAACTAATTGTTTTGTTTATCAAATGTTAATCCCATTAAATCCGCCTATCTGTTTCAATAAGTTAAAGTAAACTATTTAAATACGATAAAATTTGTAATTACATATTTTTTATGGTTGCACAAAAAATAGTGTGTATACCTTGGCCGCGAAATCCTTTAGCCGCTAAAGGACGACAATTTTTCTCTAAGGCAAGATCTTGGATTTCTAAAGAGATTTTTGGATATCGGATAAGATCTATGGATCTCGATCTCCTACGAGATTTTGATATCGGATTTTATTTTTACAGCATTACATCGATTTGAACGACCCGTACATAATGATGAACAACGAACAACTAGCGGGCCGTAGTGACTATTTAGCGATGGCATGCGCTCCAGATTACGGTAATTTAGCGTCTCCGGGACACGAATACGTTAACGGTAAAGTCGTTATTCCTGAAGATCAACAAGGAGAATCATCTGGATATCTCCCTATGGACATATTCAGCCCTAGAACTAACGACTCCATTTTCAATTTTGAAGTTGGTAAAAATAAAAACTCAAACGGCGAACCAGCAAGCGGGGTGGAATTACTACCGATGCTACAGGCCACAGAATCTGATAGCGAATTGTCGCCATCTCCAACAAAGAGCTTTTCAAATCCTAATTACCATAACGCTGTTATACACACAAATGATGCACCAAAGAAAGACGATATAGTGTCGACAAGTGATAATTATATAAATATGCCTCAGCAGAAAAGTAAGATGAATAAAACGCCAGAATCTTTCAGTAATCCCAGTTATATTCATATGGACACTAAAAATATTGACGAAAATGACAAAAATCATTATGTGAATAATCATAGTAGAGACTGGGAAAGACCACTTGCTTAAATATTTATTGTAAGGTTCTCTCTTATACGTAATTTTTGCTCTATTTAAAATAGTTTTAAACATTTTTGTACATAACAACATATCATAGCTTAGAAAAGATATACTAGTCATTTTATATAAAGACTAGTGTGATTTTTTGTATTATTAATTGTAAGATTTTGAAGTACAACATTCTTCTGTTCACATTTATATATGATCTCGAATGAAAACAGAAGAAACACATTCCTTAAACATTTAGTCTGTTCTACACGGCCATACATTTATTAACAAGCGATTGGTGGGATGTTTTACACCATTGAAACAGCTGCATTCAAAAAATCTAAATGCCAAAGTAATCTACTATTTTTTTTTAATTACCTATTAACCGGTATAAGATTCTAATTTTATTTCTACTGTCGTTTGGGAAAGTCCTTTATTTCACTATGAGTTAAGAAAAGTATTTTTTCTACAAATCTATTAAAAGTAGACTTTTTAATGTTCTTTTTTTAGAGTTAAAAATGTCATTTGATAACATCAGTGTTAAAAAGTGACAGATCATTGTTGCTTTTAACATTAGTGTTAAAAGTGAATGGTAAAGTCAAATGGAACAATAAATCGACATGTTGATATATTTCAAAAAATATTAGAAATACAAATTTAAATGAAAAACTAGTGTATGATATACGTGTTAAAAGTGATTTTATTTTGTTTGGTTTGGACCATTCCGCTTCGCGTCGTGTTTCAAACTTCTTCCTCACAAAATAAAATGTTACTTTTAACACACATCATAAATAATTATTTCCCGCAGTCAGTACGGAAAAGTAAGCTATAATTTTTTGTTGTAACACATAACTTTATTTATTGTAAATATTAAAAGTAACATTTTTTACAATTCTTCCAAATGATAGTATACAAAGATTATTTTTCCTTACTTGTATAAAGAGCTATTTTCTACACCCATGCTAAAGCCTGTTTGACACGGTCGTAAATTGTTTCATTGGAAATAGAATGTTCTAAGCCATCACAAATTTCATGTTAAGTTAAATTTGATTGTTTTTTAATATTTTATTTTGACAATTGATTGGCCACGTAGGCAAAGTATTTAAATTTTAAATTGTTGATAAATTTATAGCAGTGTGAAGTGGACTTTAAACTCATTCATACAGCGCATTTACATGTTAAAAGAAAGTTTAGCACTTTTTTTATTGGGAATATTAAAACTTTAATACATTATGAGGAAAATGACATATTTGAAATATTCCCGCCCTAGTGACGTCATTACACTTCTCTAAATATAATATATACCCTGTTCCACATAACCAATTCGGTAATGGCGCTCACATCAACGCCAGATTAAAAAATGACAGTATTCAACTACTGTAATCCCACATTTTATTAAAATATTAAAAAGGTATCATAATGCCATCGAAACTGTATATGTACCTACTTTCCAAATCGGATAAAGATGATACTTGACATTGCACATAAAAATGACACGCGATGTCACATGTCATCTAGACGATACTAGTCTGAAATTACACTGCGTAAATTTTGCTCCAATTTCAGCCTATCAGAGAGTTTAAAACTATGCCTTATTCTCTGCAATACTCAATTGGTAAGGTGGAACAGTGTATAAGCAAAACCATACAAGGCTAAACTTTCTCATTATAGTTCTATACTCTATTCCAGTTAAGAATGAACTTGGTGGCGCGTCGGAGTCAGCCCATCTTATACACATAAAACTTATGAATTAGTTTTATAGTTCGTGCAAGACATACTTGACAGCTCAAAATGTCAAAATTTGATCATTTTTAATTCTATAGTAAATAAACAATTACGGATAGAATGTAATAATATAGATCCACAGCTTAGACTTCTGCACTAGCTACAACTTAAGCTCTTACTAAATTCAGTTGACTGAGATGTTTTGTTAAAATAAAATTCGGTATTGTAAACTTGGTTCGCGGTTAGACCAATCAAAAAGCTTGAATTGCAAGTCCATTCTAAACTGGAATAAAGTATAATTTTAGTGTATTTTAGATTGTACAAAGTAATTTTATATTGTTCAACGATTATAAATTTTAATAAAACTCATTCATGTTTACTCATTACACGAATATAATACGGTACATCATGAATACTAGTCTTATTATAAGTCTTCTTATTTAATAATATACCATCGCTCAGTTTCTTTTTATAATGTTCCCATTCTTTGTTTTCTACATATGCTTTGAAAACTTCTTCAGATGGTGGTATTCTTTGATGAAGAAATCGATCTATTCTAGTCCATACATTGGCTCGATTGTGTTGTACTAACCAATAAATAGGAATAAGAAGAACTTTTACATTATCTAGGGCAATAACTCGTCTGTGTTTCATAAGACTTCCTTCAGGGAAAGATGCTTTTTCTTCTAATGTACAAATCTAAAATGAAGAATAATAGGGTAGTCAGAGACTAAAGTGTATCACCGTTAGTATAAACAACTGATTTATAGGGCTATTCTATAAACATCGTTATCATATAACAAAATGTTATATCGTTATGGTATTAACGAAAATTGTTTAATATGCTTATTCTGTAAACGATCGTTATGACAATTAGGTATGCATTGTAAATCGTTATTATAACGATAATCGTTAAAGTGGTATTCTGTAAACAATAATTTAATTCTACATAACGAAAAAAAAAAGATAACGATATCGTTATTTATTAACGACTGGAAATATCATTCGTTACCTAAACGTTTTGTCAATAATTCAGTATTTTTATTCGTGTCAAAATAAAATTGCTATTATGTTGAATAGTGATCTCAAAACCCCGTCACATTATAGTTTTTTACAAGGTAATATTAAAATAATTTAATAAGTTTTTATTCCTAGCGCCTAACGCAAACTTCCCAATTTGTCTACAGATGGTAGTAGTAGCTCTAGCATAGCCCGCAACAAGAAGAAGAAAGAGTCTGACAGGTTGACAGCTGACTCCCACCAGAAATAATCTAACCTAGAAGTTTTGTCAGTGATATTGAATTATTTTAGATATTTCATTTAAAATTAAATTTGATTTTAGGAAACAAAGTTCTTAACTGATCCCATGCAAGATTATTATTTTTTAAAATGAGTTACAGAGTACGGATACAAAGTTAACGATTATCGTTAAGTAGATATAACGATTTTCATAATAACCATTTCGTTATGATAATCATTCGTTAAGCGAATATTTTACAGAATAGGCCTGTAAGAGTGATCAGCAAGCACTTGACTAGCATTGTTTTCTTTATCAATCTTTCATGGATTATTTTAGAGAAAAATAATGCTGGTCAGCTTAATCAGTGTCTTTGTTTTAATTTGATATATATAATGATCTTACCTGTACAAAGATTAATTTAAAACTACTGGGTATTCTGTTTTTAGGTATTTGAAGTAACTTCTCAGTCATCCTTTTTTCTCTGTGTAATTTATTCTGAAACTGTATAATATTTTGACTTTGTTCTTGAGCATCTACATCTTCTGGTATTAGACTATTTATAGTATCATAACTAATTTTTATATCATTTTCTGTGGCTGATGTATGATGTAGATTTTCTGACATTTGTCTCAAAAGTGTTTGAACGTGCTCTTCTTCAGAGTTGATGGAACTTTTGCTTTCAGTAGCATCTTGAATTTCTGTTTTTGTTAGATTTTTCGCCCCTTTCTTTAATCCTTTTGGCCTAGAACTTTTTTTTGTTCCTGTATGTTTCCTTGAGCCTTTTGGTATACCTAATTTAATATTTTGTGGTATAACAAAAGATCTTGGTTTAGCGTTTTGTAGTTCTGAATCATCATTCATAAGTTTTGAAAGTGTTTCTTCAGGTATTATATTATCTGGTGGTTCTAGATACCTGTAAAAAAAATTTCCACATTTTTCTGTTTCTTCTACATACATATGTTCAACTACAGAACATCTTCCTTGGATTATAAAGTAATGCATGTCTGGAGTTTGCTTGTTCGATTGTTTGTCGCCATACACGATTTGATTTACTGAGTATGATTTTATTCTAGACATGACGCAGCATTCTCTTATATCTAAGTCGTTCCAGTAATCGAAGTAAACGAATTTTGACATAGCTTCTCTTACAGATTCCCATCTTTCCATAAGACTTGCTTTTAAAACTCGGTCGAAATCTTCTTTTTTAAGAACTAGTAACTCACAGGGTGCTACAAAATAATGAAGCTTGTAACTAAACTAAGTACACTAACTTGTTTTTGTTCTGTTGAAGACATTTACTACACGGGCACTTAAACCTGTCGTGAAGAGAGCACCACGAAAATAATATCACAAAATTGTGCTGAAATTTAATATTAAAACTTACAAATAGCGGAATTTAATGCACCACTGATCAACAGAACTAAGATACAAATTATTGATCAAACAATAACAGGTCAATGTTACAACCTTTAGCTTTAAAAGGACAAAAATGATATATTTATACCGTTGAGGTACTTGTCAGGCGTTCTCAAACCTAATATAATAAAATTGGACTGCCAGCACCGGCTGCCTTGAAGAAACTATATAGAAGATAGCCGGTGTTGGTTGTTTTAATATAAGTTCATCGCGACTACAGATATGGGAACTTGAGTTTGTGCATTGTTAAGGAAATAGTCAAGTCCTCATCATTTTACAATTTAGTGCAAATAAAAATAATTATGGTGCATTTAAGCGCATAAAGAGAACAATAATGCTCGCGTTCAGCCAGGATAGCGCTAGTTGGCAAAAATGTAGCGCTGTTTGCTAGCGCTAGATGCGTACTGAACGCAGGGACGTAGCCAGGATATTTTTGTAGAGTGGGCCAGCGGCGGGCCAAAAAATATTTAGGTGAGCCAGTAATCAGAAAGTTATGTACTGCAACTAATATTTTTCATTACAATACAAATAACTAAAATTTGATTTTTAGTCATACAATTTGTGAAGCATATGCATAGTGTGTTAAAAAAACCTAACTCAGAGTAGGTTAGGGATAGAGAAACGTATGTCTGATTATTATTCAATTCAAAAATCAAGTTGTCAAAATTGATATTGAAATATAATTTTAAGGAGAAAGATAACAATGAAGGATACAGTATAGTGCAATTCGCAGTTTTCTAATTATTTCCATTTCTAAAATAATATTCAAGAAAACATTTTTGATAATATCTCGTGTCAAATTGACATTTAATTAAATATTTTTAAATTGGCATACGTTTCTTTGTTCATAGCCTACTCCAAGTTCGGTTTTTTTAAACTGTACATACGTATTATAACAGATATTAATTTATAAGAGTTTGTTTAACATTATTAAAAATACTCCATATATGCATTGAAGGATAAAAAATAAACGAATAGTTATACTTAACAAATAAAAGATTATATTATAGCAAATATTATAAAAAAATGTAATTATATATTATATACAAAACAAATGATGAAATGCATTGAATAGATGTTCTATCTGTTTTGTAATGCACAGTAAAATAATATTACTGTTTCTGTACCATAAATGCCATTATTGTTTTGGAATGAGAAATACAATTCCAATAATGTGCGTGAATTGTTTTCTCTCATTTGACTTTTAAAACGGATGGGCCAGAGTTTTCAAGTATTAAAAAACAAAACATGTTAACGTTTGTACAAATTGGGAAGTTCTATTTTGCGGACCACAAAAAAAAGCGGACTGGCCATTTCGACTGATGTGAGAGACACCAGATTTGAAATCTACGTTGCTCTTATGTTTATCTTCCCTATACAATTTAATTCAAACTCGAAATCATCTTCAGAAGGTTACTTTACTCTTGGTGAATTTTGCGGACCGGCCATTTCGACTGATGTGAAAGACACCAGATTTGAAATCTACGTTCCTCTTATGTTTCTCTTCCCTATACAATTTAATTCAAACTCGAAATCATCTTCAGAAGGTTACTTTACTCCTGGTGAATTTTGCGGACTGGCCATTTCGACTGAAGCGAAAGAGCCCAGACTTGAAATCTACGTTCCTCTTATGTTTCTCTTCCCTATACTATTTAATTAAAACTCGAAATCTTCTTCAGAAGGTTACTTTACTCTTGGTGAATTTTGCTGACTGGCCTTTTCGACTGATGTGAAAGACACCAGATTTGAAATCTACGTTCCTCTTATGTTTTTCTTCCCTATACTATTTAATTAAAACTCGAAATCATCTTCAGAAGGTTACTTTACTCTTGGTGAATTTTGCGGACTGGCCATTTCGACTGAAGCGAAAGAGACCAGATTTGAAATCTACGTTGCTCTTATGTTTCTCTTCCCTATACTATTTAATTAAAACTCGAAATCATCTTCAGAAGGTTACTTTACTCTTGGTGAATTTTGCGGATTGGCCATTACGACTGATGTGAAACACACCAGATTTGAAATCTACGTTCCTTTTATGTTTCTCTTCCCTGTACTATTTAATTAAAATTCGAATCATTTGCAGAAGGTTACTTTACTCTAGGAGAATTTTGCGGACTGGCCATTTCGACTGATGTGAAAGACACCAGATTTGAAATCTACGTTGCCCTTACGTTTCTCTTCCATGTGTAATAGTATGGGGAAGAGAAACATAAGAACAACGTAGATTTCAAATCTGGTCTCTTTCGCTTCAGTCGAAATGGCCAGTCCGCAAAATTCACCAGGGGTAAAGTAATCTTCTGATGATTTCGAGTTTTAATTAAATAGTACAGGGAAGAGAAACATAAGAGGATACGTAGATTTCAAATCTGGTCTCTTTCGCTTCAGTCGAAATGGCCAGTCCGCAAAATTCACCTGGAGTAAAGTAACCTCCTGAAGATGATTTCGAGTTTTAATTAAATAGTATATAGAAGAGAAACATAAGAGCAACGTAGATTTCAAGTCTGGTCTCTTTCGCTTTAGTCGAAATGGCCAGTCCGCTTTTTTTTGTGGTCCGCAAATTAGGTAGCACCGTACAAATTAATATACATTCTAAGTTTTTAGATAATTAACTACGACAGAAATGATATAATTTCAATTTAATAATTGAAAATGAAGATGTTAAGTTTAATATTATTAAATTCCTACATACTTTTGTTTTATTTAATGTCGGCATTGCATATCTTTTAAAAAAAAATTACTACACAATTACAAAGTCACATACAAATGAAACACTGTAAGAACGCATCTTTCAAAAGGAGAATTCAAATAACTATCAAGCTACTATCTGTCACTTTTAATACCGAATTATCCAATTATGAGTACTTTGGGCTAGCATGCAGAAATATCATTACATAGTGTGTGCCAGAAAGTACATGGCTAGCATGGCGCTACAGTTACACTATGTCACCACCGCCTGCTCCCATTATTTTGCTAGTCTAGCGCTGGCCCGGCTGAACGCAGGCAATGGTCCGGCGCATAAAATATTAAAATGAATACCAGTGGTTGTGCAAGTTGCTGTCCTCGGTACATTGTGCAACAAAGCAATTTCTCCAAACGTTTTGCCAGAAGTTATAGTAGCCGTATGTTCTTCAACATAACTATTGGTGACTTCGTCCCACTGAGTCTTTGTTATTGCAACTTCTCCTGATAATAAAAAATACATAGCGTGGCCCTTATCATTCTGCCTTATAAGAACTCTGCCTGGTCCATAATATTCAAAATATGTTACTCCAACTAGTTCTAATTGAACATTCTAGAAGAATATAAAATATTACCAAATATTATTGTTTTTCCATGACCGAGAGTAAAAGTCTATTTCAATTTCTATGATATCAAAGAAAAACATACCATTTTGATTTATTGATATTTGGCTCTATATTACTTAGCTTTAAACGTAAATTAGGTTCAAGTATCAATTTCGACCTATATTTGTTTTTCAAATATAATATTGTCGAAAATCCCTTTTCGCGTTAAGTAGCTAGTGCAAAATGGCATTAAAAATTGAATAGCCTTATCCGCATTTTCTTTAAAATCGTTCTTCCTCAGAATCCAAAAATTTATGAGTGTAATATTCTTAAATTTGAACTAATTTAATTAAATATATTTTTAAAGTACATAGTTAACTTTTCGCGTACCACCTGGATACCCTCCGCGTACCACAGGTTGCTGCTGTACACTATTCCAGTTAAAGAATGGACTTCAGTAAGATAGGGCGTACCGTTCTAGCGTTTTGATTAATCTAAACATGAACTAAGTTTACGATAGCGAAAAGTATGTACAAAATGTTTCATACCGGATTGCACCGCTGGCGCTTAAATTTTAAGTGTTCCTTAAATTGACAATATCGTATCGAAACGAAATGTCAAATGGGAAAGTGAATATTGATCAAAAATTCAATTTGCATTTTTTTGTTTAAGTTTAGCTTAAAATTTAAGTGTGAGCGGTTCATGTGGTCATCAGTCCGCTGCATGTTGAACGTCGTAAAAGCTAGAGTTGTAGTCTGTAGTCAATGCAGAAGTCTATCTAACCTGTGATTCTATAGAGTATTTTTTAGGGTACCTTTATACTCAGGGTATGGCCATGACGTGGCTAGCGTTTCGTCCGCCATTAGAGGGCCACTGTCATATTCGTTGTTGTTGCGCAAATTATTATGTATTTTCGTGGCTACTTGTTTTATTGTAATGCAAAACACATTTAAATATCCTTCTAATATTTATTTAAAGTGTAAGTAATACTTTTATTTTATTTATTTGTATATTTTCTTGAGATACTGACTACGATGACTGGCAATATTGAAAACTCATAAAAATTACCAATATTAAGCACAAACATTTAAATTTTTAAAAGGTAAGTTTAAAATATATACTTATTATGTAAATAATAACTACAGTTATTAAATTTGATGTGATAATAACAACCTATATCCTATGGTCTACATAACCTCTAAATCTATGTCATAATAATAATTGTGTATCTCTTAAATAAAAAAAATGGCCATACCCTATATATAAAGGTACCCTAGTCTTTTTTAGGGTACCTTTATATACAGAGTATGGCCATGGGGCAAGATCGCCGCCATAAGCAAGCCAATGTCAAACATATTGATAATTCATTTCCCTATTTATTTGTAAGAAATGTGATATTATAGTATATAGGAATATTAAATAATCACACTATGAATCTAAAAAGGTAATAAAAATTCATTTATTTAAGAGATACACAATTATTATTGACATAGATTTAGAGGTTATGTAGCGCATAGGATACAGGTTATTTTTATCACATCAAATTTAATAACTGTGGTCATTATTTACATAATAAGTATATATTTTAAACTTACCTTTTAAAAATTTAAATGTTTGTGCTTAATATTGGTAATTTTTATGTGTTTTCAATATTGCCAATCATCGTAGTGAGTATCTCAAGAAAATACACATATAAATAAAATAAAGGTATTACTTACAATTTAAATAAATATTAGAAGTATATTTAAATGTGTTTTGCATTAAAATAAAACAACTAGCCACGAAAATACATAATAATTTGCGCAACAACAACGAATATGACAGTGGCCCTCTAATGGCGGACGAAACGCGAGCCACGTCATGGCCATACCCTGAGTATATAGGTACCACAGATCTACATATAAATTTATATGTAGATCTGTGATAGGTACCCTAGTATTTTTAAGATCGCAGCGCTGGGGTGGCAAGTATTGAACTACAGGTTGAACGAGATATGACGTCAACCTACTGTCAAATGGGCAAACACATAATTTATAGAATTGTGTATTTCTCATAGTACTGTATTATATTTTATTTTCTTTTTATATTATTTTATAGTGGGTTTTATATTATCCATAAGGGTAAATTAATGTAAATTCCTAGTACACTTTTATAAAACTTTAACTTAAATTGTATAACCACTTCTGTTTTAGATGATATCTTCAAAAAAATAATTAAAATAGCAAAATTTCATGATTATATTTCGTATTCACTTGTGAACATTAGTATAGGATGTATTCGTGGAAGTGCAGATAACTTAAATGATATTTTTGTGAACATTTATAAAACTAACCTCGTTTTGAAACAAAGTTTTCTTTGAAATATAATGAATAAATCTTTAAAGTACACAAGACGGATATATTAATTTATAATTTTCTGATTCACACACTGTATTATTATCTTTTATCATTTTGTAAAGCATATTTTTAACATAATTTATTACCTTTCTAACGTGACTATGTTGACTCAAGTAAGCAACAATAATTGTTACTCATATTACAATATATATGTCACTTTAGATACACATATACGTATAATATTTAACAAATTTCTAAAATTATATATAGTTTAATACCAAGTCAACCTGTACTTCATTATTTTGCCACCAGATGTCATATCGCTTAGCAATCACGCCAATAGTGTTTGGAAATAATAATAAATTTGGCAGGACCAGATATGCATGCAAATAATAAAAATAAATACATAAAACCCAATTTTACCTAATGGGTTTTAAAATAAAATGTCAATTTTATATCATATTTATTAATTTTTGATTATGATAGCTGAATAATTTTAAAGATATTGAATAGGTAAATAAAATTTCTATCAAAAGTACTCCATTCTTATTTCAGAACGAAGTATAATATTGGTGTAGACGCCAACTTAATGAGGTTGAGTATGTTTGTCCAATAATATATTTTTTGAGCCACAATATTTTTTTTCAATTTGGGGACTATTTACAAAAAAAAAAAATCTGATATGGCCAGCACAATACCTTCCGTCAATCCTGTGTATTGTGTACAAATTCCATAAATTTTCTTGCAAAAGATTCTAAATTTCCAGTAATATTATTTCATGCAAATGGTACTTGACACTGACATCTTCTTCTTTAGCTTTTCTCATTCGTTAGGGGTCGCTATTTTTTATTTTCTTCTTCCATTCATTTCTGTTTTGCGGGTCATATCCTCACGTCAAAATTTTTCATTCAAAATTTCTTTTTGTTGGTATTTTATGATTCCTTTTCTCGGTAACTGAATTCCACACCCCTGATAATAAATAAACCACATGAAATAAGAAAATCATGAAATTTTGAATGAAAAATTATGACATTTGTCAATTATGGACGTAATTAGTAGCTGTCATTTTGACACGGGTCCACATATTTGCTTGCCAAAGTCAACAAAGTCACGTCACTGCTCGCGCTCTACACATAAATTTTCTTTCAAAAGATCCTATATTTCCAGTTAAATTATTTCATAAACAAACTATGCGAATTGCACTTGACACTAACATCTTCTTTAGTTTTTCCCATTTGTTAGGGGTCGCTATTTTTATCTTCCGTCACCTCTAGGTAAGGAAGGTATTGTCTATGGTCAAAAAATTCGGTGGTAAGTTTACATTGAATAAGTACGTTTTAGGGTCTTTACAATACGATTTTACTATTTTTACGATGATGTCTGTATGTGTGTATGTATGTTCGTGTGTGCGTGTCTGTGTGTGTATATGACCGCGGTTTCGTGCACGATATCTCCAATACTAGAATTCCAAAAATTACAATTCTTGCGTATTCCTCTTCCTTACAACCATATGCAGACTTGATTAGATTTTGCTTATAATTGGTCAACCGGAAGTGTCCTCATTTGAAAATTTTAACAGTTTTTCTTTAAAAACTCAGTTAAATTTTATTATAACTTAAAGAATATATTATTCTCTATATAAATTTCATAATTCAGCTAGCTATGCTAACTTAACCATGGAAACTGCTAATATATTCAGGTAATTCAAATTGACAGATGTCAGTATTAATAAAAGTAAATGAATGAAAGAATAAGGGAAATAACTCTAGTGTTGGGAGTTTCTAGAAAGATATAAGAGAGACGATTACATTGGTTTGAACATGTCATGAGGAGAGATGAGTATATTGGAAGAATGAATAGCTTATAACAGAAGGTGGAAGAAACATAGGAATACCAAATATAAGATGAATAGAGAGAAAAGGAACTGAATGAGGACGACACACAAAACAAAAATTAGTGGAAGAAGAAAATAAAAAATAGCGACCGCCTAACGAATGGGAAAAACTAGAGAAGATGTTAGTGTCAAATGCACTTCGCATAGTTTGTTTAAAATAATTTAACTGGAAATATAGGATCTTTTGCAAAAAAAAATATGCGTAGGGCGCGTGCAGTGACGTGACTTTGTTGACTGGCAAGCAGATATGTGGACCCGTGTTAAAATGAAAGCTACTAATTACATCCATAACTGACAAATGTCATAATTTTTCATTCAAAATTTCATGATTTTCTTATTTCATGTGGTTTATTTATTATCAGGTGTGTGGAATTCACTTGCCGAGAAAAGGAATCATAAAATACCAAAAAATGAAACTTGAATGAAAAATTTTGATGTGAGGATGACCCGCAAAACAGAAATGAAGGGAAGAAGAAAATAAAAAATAGCAACCCCTAACGAATGGGAAAAACTAAAGAAGAAGATGTCAGTGCCAAGTGCCTTTTGCATGAAATAATATTACTGGAAATTTAGAATCTTTTGCAAGAAAATTTATGTATGGAATTTGTACATAATACACAGGATTGACGGAAGGTATTGTGCTGGCCACATCAGATTTTTTATTTTCTTCCATTAATTTTTGTTTTGTGTGTCGTCCTCATTCAGTTCCTTTTCTCTCCTTTCATCTTATATTATTTGGTCTTCCTATGTTTCTTCCACCTTCTGTTATAAGCTATTCATTCTTCCAATATAGTCATCTCTCCTCATGACATGTTCAAACCAATGTAATCGTCTCTCTTATATCTTTCTAGAAACGCCCAACACTAGAGTTATTTTCCTTATTCTTTCATTCATTTACTTTTTATTGATACTGACATCTGTCAATTTGAATTACCTGAATATATTAGCAGTTTCCATGGTTAATTTATGAAATTTATTATCTTTGTAAGTCTTTAACTCTATATCTGTTGAATATGAAATATAAAATGCATTCAAATCGTATAGAGAATAGAATAGGGTACTTTCGGTTGACCAATTATAACCAAAATCTAATCAAGTCTGCATATGGTTATAAGGAAGAGGAATATGCAAGAATTGTAATTTTTGGAATTCTAGTATTGGAGATATCGTGCACAAAACCGCGGTCACATACTCTCTCTCTCTCTCTCTCTCTCACACACACACACACACACACATACAGACATCATCGTAAAAATAGTAAAATCGTATTGTAAAGTAAAGACCCTAAAACGTGCTTATTCAATGAAAACTCACCACCGAATTTTTTGACCAGACAATACCTTCCTTACCTAGAGGTGACGGAAGGTAAAAACTAATATTTCTCAATAAAACCATTTCTCGGGAATTTTTAGGAAAAATAAGGAAATTTTTCACAAAATCTCAGGAATAATATAGTTTTACATCTGGCAACACTGGAAGAGCTGGTAGAGCTCCTAGCAATCTTGAGCAATGTTTTAAGTAATGCTTGATGTTTTTTTTTAATTTTAGGTACTTTTGAGTTTATACTTATGTAAAAAAGTGTCGAACTGTCATTTCCATCACATAAAACATTTAAATTAAATAATGGACCGTGAAGATAATTTAGAATTTTTAGAACTTGTAGACATAGTAAATAGAAGAAGCCTTAAATAATAACGATAAAAGAGAGTTGCTCCAAGAAGCCGTGATATGACTCTTCGCGCAAATAAATAAACGTTACAATATGTAATAATAATATGCAGGATATACAGGTGTTTTCTTTAAAATAACCAGTGCTTTTTTGGATGAACTAATGACTTTAGAGAAAAATGTTATATACAAGAAGTAATCACGAATAAAGCCTAATTAAACAGTAATAACAAACCGAAATTCAACAAGTGGTTCTCAAACGGTAGAACAAGATTATATTTTTCAACGATATAAATATTGTATAGGGTTGTATAACAATTATTTCGAGAAAAATGAAATTAAAAATTAGAAGTAACGTAATAATTATTATTATTATTACTAGTGTAAGTAGGCAACAGACGTATCAATACTTATGTTTTGCATAGTCTATTTCAATATTGTAACATTATTTCTAAATTTTAATTCTTCTTTCGAAATAATTGTTATACAGGCCTATGCAATATTTATCATAAAAAAATCTCTATCTAATGGATAAAAAATTATATAGGGTACCATTTAAAAAAATATAATTTTCTCATACCATTTGAGAAGCACTGGTTGAATTTACATTTTTTTATTACTGATAAATTAGCCCCTTTATCTTGATTATTTTTTGTATACAACACTTTTCTCTAAAGTCATTAATTCGCCCAAAAAAGTACTTGTTGTTTTATAGGAAACATCCCGTATATTGGGTATTGAAGTTCCATTTATTGTGTAATAAAATAAAAACACTATTGGCCAATGTAACACAAACGTCCGGTTTATACTTATTTATATTTTTAGGAGCAAGTCCAGACGGCAACTACATTTTTTTCTTTATTACACAAAATATGAAACTTCAATCAATGTTCAATATACAGGTTGCTCATTTTAAATGGGCCACCATTGCTATCTCGAGAACTATAAGATCTACAAAAACGGTTAAATGGGCAAACAATTTCTATTTCCATAAGACAAATTTAAAGAAAAAAAGATAAATTATTTTTTTCTTCAAGCGTATTATATTATAATATTCATATTATGTTACTGTACACGCACTATAGAAGATATTCATTTTCTTACTAGTACAACAATGTTGTTCATTATTGTACTAGTAAAAAAATGTTAGCTTCTTAGTTCACCGCTGGCGGCAGTAGTCGCCATAGCAACATAGACCATATTGAAAATTGTTATTTGACAGTTGTATCGTTTGTGTTTTGTTGTATACACAGCCAACTTCGGCAGAAATTGCAAACTCTACAAGTAAACCAATTCCAAAAAAAAATATATTAAAAAACCCCTAGTTTTCTTTGAAACACTTGAAGAAAAAATAGCTTGCCTGGCCTTGGCTAGCGCCTCGGCCGCAATAGCTGGGTTCAACACAAAAAGAACGCTTTCTACTCCAAATAACATAATATACTATTTTCGACCAGTGGTTCTGAATACGTGTTATTTTTTTTACATAAAATTAGAAGGCCATGAAAAAAATACATGAATATTTTGTGTGCAGGAGAACAAAATATCCAGTTCTTTCTGTCAGCGCACTCTAATTCTTTGTAAAGAAAAATAACATTTATTCATTTTTTCCATTCGTAGCACTCTTATTATAGCCCTATTTTAATGAAATTAGTATAAAAGTTTATATGCATTTTTCTCACAAAAATCTTTATATAAGGGTATAAAAATATATCACTGAATTCAGAATTAAATTATCTATCGAATGTATAAATACAAAATATATGTTCTCATTTAAAATATAAAAGTTAGGTCCCGTGTTTTGGAGAGCCACTGGTCGAAATAAATTAATTATCTTTTCTTTAAATTTGTCTTGTGAAATAGAAATTGTTTGTCCATTTAACCGTCTTTGTAGCTCTTATAGTTCTCGAGATAGCAATGGTGGTTTAAAATGAACACCCTGTATATCCTGCATTTTGGAAGAAGACCGTCACAACTCAAAAAATGTCATTTTTTATCATTATTTTCGCACAAAAATATAGATGTTTTAAAATTTACATATCAAAAAACATAAAATGGAATTTTTCTGAGTTGTGACGGTCTTCTTCCATGCCAGCGATTATGAAGATTTTGAATAATAATATAATATAATAGGTATTTTTCTTAGTTTTTCATTTTTGCGCTTCGACTATTTTAGGTGGGTCATAACATTTTTGACCATGGTTCACTCTTCGATATAAAGTTCCGGTATAGGCGATGGGAAATAAGCAATATGACATCTGGTGGTATTTTGCGGAACTATAGTTGCCGGGATAAATTATACACATGACATTTTCTTGATTTTATAAACACAAGTGTTATCTATTATGTTCATAATATTTACGTTTACATATGTAATATCTCTTAATATTATACACTTAATGCATAAATACAATTAGTAAATGTCAAATTATCCCGTTAACATTAGTTCCACTTTGGTGCTGCGATCTTATTTCCCATCGCCTATGACACCCCATATAAAATTATTTTAATTTTTCTTTTACACACACACACACACACACACACACACACACACACACACACACACACACACAATGCCTTACGAACAAACTAACACGTATGTACGAAGAAACACGCTATACACCACCACTGAATACATAATACATGTATTATGTATTCAGTGACACCACACAACACCAAAGTACAGTTACTGCAAGAAAATAGTACAGTAAACCCTGTATTCATAATCGTAATGCTAACACCGGTATTGCCACCTCTCGGTTCTAATCTAAAGTAAAAATAACGTTGGTGCTTATGGAAGTTATAACGTATGACGTATTATTCGATTGTTAGCTATCAGATTGTTAAAAAATGTAAAGATATATCATTACTGGAATATTTATTAGCAAATAAAAGAAAAAAAAACACAGGCAAAAAGTATGTTTAAACTGAGGAGTATTTTTAATTTATTTATTATTAATAATATTTGTATTAACTATTGAAGAAAATTGTATTTTTAAAATAATATGTAATAATATATAACTTGTGTACATAATTTTAACAAAAATAAGTAATAATTATATGAGATATGAGCCATTTGCTGTGGAAAACACGCACTTATTTATTATATAATTCGATACAAACTAATAAACTTTAAATTTTTCAAAGGCATGAAAAAAATTCGTTAATAAAAAATAAGTTTTACTAATATTCAACGGCAATGGAGTTATTCTATTACGAATATGTTGATATATTGAGATTTTGCTTTTGTTCCCTAATTTCTCAGATTTAAATTTAAGGTTTTCCACGCTAGTCTTCAATAATCAGAACTCAAGGTATCGTCGTTAGCCAATAGAATTCAAATATTACGTGTATGCGCATAACTCAGCTTGGGTACGTGTGTGAGATAGACTTATGTTGCAATCATATTCCCGTCTCTCAGTCAAAGCTTCACGGAGAACAAGGAATCCGCAATATATTAGTTAATAGGTACATGATATACACTAACATTAAACTCAGTCTATACTTCATTCCACGTAAGAAAATAGCGTTGATTTAGGTAGGAATATAAATTAGTCAGAATGCAAACCTAGTTCACAAAAACGAAAAAAATATCACTTGTCAGTTATCAAATAAAATCTATAGAAATATGGTTTGTTGTTATTTTTAATATTCAGGTCTTGTACATTTTTGCAGATAAAAATATTTATTATTGACAAAGTTTGGTTTCACGAATGTAACTTATTTATTTAATGCATGTAAAAACGGTCGGCTCTCAAGCGCCATCTACTATTTTCTTACGTGAAACGAAGAATACTATCTGTCTATGATATAGTAATTATTTTACCTCAGGATATGGCCGAAAACATTTTAGTCCCCCAATAAATTTATTAAGATAACTAATTTCTTCCTCAGTTCGGTAATTGGTATGTTTACGTAATACTGCTTTTTCCTAAATGAAAACTCATACATGAATGTTGTCTAAGTATGACAATAATGTTGTATGGATCATACTTTTATTGTAAGTCCTTTCTGTGATTTCCTTTGCATTCGAGCAAGACGATATGTCGCCTTAACATCATTCTCATCTTTCTTATCATCTACTTCATCATCAACGTCAATCCAATACATATTATGAATTACATGACGTACAGCAGCTTTAAATCGTCTTCTAGCTCGAATACCTCGAAGTAATTTTTGCTCTAATAACTACATAAGAAAACATATTAATTTTTTTTTTAAAGATATATTGTTATACATTACTTTTTGGTGAAGATCCATCATAATGAAAATAAAGGTCGAAAATTTGACACACAATTTGACAGAAGTAATAAAATGATTTTGTTTGACAATTTGAATTTATTATTATTATTATAAGTGTTACTGCGACTTATAAGATCTATTGTAACAATAACTATAACGATAAAATGTATTTAATGGATTTCTCAGTCGTTGTAGGTGGAGTTTTATAAGAAGGACAAAACTCTCAGTGATGTTAATTTTATTTAAATTCCAATATTTCGTGGTTATTTTACCACTTCATCAGGACTACAAACTTAATTTAAAAAAAAAACTTTGTACGTTTGTAGTTTCCCTGATAAAGTGGTAAAATAACCACGAAATATTGCAATTTAAATAAAATAACATCACTGAGAGTTTTGTCTTTCTTATAAAACTCCCCCTACAACCACCGAGAAATCCATTAAATACATTTTATCATTCAACAAGTCGATGTTACTTCTTTTCAACAACAATAACTATAATCTAATTTAGATTTTTTTGAAGTTGTTTCAGAATTTTCATGAAACCAGTTATTGCTCCAGGGGGAGTCACTTTTTTCCACAGGTATAACTTGTTATAGTTACTACCGTCATTATAGTCCGCGAGCCAGCAACAGATTTTCATGACCAAGTTTCTCTCGGGCGATAACTTGTAAAATGCTTCAGAGAGTTGTATCATGAAGCTCCGTGAACGTCAGCTGCGGTTCGGTGGGTGGGTGAAGCAGCGGTAGCCTCCCACGCACGTTGAACAAAAAATGAATTTTAATCATTTCCTCCCGATTGAAAATTTATCAAATTATAGCTAATCCAATATCTTAAAGAAAAAAAAAGTCAGCTGACAATAAAGTGGTGGATAATACGTCAGCTGGTCACACGAACATGATAATATATATATATATATATATATATATATATATATATATATATATATATATATATATGTTCAGTCATTTCTTCTCAATTGAAAAGACAGTTTATATGATATTGTGAATAAATTAACATGTCAGCTGGCTATATCTCGGTGGGAAGATTGTCAGCTTATGCTCTGAAGGGTGTTACGCAGGAGCCAGACAGGAGCATCTATCGCCTATTTAAATGCACCAGCTGACGAGTTTTCCCTCGGCATATTGCTAGCTGATTTTTTTTATTACTTACAGGATCATATTAACTATCAGCTTACAAATTTTTATCCGGGAGGAAATGACGTATCTAAAGTTATTCGACATTATGCTTCATGCTCTAACTGAAAGATATAATCTTTTTTATATATTTTTTTTATCATGTTCGTGTGACCAGCTGACGTATTATCCAGCACTTTATAGTCAGTTGACTTTTTTTTTTCTTTAAGATATTGGATTAGCTATAATTTGATAAATTTTCAATCGGGAGGAAATGATTAATTTTTTTTTTCAACGTGCGTGGGAGGCTACCGCTGCTTAACCCACCCACCGAACCGCAGCTGACGTTCACGGAGCTTCATGATACAACTCTCTGAAGCATTTTATTTCCCGAGAGGAAATGATTGACCAAATTTGTACCCTGGCTCGCGGACTTTTAGGTCGATATGAATTAAATAACGGACGCAGCTGAAGTTTGTAAACCGAGGCGATAGCCGAGTTTTATAATCAGCCTAGTCCGTTATTTGCATATCGGCCATATAGCGTTCAAAATTTTTCATAATACCATAAAGCTATTCACGATACTGTAACTTTTTAGGAATACTTTATCTTTACTTGCAGGCGCTTGGTGTAAACATTTACGGCCGTTACAATAACAGCCGCCGGCCGTTATAGACGCCTTTTCACTTTTGTTCGTTCGTGCGTCTGTTATAATCTTTTTGTGCAAGCGGCCTCGGCGACAATTTTTCTCTCGGTACGCTAAAGAGTGATTTCGCGGCCTTGATATACAAATAACTATTAACGGCCGGCGTCCATTATAGATCCCTTTTCACTTTTAGTTTAGTTCTGTTAATTCATAGTAACGGTATGGTATGACGAAAAGACTCTTTATAGCTACAGCTGGACATTTACAGTGTGTTAAAAAAAAACTAACTCGGAGTAGGCTATGAACAAAGTAACATTTACGTCTAATTAATATAAATATCATTTTGATACGAGATATTATTAAAAATGTCTAAAGAAATCAAAGTTTTTCTTCGTGAATCTTATTTTAGAAATGGAAATTAGAACACGGCGAATGACATACTTGTGTCCTCCTTTATTATCTTTTCTCCTTAAAATTACATTTCAAAATCAATTTTGACAACTTGATATTTTGAATTGAATAATTATCAGCCATACGTTTCTCTGTTCATAGCCTACTCCGTATTAGTTTTTTTTAACACACTGCATTATGTGTTTCGAATTCTCTTCGTTTTTTTCACAGAATCGGCAATTACTATTTTCAACTATATCTAAACTAATCTTTTATATATATATATATATATATATATATATATATATATATATATATATATATATATATATAAACTCCTGGACAAAATTAACGCACCACTTTTTTAAATGCCGATATAATGATAACTATTATTTACTAGTTATCTTGCAAGTAGTATTTGGATGTCCTCTGACATTTCAAGCAAATATTACCAAGAAATGTTTTGTTTTAAAATTAAAATTATTAATTAAAGCCACTTTTGCCAAAAATTGATTTAAAATTTGTTCGGGTATTGCTTGTTAAGACAAATTATCTTTAGCCACAAAGTTTTTTTTGTTATCGACTGTATCAGATACAAGTGTTTTAAAGATGAAAAATGAATCGCCCAAAAAAATTATCGGTGGAGAAGGCAGTAAGAGCATCAACTTTGCTGGATGAGGGATACTCGATGCGTTATGTTGCTAATGCCATAGGAAGAAATCATTCGAGCATAAGTTGGATGGTAAGACGTTTTAACGATACAGGATCTTACTTTAGAATGCCAGGGCAAGGACGAAAACGATGTACCAATCCAAGGGATGAGCGTTTTTTTAGGCAGTCTGCTGTACGAAACAGGAGAATCACTAGTAATACGCTAAAAAATTAGCTTGCCGCTACTCGCAATCTTGTAATATCGTGTCGAACAGTTAGAAGACGTCTAAATGAAGCTCGATTAAGTATTAGAAGATCGGCAAAAAAACCATTACTCACCAGAGAGCACAAAATTCAAAGATGGCGTTTTGCCTGAAATCATGAACATTGGACTGTTAATGATTGGAAGAAGGTTTTATTCTCAGATGAAACGACAGTTAGCCTCAAATCTCCTGATGGACGTGAAAGGGTCTGGTGAAGGGCAGGAGAGAGATTTGCAAGTTGCAATATCTCTCCAAGAGTCCCGTTTGGCGGTGGCTCTGTAATGTTTTGGGCGGGAATCTGTTTCAACGGCCGCACAGAGTTGGTCCCTATACGTGTAAGATCAATGAATGCGGATTATTATCTGGAAAACATCGTAATTGCAAATGTAAAGCCATTTGCTCCTTTTGTGGGACCCAATTTTTTATTCATGCAAGATAATGCTCGTCCCCACGTGGCTAGACAAGTTATTGACTACTTAAATGCTGTTGATATTGCTTTTATGGAATAGCCACCGAACAGTCCCGATTTAAATCCTATAGAGCATCTATGGGACGCTCTCAAAAAAAAGGTTCGAAGTCGTACACCCCCACCTGCCCACCACAATCAACTGGTAGAAGGAGTAATTGCAGAATGGAAAAATACTCCCCAGCAATTATTGAAAATTTAATGTCTAGCATGCCAAGGTGCATGAATGCTGTAATTAGGAGTAGGGGAGGACATACACGGTATTAATATCGCGTTGAATCCACTATTTCTATTTTTTTAAATTTTTGTCTGTTTTTATGTTGTGCAATTTTTCAACAAAAATTTTTTTTAAGTCAATAATAATTTAAGATAAGTTCGTTTTTCGTTGATTTCGTTTGCAAACGATTAATTTATAAGTTTTTATTTCATTTTTATTATAATAGTCATTCTAAAATTGTTATTATATGAATTTAATAAAGTGGTGCGTTAATTTTGTCCAGGAGTTTATATATATATATATATATATATATATATATATATATATATATATATATATATATATATACAGGGTGATTCATCGGTCTGTCCTCTCTTTATAACTCTTTTATTTTAAGTTAGATAGAAAAACTCTTCAAATATAATTTATATAATATATTATTGTCTATCTACGTACTATATGCATTTGTATACAGGGTGCTCCGTTGAAGCGCAACAATATATAACTTTATATTTCTTAATGGCACACCCTATATGTATTTATTTATTTTGATAGTAAATTAGATTCCCTTTAAAAAACTATTAAGTAATAAGTGGTCTAAAATTATAAATTAAGAAGTTATTTACGTTCATAAAAAATAGTAGTTCATATTAGAAAAAACCATAATTTAATACAAAATTTTGATACTTTTTTATTAATACTTATTTTAAACATTACACTAATTACAAAAAGGCTATTAAAATTTAGTGACAGACTAAATAATGCAAAATTATAATAAATTCACGAAATTTATCAAATTATCCATAGCTTACTTTGTTTAAATATCATTCAACGAATAAAGGTAAATAACTCCTTAATTTATAATTTTAGACCCTTTATTACTTAACACTTTTTTAAAGGAAATCTAATTAACTATAAAAATAAATAAATATATATAGGGTGTTCCATTAAGAAATATAAAGTTACATATTGTTGCGCTTTAACGGAGCACCCTGTATACAAGTGCATATAGTAAGTAGATAGACAATAATATATCATATAAATTTTATCTGAAGAGATTTTCTATCTGACTTAAAATAAAAGAGTTATAAAGAGAGGACAGACCGATGAATCACCCTGTATATATATACAGAGTGTTTATTTTAAGTGGGTCTCCATTTATATCTCGAGAACTATAAGAGCTAGAAAGACGGTTAAATGGGCAAACAATTTCTAATTTTAAATATTTAACTATTAATCAGGGCATCGAACCCTCCAAAAACTGGGTTCGGTTCAGGTTCAGGTTATAACCTGAAATAAATTATAATTTATTTTTTGACAGATGGGTTCGGGTGCGGTTCTGGTTCAAACATTAATAAAATTTGCGGTTTTGCTCCGGGTTCAGGTATTGGGTTCAGGTTTGGTTCGACCTAATGAAAATTGAATTAATATTTTTTGAATAACAACCTTTATATAGAAATAATTTAAAATGCGAGCCAAAATTTACGCAAGACAAGAACACGAACACAAAGACACAACACAGGCATCGATAATTGGCTGTATTACGATTATGCTTACGTTTCGTACTCAAAATGAACCTGAACCGGAGCTTAACCCTGAACCCGAATTTTAATACTCGGTTCGGTTCCGACTCGGGTTCAATTGAAAAATATATTTGAGGTCCAGTTCCGGGTTTCGGTTGCCAAATGTTACGGTTTTGTTCCGGTTTTGGTTCGGTTCAGGTTCGAGTTCGAAGCCTTGCTGTTAATACAATATGAAATAATATAATGTATATACTTCCCACAACAAATCTTCATTAATGTCTCTGAATTTTTGACACTGACATTTATCTGTCAGTTACAAACTTTTTCATTTTTCAATTGGTTTCCATGACATTATTTGTGCTGTGAGATTTATTACAACAGATTATTATATAGCTTATACTTCTTTATCTCTAAATCTATAAAAGATATAATAAAATATTTATACGTATCAGATAGAGAATTTGCTCTTCTTTTACTACAAAAAATAATTTTTAGATTTTTTTAAGAACCTGCTACTTCCGGTTGCCCAATTATTATCAAAACCTTTTCAGCTCTTCACACACGCACACGCACACGCACACACACACACACACAAACAGATCATTGTAAAAATATTAAAATCGGAGGTAAAAATTAACACGTATTAATTTTTCTCATTAATGACACTCTTATTATGCCCATATTTTAAACAAATTAAAATAAAATTTTACATGCATTTATTTTTCTCAAAAAATCGTTACGTAAGGATATAAAAATATTATATCACTGAATTCATAATTAAATTCCCTAAAGAAGGAGCAAATAAAAAATGCATACGAGTAAACTTTGACCGCAATGTCGTGACCGGTACGTCATCAAAAATATTCGTATGGGTTAAGATTTTAATGGAGGGGAATATTTCATGACGACCATTGTTTTAGAATCAACGATCTGTTTATTTTGATGTTTGAATGTGGTTTGAGTTTGACAGTTCGAGGTTATAATACTCTTTTGTGGTTTACGATAGTATATCTTTTTAATGTTTTGTTACTATTAACACGTAAAGTGCCGTGGTGGGTTTAAGCAACCCTCCGCCGAGACCGAAAATATCTAGACTATCTGGTCGTGATGGGTTAATGTCGCCCCCCAGTCCGGAATTTCTGTTTGGCCGTGGTGGGTAACATTTATCCACCAAAACCAGTACTAATCATACACAGTTGCATGTTGCATTCAGAGATGTTTTTGTAACATTTTTACTTCCTTGTACGTAAGTAAAGGAAGTATTGTAATCGCGTAAAATTTTGGTTTTCTGATTTCAGCGGAAATATCCATTTTTATCATCCCTGAATCCATTTTGACTAATTTCGTCGTAACGTCTGTACGTACGTACGGACGTACGTATCTCGCATAACTCAAACACGGTAAGCCGTAGAAAGTTGAAATTTTCTATATTTAGGACTCCTCTACCATCTAGTTGTGCACCTCCCTTTCTGGTTATTACACAATTACCAGAAGTGGCACTTTACATGAAGCCTATAATAGATTTTAATGAAAAACTGTTTTAAAATATAATCCAAAACTTTTCAAATTTGGTATACAAGACTTTTATGTCAATCGAATAGATATATATATATATAATAGATATATGATCGAAATAACATAATAGATTTTGGTTAAAATAGGCTAACCGGAAGTGGTACAATACTTGAAGTTGTTAACAGGTTTTCTTGAATAAAATGATTTTATTTTCATTTTAGAAATAAATGCTTCAAATAAAAGTTTTAGAGAATTAATTTCTGCGTCTAGCACATCAAGTATTATTAAATAAGCCCTTTGTACAAGCGAGATATGTAAATTTAAAAATTATATAGTTTTTTGTTTTTGTAATAAAGCTTGCTATGGATTAGGACAAAAACATAAAAAAAATGTTCATGTCAAATTACGTTAAATACGTGCAATTTTATGATTCGTACAATAACAAAAAATCTGATGTGTACACCACACGACTTCCTTGTACGATTATTAAACTAAAACTATACATATTTTTTTAATAATTAATTTACAAAATACTGACAGGCTTAAGCCAAGCCCGAGAAATATTTTGATATAGAACAAAAAATAATTCATTTACTACTATCATTTTTAAATTAACAATCTAATCTGGTTCTTTCTAAAGAGAGTTGATTACAAAAAAGAAATATTTGATTACAACAATGAATATGACTAATTTCACAATAAAAATATAATATTTGTTATTGTACGAATCATAAAATTGCACGTATTTAACGTAATTTGACATGAACTTTTTTTTGTCCTAATCCATAGCAAGCTTTATTACAAAAACAAAAAAGTACATAATTTTTAAATTTACATATCTCGCTTATACATAAGGCTAATTTAATAATACTTGATGTGCTAGACGCAGAAATTAATTCTCTAAAACTTTTATTTGAAGCATTTATTTCTAAAAACAAAATAAAATCATATTATTCAAGAAAAACTGTTAACTTCAAGTAATGTACCACTTCCGGTTAGCCTATTTTAACCAAAATCTATTATGTTATTTCGATTGACATAAAAGTCTTGTATACCAAATTTGAAAAGTTTTAGATTATATTTTAAAACAGTTTTTCATTAAAATCTATTATAGGCTTCATGTAAAGTGCCACTTCTGGAAATTGTGTAATAACCAGAAAGGGAGGTGCACAACTAGATGTTATAGGAGTCCTAAATACAAAATTTCAACTTTCTACGGCTTACCGTTTTTAAGTTATGCGAGATACGAACGTACGAACGTCCGTACGTACGGACGTACGTACGTACAGACGTCACGATGAAATTAGTCAAAATGGATTCAGGGATGATCAAAATGCATATTTCCGCTGAAATCTGAAAACCGAAATTTTTCGCGATTACAATACTTCCTTTACTTATACGTACAAGGAATTATACTTTTATTGTGAAATTAGTCATATTCATTGTTGTAATCAAATATTTCTTTGTTATAATCAAAACTCTCTTTAAAAAGAACCGGGTTAGATTATGGTCGCTATATATCTTACTGTTTTGAAGTTAAAATTAATATTTTGTAATTTATTTATTAAAAAATATGTATAGTTTAATAATCGTACAAGGAAGTCGTGTGGTGTCCACATCAGATTTTTTGTTTTTGTAATAAAGCTTGCTATGGATTAGGACAAAAAATAAAAAAATATTCATGTCAAATTACGTTAAATACGTGCAATTTTATGATTCGTACAGTAACAAATATTATATTTTTATTGTGAAATTAGTCATATTCATTGTTGTAATCAAATATTTCTTTGTTGTAATCAAAACTCTCTTTAAAAAGAACCGGGTTAGATTAATGTTAATTTAAGAATGATAGTAGTACATGAATTTTTTTTTGTTCTATATCAAAATATTTCTCGGGCTTGGCTTAAGCCTGTCAATATTTTGTAATTTAATTATTAAAATAAAAAAATCTGATGTGGCCAGCACAATACCTTCCGTCAATCCTGTGTATTATGTACAAATTCCATACATAAATTTTCTTGCAAAAGATTCTAAATTTCCAGTAATATTATTTCATGCAAATGGCACTTGACACTGACATTTTCTTCTTCTTTAGCTTTTCCCATTCGTTACGAGTCGCTAATTTTTATTTTTTTCTTCCATTCATTTGTTTTGCGGGTCATCTTCATGTCAAAATTTTCAATTCAAAATTTCATTTTTTGGTATTTTATGATTCCTTTTCTCGGCAACTGAATTTCTCACCCCTGATAATAAATAAACCACATGAAATAAGACAATCATGAAATTTTGAATGAAAAATTATGACATTTGTCAGTTATGGACGTAATTATTAGCTGTCATTTTAACACGAGTCCACATTGGTATCTGCTTGCCAAAGTCAGTAAAGTCACGTCACTGCACGCGCCCTACACATAAAAGATCCTATATTTCCAGTTAAATTATTTAATAAAACTATGCGATTTGCACTTGACACTAACATCTTCTTCTTCTTTAGTTTTTCCCATTCGTTAGGGGATCGCTATTTTTTATTTTCTTTTTCTACTAATTTTTGTTTTGCGTGTCGTCCTCATTCAGTTCCTTTTCTCTTCTTTCACCTTATATTTGGTCTTTCTATGTTTCTTCCACCTTCTGTTATAAGCTATTCATTCTTCCAATATACTCATCTCTCCTCATGGCATGTTCAAACCAATGTAATCTTCTCTCTTATATCTTTCTAGAAACGTTCAACACTACAGTTATTTCCCTTACTCTTTCATACATTTACTATTTATTGATACTGACATCTGTCAATTTGAATTACCTGAATATATTAGCAGTTTCCATGGTTAAGTTACCATAGCTGGCTGAATTATAAAATTTATTATCTTTATAATTCTTTAACTCTATCTGTTGAATATGAAATATAAAATGAAATCAAATCGTATAGAGAATAATATATTCTTTAAGTTATAATAACATTTAACTGAGTTTTTCAAGAAAAACTGTTAAAATCTTCAAATGAGGGTACTTCCGGTTGACCAATTATAACCAAAATCTAATCAAGTCTGCATATGGTTGTAAGGAAGAGGAATACGCAAGAATTGTAATTTTTGGAGTTCTAGTATTGGAGATATCGTGCACGAAACGGCGGTCCACACACACACACACATACACACACACACACACGAACACACACACATACAGACATCATCGTAAAAATAGTAAAATCGTATTGTAAAGACCCTAAAACGTGCTTATTCAATGAAAACTCACCACCGAATTTTTTGACCAAAGACAATACCTTCCTTACCTATAGGTGACGGAAGGTAAAAATTGGTATAGGACCCCTCCTCGTTTATAATGAAAAAAATCTGTTGTGGCCAGCACAATACCTTCAGTCAACCCTGTGTATAATGTATAAATTCCATACATAATTTTTCTTGCAAAAGATTCTAAATTTCCAGTAAAATAATTCGTAAAAAAACTATTCAAATTGCACTTGACACTGACATCTTCTTCTTCTAGCTTTTCCCATTCGTTAGGGGTCGCTATTTTTGCGTGTCGTTATCATTCAGTTCCTTTTCTCTCAAGTCTTCCGCAATACAGTCCTTCCATCTTATCTTTGGTCTTCCTCTGTTTCTTCAACATCCTATTGCTAAACTATTCATTCTTGTTCAATATAATTCTTCATTTCTCCTCATGACATGTTCAAACCAATGTAATCATCTTTCTTGTATATTTCTAGAAACTTGTAATAATAGAGTTATTTTCTTACGGTATCTTTCCGTGTTTTCCCCAACATCAACTTCAACATCCTCATCTCTGCCACATTAATTTACTTTTTATTGATACTGACATCTGTCAATTTGAATTATATGAATATATTAATAGTTTCCATGTTTAGCATAGCTGCATGAATTATAAAACTTAATTTCTTTAAAATTCTTTAACTCTGTATCTATTGAATATGAAGTATAAAATGTAATCAAATCGTATAGAAAAAAATATATTCTTTAAATTATAATAACATTAAATGTCAATAAATCAAATTTAACTGTTAAATCTTTAAATGAGGGTACTACCGGTTCACCAATTATAACCAAAATCTAATCACTTGTTCTTCTGGATGTAAACTTGAGGAATACGAAAAAAATATAATTTTTGGAATCGTGGTATTGAAGTGGTATCCACATCAGATTTTTTGCTATTGGCTGCTATGGTGGGTGGGTCAATGTAACCCACCAGGCCCTGAATATAAAGTGGTGCGTAAATAGTGCAAATATTAGATGTGTATTGTAAAAAGTTTTATTTATTACTTAAAATCATATAAACGTGTCTTATTTTATTGAATTTGCTTCATGAAGTTTAAAGAAACATTCGATACTTAAATATTTAGCGCAACCTTCACATCGGTATTTCCATTTCCATATTCTGCAACGTTCTTCTGGTAACAACCAGTATAAACCTGTTTTTTGTCCATTTCTTCTAAACCATGGTTATTGTCTGTATGGCTAGGGAAATGTGTTTTATCTTCTTTCATAATATCCCGCAGTTTTTGAAGAGTCTTTTGTTCGCTTTCGTACGACATTTTGTAAACAAATGCTCAATACACATCAACGAAACACAAGGGCAGGGCCCTAACAGTCCAATCAGCGCGCGCTTTCCACAATATTAGTACGTCCGAGCGCTGTTAGAGGCGCTGCGTACGACATTTTTTCATTTTTGGGATCAAAGCAGGCTTTGAATTTGTGTTTGTTTTCCGTTGTTATGTTTAAAAATCACGCTTTGCTTGTCATCCATTTTATTTGGAGTAAATAATTATAATCTGCGAGAATAATCATCATCTTGTTTTTTTTCCACGGACAAACTCTTATTTTCGTCGTTAAGTGAATATATATTTCATTTATAGTATTTTACATTACTAGCCAGGTAAAACGGTTTTTATTGCTGAAAGGAGGAAATGACTGGCGGCTCGTTAGGCGAGCCTGTCACCTCCTTGAGGCAGTAAAACAGTTACCTGGCGTGTATTGTACAATATTTTATTTGTTACTCACTTGTAAATCATATTTAAGATTATAATCAAAACTTGTCAGTTGTAATTGTTGTCATAGATTGTCTTGAATGATATCCCATAAGCCTTGGAAAACATTTTGCAGTGTTACTGTAGCAACGCGGATAGTTTATTTCATTGTTTACTTTTTTCACTGAAATTAATGTGGAAGTCAAAATGAACGTGCCAGAAGCTATTACAAAAGAAGCCTTAAGTGTGGTTTCAAGTTTATTACCAGAAAAGTCAGCGGCAAGATATGAACGAGAATACGCCGATTTCAAAGAATGGCAAGAAATAAACAATGTAACTGTTGTGACGGAGAACGTTCTATTAGCTTATTTTAACCAACTGTCCACGAGATTCAGACCTAGTTCATTATGGTCGAAATGGTCGATGTTGAAGAGTTGCCTGGAAATTAAAGAAAATATTGAAGTTCGCAGGTTTATTTTTATATTAGAGAGTTACCGAAAAAAAATACATTTTTATTTGTCATTTGTAGATTTCATAAATTATTTGCGTTTCTGAAAAGAAGGAGTGAGCGTTATGTTCCGAAAAAGGCCAAAGTTTTAACCAAGGAGCAAGTCGAAAAATTTCTTTTGGAAGCTCCCGACGACCGTTGGTTGCTCTTTAAAGTTATTACAATTTTTGGAATTTTTGGTGCTTGCCGGTGTGATGAGCTTCTCTCTTTAACCCTCAATGATGTGGAAGATACTAAAAAATATATAATTATTACATTAAGAAATACAAAAAATAGAACAATAAGAAGGTTTACCATCACAGATGATGATTGCAGTTTTCAACCTTGTGTTTTATATAGAAAGTATGCAGCTCTTCGTCCTTCCGGAACAGAGAGTTTACGTTTGTTCTTAACATATCGTAACGGAAAATGCATTTCCCTTAATGCTGGTCACCACACCACACTATTGGCGGTGTACCGAAGAAAATTGCGGGATATTTAGGATTAGAAGAACCAGAATTATATACAGGTCACTCTTTTCGTCGGTCTGCAGCAACGATGGTTGTAGCCGCGGGCGGAGATATTTTAGCACTAAAACGTGCTGGAGGATGGAAATCCAGGGCGGTTGCGGAAGGATACGTGGATGATTGTATCAATCAAAAAATTGAAATGTCGAAAAAAATGTTTCCCTTACGTGAGTCTACAAATGTTGTGCCTTCTACATCGGCAGAATCTGCAGCTAATATTCCTTCTTCCTCTGTGGCTAATCGGTCAGACGCAAGCGACATCACTTCAACCGAAAAATTTAATATAACTGGCAATCATAATTGTACATTTATTTTTAACTTATATGATAATAATAAAACTGAACTTTCAACTGTTAACAATGCAACTACTAACTTGTAAAAATTTTACAGGTTAGCTGTCAGTTTTACAGGTTAATAACTTGTAAAGGTTGGTTTTCAATGTTAATGTACAGTCCAAATAAATGACGGTTTACAAGTATGTAACAAATAAAATATTTTTTCTACTATCACTATTGTAAGAGGGTCATTACTGAACAGACTACTAACAATGTAAGTTCGTTCTTATGAATAGTGTTACGTAATGAAATTTCATTACGTAACACTGTTACGTAATGAACAGCAAATTTAAGTTGGCAGGACTGATTGTCAAACTGTAAATGATTAAAATTTGATAAATAAAATTTAAGATTTAAATATAATAGAATGAAATTTATCTGACATATACATATAAATACATATTTTTTTGGGTTATTATATTAATATTATATTATGTCAACAATACATATTTCATTTCAATCAAATTTGCAGTAGGGAACTATTTTTCATCGTATATCCCAACGCTTATCAGTAACCATGGTAACATCGTTGCGCAGTTTTATTTTTGTAAATAAAACCCACCAAATTTTTTGACGTTTCGAACTGCTGCTTTTTTGTGTGATTACAAATACATATACTGAGGTAATAATAATTATTATAAACAAAATTAGTTGATAATATTATTTGTAATTTGAAAGTAATGCAATATAAAAGTAATTAATTTATAACTATGTATCTGAATTTTGCTTCAATTTAGAAATATTAATGAGTGGTCGTAGAAAAAGTATAGTACATAATTCGAGATGTAAAGCAATTACTCACTCGTAAAATTACAAACTCGACGCTGCGCGTCTCGTGTGTCAATCATTTTACTCGTACGTAATCTGCTTCTTACATCTCTCATTACGTAATATACTATTACGCACAACTGTATTGTAATTGTTTGTTTACATTTTAGTTACCATGGCGGAAACTGAAAGATTACACCCTGCGGGCGGTAAAGTGTAAAGCAAAGGCTCGCCGGGCGGTAAAAAATATGACAAAAAAAACAAATAACGGTAAATAATATTTTATTTATGGATATTTATAATACTATGACGTGCGCCCCTGAGAGAAAAGTATGCTTGCGCCGCTACTGATAGCATGTTCGCGAACAATGACGTAATCCCTTCGAAGGAACGTGCCAGAGCAATGGTGCAATCCCCGACGCGTTAATTACGCCGTGACCTGATTCTTTTGTATGCAGGTCACTGTCGCGCTCGAGGCTTCTAGAAGGATATAGGATGTATAAATACCGTCGTGAGAACACCGGGAGAGTAGTCTCATATATACAAGCAACCAGATATGAACTCAGTGACATAAATAAACAGTTTACAAGTTGTTAATATAAATAAATGTAGATATATAAATAAGTGTTGTGATATAAATGTTAGTTAGATAAATAATCGTAGTGTTTAAGCATTTAATAATATTCTTAGTGTTTATAATTATTTAATCATAGTGTTAGTTGGTTTTATTATCTTTTAATATTTAGTCGTAATTATTCATCGTTTAATAAACGTATTCTTTTATTAATAATATTTGTCTATGTTTTACACTTCACCCATATAAATAAAAACGTTACAATACAGTTGGATATATTATTCAACGAAATTCCCTCCAAATGAATAGTCTCTGAAGATTTCTTTAACTGGAGATTCAACTGATTTCTGTCTTTTTCAGTTGCAGAAATGTCAGATGACAGATCAGGTTTATTATGGTCTTTAGTACCAATAATCAGTCGAGCTATTTTATTTTTTACTTCTACAGAATCTTCCAAATAACCTTCTGCGACTGATGTACTTCTCCAACCGCCGTGCCTTTTCAAGCCGGTAATATCAACTCCGCTATCGACCAATAATGTCGCAGAAGTTCTTCTAAATGTGTGGCCGGAATAACGCTCCGGGTTTGGAAGTTTCAAATACTGGGCAATAATTTTGGGAATAGTACCGAATGTATTTTTTCCTACGGGTTGGATAGTACACCTACTATTTCTATATTGTAAGAAAAAACGGCGATGGCTCAAATTTTCTGGCCGCAATGCAATATATTTCCTATAGATCGCCAATCCTTTTATTACGTCATCATCCACAACGGTTAATACACGTTTTTTACTAGTTTTTGTTTCCGGCACAGTAATGACAATAACAGAACCCCAGTCATCTATGTCGTATATCGCCATATTCGTAAGCTCCTCTCTCCTACAAGCTCCAAAAATTCCAAATAAAAGAGCAACCTTGAATTAAATATAATAGTGTTTAATCATATAACTATATAACAACGTACTAATCATTATCGTAATCATTAAATATATCTCATCAGGAGATCCGTTGATAAATTGTACCACATTCTATTTGGACAGAACCATGGCTTTCTTTGCCTCATATCCAACACTTTTATTTTTCAAAAATGATACCAGTTTATAATAACGACCAATATTCAAATTCTTTTTGATCATTAACATCTTCATGGAAAATTTGGACCATAATGAAGAACTCTTATATATTTTAGACTGAAAAGTAAGCACAATCTATAGAATAACAATATATACGAGGAATATTGATATATCACCATACCTTCTCATTGAAATATGCGAGCAACACAGTTTCGTTCAAAATTGTTACATTTTTTTCTCTCAACCAGACTTGCAACACATCGTATTCATTTTGATATGGGTCCTTTGACTTACCAGGACATAAATCCGGTAAAGCTTCTAGCAAATTTTTTTCAGAAATTTCAGTATAATATTCAGGTTGAAGCTCCATGCTTGACATTTTTAATTATTTGTTTACACAAAACAAATAGTTACCAATACAACGCATCGCCTTAAATGTTTCTTGGCATAGCCATCCGGCCATCTAATATTTTTTACATAGCAACAAGCTTTTAGTCATGCAATTAAAAATTTCAGTTGTGCGTAAAACGTTGTACGTACCTCAGGCCGAAAGAGGTTTACGGCCTTGGACGAATAAAAGCCCTCCGCTTCGTGTCGGGTTTCAAATTTCGTCCGCAGGCGTAAACCCTTTCTTTCGGCCCTCTATACGTAAATAACTATAACAAATTTCTAAAATTACATACTTTAATACCAAGTCAACCTGTAGTTCATTATTTTGCTACCAGATGTCATCTCGCTTAGCAATACATGCCAATAATGTTTATATTTTATTAAATCCGATAATGGATGACATCATGCTATTATTGTTGTTCTTGTTTATATAATGTTTATATTATATTGTATTAAATGCTATAAAAGGCTGTAGTAACGGTAAACGGGGGGCATTGTTGTATGTGACCAGTATACGATTTTTGACCAGAATATCCTGTAGTTATTTTAACCTATCCGATACGATTATATATATATATATATATATATATATATATATATATATATATATATATATATATATATGTATATATACCGTGTGACTGTCGTAAAGGTGTACATAGGAGATTAATATGGGAAATTAGTTTTTTGCAATTCCCTGCTCACCTAATTATTTTGAGCAAAAACGCGTGAAATAAAAGTTTTAGGGCATAAAATCCTGCATCTAAATCAATAAACAGAATTAACTTTACATGCTTTATAACGACAGAAATTAAATATGAAAATGTCGAAAATTATGTTGAAAATATCGATAGCCATGGAATTAAACAAAAAATAAATAAAAGCTTGACGTTTTATTTGTCAAATAAGTTATTTGACGTTTCTGACAATTTGATTTTGTCTCTGGTTTTGTTGTCTGATATTAAAAAATGAATATTTATACTAATGAAGAGCGTGTTTTCATAATAAAATATTTTTATGGAGGTAATAGTTACCGCAAAGTGTGATTTATTTTCCGTTAAGTTTATGGATCGGCCGATTCCCAGTGCAACTACAATTGCTAAATTTGTGACAAAAGTTGAAAAGACTGCTAGTATGTCTTCAAAAAATACACGTGAGCCGCGTTATCAGAATGTAGGACGAGCAGAAGAACGTGCCTTGCTGGAAGAAAAAGTGTTAGGAATGATAAGTGTAAACCCTTTCTGTAGTATTAAATGTATTGGAAATGAGTTGTGAGTTCACCACAGCATCATACTTAATATTTAAAAATAATTTCGTACTATTCTTATAAAATGTAGTGTCACCAAGAACTTTTCCCATACGATGAAGAAAGTAGAAGAGTGTTTTGCGAAGATATGCAGAACCGGGCTAATAATGATCAAACTTTTTTATCGTCCATTTGTTTTACCGACGAATGCACTTTCACGTTAAATAGTGAACCCAATACCCAAAATACACGTTGTTGGGCAATAGAAAATTCTAGAATTAGTATTTCAACAAGGACACAGTAGCCCGAGAAAGTTAATATGTGGGCTGAAATTTTAGGTCATCACATAATTGGTCCTTTTGAAATACGTGGCAATCTAAATACGGAAAATTATTTGGAGATGCTACAAAACGAAATTGGTCCTGCAATAGACGATGTTGTGCGCCCAGATCGAGAGGTCTGGTTCCAACACGATGGATGTCCTGCACACTATGGCAGAAACGTTAGGGAATATTTGGATCTGGCATTTTCTGGGCGCTGGATCGGACGAGGGGATATTATTAACTGGCCTGCTAGATCTCCAGATCTTGCTCCATGTGACTTTTTTTATGGGGTCACTTAAAAAATCAAATTTATAAACAAAGCCACGAAAAGATAAATGATCTGAGAGATGCCATATTTAATGAATGTCATCGTATAACTCAGCGGCAACTATTTAATGTACAAAGGTCGTTTTACAATAGATTAGGTTATTGTCTTGTCCAAAATGGTGCTGCATTTGAATATTTATTGTAACTATTATCTTTAAATAATAATTACTTGTTATTCGTTTATTAATTATAAAACTTTTCTTGCTTGAAAATATTATGTTGCAAAATATTAATTTTTTAATAAATTCATATTTCAATAGAATAATACAACCTTTTTAGTTAAATTCTGTTTGTATTAATGGCATTATTCCCTTCCTAGACGTGTTACTAGAGAGAAAAGAAGATGGTTCTTTACTACATTCAGTCTACAGGAAGCCTACGCACACCAATCAATATATTAATGCCAATTCACATCATCATCCTTCTCAGAAATACGGTACAATTAAATGCCTTATGAGAAGAGCTTCAGACATTTGTCATTCAGAAAAACTGGAAGAAGAAATGAAAGAAATTAAAAATATTTTTATGAAGAATGGTTTTTCTAAATCTTCAATCGAAAAATGCCTGAAACCGAAAAGACCAATGAACAATGCTAATGAACGAGACGTATTGTTTGCTTCACTTCCTTATGTCCAAAATGTCACGGACAAGATTGGTAGAATTCTTCGTAAGAAGAACATGAAGATTTCGTTTTCTCCATATATTAAAATTCGACATATGTTGAGACAAGTTAAAGACGTCATCCCTCTTCAGTCATCAGGGATTTACCAGATTCCATGTGTCTGCGGGAAAGTTTACATTGGCCAAACTGGTAGAACCATTTCTACAAGATTGAATGAACACCAGCGTTCGATCAGGTTGAACCAGCCAGAAAAATCTTCAGTTGCAGAGCATGCCCTGGAAGAATTCCACCGTATCAAATTTGAAGATACAAAAATACTGGCGAGACCTACACACCTAAACAACAGGTTAATTAGAGAAGCCATTGAGATTTACAAAACGAAGAGTAATAATCTCAATCATTATGACGGTCTAGATCTTAGTCGTGCATGGCTTCCTATTTTAAATTTGTTGTAATTGTCACCTAGTTACCTGTTGCTATGTTTTGTTATTTATTTATTTGTATTTGTTGTTTTGTAGTTCATGTTTTTACCTGAAGAAGGCAATAGTCTATATTGTCGAAACGTTGTAATTTAAATAAATACAAACAGAATTTAACTAAAAAGGTTGTATTATTCTATTGAAATATGAGTTCTGAAAGATTTTATAATAATTTAAATTCATATTATTTAAACAAAACTGTATTTTTTAACTTTATTTATTAATCTAATATTTCTGTTATTGTCATACTTAACTATATTTGTCCAAATCAAATTGTTAGAAATGTCAAATAAGTTAACTTACGTTGTGACAGATAAAACGTCAAGCATTTATTTATTTTTTGTTCAATTCCATGGCTATCGATATTTTCAACGTAATTTTCGACATTTTCATATTTAATTTCTATCGTTATAAAGCATGTAAAGTTAATTCTGTTTATTGATTTAGATGCAGGATTTTATGCCCTAAACTTTTATTTCACGCGTTTTTGCTTAAAATAATTAGGTGAGCAGGGAATTGCAAAAAACTAATTTCCCATATTAATCTCCTATGTACACCTTTACGACAGACACACGGTATATATATATATATATATATATATATATATATATATATATATATATATATATATATATATGTGGGTGCACTAGCCCGCCGGCTCAACAGTTTCAGATGAACTCCTCAGGACTCTGTGGTTAGGCCGTCTTCCGCAGAACATGCAGGCAATTTTAGCTACTCAAAAGAAAGCTGCTTTAGATGACGTGGCAGAGCTTGCAGACGCCATAGTGGAATCCATCACTCCGGCGCCCATCATTTCAGAGACGTCAATGTCATCATTTTCTTCTGCGAATAAGGAGATAGAACTCCGAAGAAAAGAAATCGCTGGACTGTCAGAAAAATTAGAGCGTGTCTCTCTTCAACAAAATAGACAGCGGTTTGACAACGGTCTCGTTCCCGTGCAAGAAGTAAATCTCGCGGAAGAAATGAAGAATCCGGAAACTGTTGGTTCCACCAGCAGTTTGGCGCGAAAGCGAGAAGATGTAGGTCCCCATGCACCTACCAGCGAACAGCTTCGACGGGAAACGAACAAGGCAGTCGTTGATGGCGGCCAGCGACGTAAGTCCGATGTCACGCCGACTTTTTGTGACAGATAAGAATACGCGAGTCGAGTTTCTTGTTGACACTGGTGCCGACTTATGTGTTTATCCTCACATTCGTACACGACACCCGCGAGTGAAATCAGCATATGAGCTTACCGCGGCAAACGGTACGTCTATCGCGACATTCGGAACAATTAATTTAGTGTTAGATTTAGGATTACGTCGAGAATTTACGTGGACATTTGTGATTGCTGACGTAGCAAAGCCAATCATCGGTGTGGACTTCTTAGCTTTTTATGAACTTCTTGTAGATGTAAGAAATAAAAGACTAATAGACTTGAAAACAACACTCACGACAAAAGGACAAAGTGTAAATTGTCAAATAAACTCTATTAAGACAATTTCTGGTGTTTCAGAATTTCATGCCCTACTTCACAGGTTTCCAGAGATCACTCGACCGGGAGGTGGTCCAAGGATAGTGAAACACCAAACGCAACATCATATCCACACTACACCAGGCCCTCCAGTAGCAGAGAAGCCACGACGACTAGCGCCAGATCGTCTGCGAGCAGCAAAGCAAGAATTTGAGACCATGCAGAGAATGGGTATTACACGTCCATCAGAAAGTTGCTGGTCTTCTCCACTACATATGGTCCCTAAAAGTGGAGACCAATGGAGACCTTGTGGCGACTATCGTCGTCTAAACGCCCGAACATGCCCCGATCACTATCCAGTGCGCCATATTCATGACTTCGCCCACAGTCTTCGTGGAAAAATCATCTTTTCCACAATCGATCTGGTACGTGCTTTCAATCAGATTCCAGTCGCTGAAGAAGACATCCCCAAAACTGCCATAACAACACCGTTCGGCCTCGTCGAATTTCCATTTATGACTTTTGGCTTGCGAAATGCTGCGCAAACGTTCCATCGTTTTATAGATGAAGTGCTCAGAGGCCTGGATTTTTGCTATGCATATATTGACGACATTTTAGTGGCATCATCATCAAGGGAAGAACATTTAACTCATTTAAATATTGTTTTTCAGCGACTGAAAGAATATGGCGTGGTGGTCAATACATCAAAATGTATCTTTGGCCAATCAGAAGTCAAGTTCCTCGGCTACAAAGTAACCAGTGAAGGGACCCATCCGCTGCCAGAGAAAATTCAAGCGATTCAATCATATGCGAGACCGGCGACAATCAAACAACTTCGGCAGTTTCTAGGTATGATAAACTTTTATCGACGTTTTATACCTAGGGCTGCGGATCTTCAGGCGCCCTTGAACGAATTGCTACAGGGAAACAGCAAAGGAAAAATCCCTATACATTGGACTCCGAAAGCTGTTGATGCCTTTGAGAAGATTAAAGAAGGTCTTGCACAAGCAACTTTACTGACACATCCAAAGCTAAATGCGCATCTTGCTATTGTCTCCGACGCATCGGACCGCACAATAGGAGCAGTTCTTCAGCAGCGCATCGGCAACATTTGGGAACCCCTGGCATTCTTCTCGAAAAAGTTAAGTACAGCTGAACAAAAATATGGTACGTATGATAGAGAACTACTAGCTATCTATCAAGCGGTGAAGTACTTCAGACATATGATTGAAGGAAGAACATTTACCATTTATACAGACCATAAACCAATTACATATGCTTTTTCTAAAAAGTCTGATCAATGTTCTCCACGTCAGTTTCGATACTTAGATTTCATTGGTCAGTTTTATACAGATATTCGCCATCTAGCAGGAAAAGACAATGTTGTCGCCGATGCGCTGTCGCGAATAGAATCTCTTGAGACTGAGCTCGATTTTGAAGCATTAGCTGCCGCTCAAGATACAGACCCCGAGCTACAGAAATATCTTCGAGAAGAATCTAGTCTCGCGTTGAAGAAGTTCCAGATACCAGGTTCGCAGACATCGATTTACTGCGATATTTCAAGTTCGGCAGTAAGACCATTTGTGCCTATTGAATTCAGAAGGGCTGCATTCGACGCTGTCCATCATCTGTCGCATCCTGGTGTAAAAGCCACGGCCAAGGCGATAGCTCAACGCTATGTCTGGCCATCGATGCAAGCCGACTGCAGACGTTGGGCACGAGCCTGCATGAACTGTCAGCGCGCGAAAGTTACTCGTCACGTCACTACCCCCGTTGAAACATTCGTGCCTCCTACATCAAGATTTGAGCATGTGCACCTAGACATTGTTGTCATGCCACCGTCACAAAATTATAAATATTGCCTCACGTGTGTTGACAGGTACACACGATGGCCAGAAGCAATTCCTTTGCCAAACCAAGAAGCAGAGACCGTCGCACGAGCCTTCTACAGTAACTGGATTTGTCGTTTCGGGACTCCGCTACGAGTTACGACAGATCAAGGCAGGCAGTTTGAGTCATACCTTTTCAAGCACTTGAATCGCTTGACAGGTACGACTCATCTTCGAACAACAGCCTATCATCCGGCTGCTAATGGTTTGGTAGAACGATTTCACCGTCAACTGAAGGCTGCAATCAGGTGTCATCAGAACGACCGATGGGCAGAGATTCTTCCAATCGTTTTGTTGGGAATACGAGCAGCCGTCAAAGAAGATATAGAAACCTCAGCAGCAGAGCTGGTTTACGGCGAGCCACTAAGACTTCCAGGTGAATTTCTCGTGAAGAGGTCTTCCAATGAAGACGACGCCAATTCTGCTGACTTTATAAGGGATCTGCGACGTCATTTTCAACAACTCCGCCCTAGAAGTCCCGGTCGTCACGGCGAAAAGAAGACCTTTATTTTCAAAGATCTTTCTACGGCCAAACAAGTTTTCATTCGCCACGACGGCGTGAAAACTAATCTGCAACATCCCTACGATGGACCGTATCCCGTGATTTCCCGTGGAGACAAGACTTACACGGTTTGTGTGAACGGTCGTGATATTAAAGTCTCTGTCGACAGGTTGAAGCCAGCATACATGTTTAATGAAGACGCAATAGTCGACATAGGTACTACGTCCCTATCTACAAACCAGGTAACCAGCAAATTCTGCAGAAAAGTTCGCTTTGCGGAGCCAATCTCGACTATTTCTGCATGAAACTTCTTAACTGGAAGGGGGGTACTGTGGGTGCACTAGCCCACTATAAAATTTATGTTTTTGTTACTACGAAAATATTGATTGTAAAAAAACGAACTCGAAAAATAAATAAATAAATAAATTAGTTATACTTCAAACGCTGCTGTTGTACGTTAATTTAATCTGATAAATATATACACAATCACTTCATATATATATATATATATATATATATATATATATATATATATATATATATATAATTTCAGAGGAAAATGATGATTAAATGAAAATAAAAACTATATGTACGTATTTCGAGAATGTTCTTATATTCAATAGTAAAATTTACGCAAAACTATTAAGAGATAGGAGGATAAAGAGAAATTAAGATTATTCAACATGTCAACTATACCAAATATTCTAATAGAGTTTTTTCTCTCTGAGAATAGTTAAGATTACTCAACATGTAAATTGTAAAGCATTCTGAAAGCTAATAGGTGCTCAGCGTTTGTTAATTTTTTAACGAAGGTTACTTTTGAGCTATATAGAAATCTATTAAAAGAAAAAATAATTTTATATATAAATGTGTATATATTATATGATTACAAATTTATGTTTAATAATTATTCATAATACGAATTGAATATGGCACATCGTGTATTGTTGTGTTATTAGAAATTTTCTTTTTTGATAATATTTCATCTCGAAGTTTTTTCTTATATTCTTGCCATTTTTTATTTTTTTTATATTTTTCAAATACTTGTTCTGTTGTCGGAATTCTTTGGCGTACATATCTTTCTAATCGCGTCGCAATATTGCCCTTATTTTGCTGAACAAGCCAGTACGTAGGGATAACTAAAACTTTTACAGGACTTAGGGCAATAACGCGTCTGTTATTCATAACATCACCTTCTTCAAATGAGGCGCGTTCTGATAATGTGCAAACCTAGAAAAGGAAAATTATACTCATTTAGTATATTGCGACTACTGTAAATATTAGAGTTGATTTAAAAGTTCCCACCCTCCCTGCGGATTTTACTGACCTGCATAAATACTAATTCATATTGTTTTGGGATATCTTTCATGCTTGATTGGATCATACATTCAGTTCTTCTTCGTTCGCCTTGTATTAGGTTCTTCATACCTATTACGCTATATTTTTCTTTTACTTCCGAATGTTCCGGAATAGGTTCCATATCGAAAGCTTCCGATCTCAGTTCCACTTCTTCCTTCTCCGGGTGAAGAAGATCCACCGTTACTCTTCTGATAAAATCTTGGACGGCTTTTGTTGTTTGTCTATGTTGGCTTAAAGACCTAATGTCTTTATAGATACTGCCTGTTTGTTTTGATAAAACTTTTGAAGCTCTTATTAAGTTTTTCTCTGCTTCAATCAGAGATAGCTTGTTTTTTAGGCTGGCTAGTTCTGGATCTATTATTTCTTCTTCTCCTTCTACTTCTTCTTCTTTTGCTTCTAGTTCTGTAGCTGGTACTTGGTAAGAAATTCTTTTAGTTTCGTTCTCAGTTTTCTCATTGTTCTTAATTTCTTCGTAGCTTATAACATCTAAAACTATGGAAGGAACTTTGTTTTCTAAGTTACAAACCGGCGGAACGTACAATTTATAATATTTTATTCCGTGTTTTACAGTTTCTTGTATGTACATATGTTCTACAACTTTGCATTCTCCTTCAGCCAAAAAGTAGGTCATTTTCACAGCGCCTTTTTTTTGTACGCGATCACCATACACAACTTGATTTGTTGAAAATGTCTTTATTTTTGAGAGAAGACAACATTCTCTCATTTTTACATTGTCCCATTCGTCGAAATATATGAATTTGGACATTGCTTCTCGAATCGCTGCCCATTTTTCCATTAAACTTGCTTTTAAAACGCGGTCGAAGTCGTCTCTGTTCAGTACCAGCAACTCACATGGGGCTTCAAAAGTATATAAAGAGGTATAGTTATTTTTTTATGCAAGATAAAATTAAATTTCTACTGCAGATTTTAAAAATAAGAAAAATCTACTGAGGAGCTCTTGGTAAGACCAACCATAGTTCAAATATTATAAATATGAGTTACATACGATATGTACTTTCAAGAATGCCAAACAGTTTGGTAAAACTTTTCCAAAAAGTGTTTTAGCCACAAGTTACAATTTAAAGTTGGAGCGTTTTTACAAAATCCTATGAAAGTGTCAAATTATTATGTAATTGCTCATCAATATTTATTTTTCTATTTCTTAACATCCAGTAAATAATTTTCTATTATTTAAACATGATACTGATGTAAATTAAATCTATTAAATCGAATCTATAACCAGGGCCGGCTTGAGGCAGGTGTAATCGCATCAGGCCCCCCGGTTTAAAGGACCCCGCGATTTGTAAACAATTCATATTTATTTACTACTGTTAAATAAATTAATGTAGTTCAATATTTTTATATTCTTTAAAATGTTATGTCAGAAGTTATATCTCAAAGCTCTTCAGTCTATATAAAGAAAGATTTGATTACAACAATTAGTATTTCTGACGAGACGATCGAGACGAGAAACTACGTTGTCTCGTCTCGTCTCGTCTAGAAGGAAAGAAATTAATTCTCGTCTCGAACAATGAAATCTCGTCTCGGCCGAGAATCTCGACGAGATTTCTTGATTTTTTTTATGAATCCAATATGCAATTTAAATTGATATATAACCGAAACACACAAATAATAGTGATTAAAAAGTATAAGCAAACAGCTATTTTTTCACTATCAATTTTATACCTAGAATACAAACAGATGCGGTTGAGCTGGGAAGTTTCATTGGCGCGAAAATTCAAAATAAGGAAAATTAAAGAAGAGCGCATAAAACAAATAAATAAGCTTTTTTTGCAAGTCAAAAGTGTTCAATAAACGAATTGTATAAATTGCACATGGCAAAATTATATTTAGTCCATGTTTTATGTTTTATCTCTCTAATATTCATGCATCTTTGTTACATGTGATGTCAATTTTGTAAGTGTATCTTTTGCTTATTGAAACATTATTTATTAAAAAGAATCCCTACAAATAATAAATTATTAAAATAAAATAAATATATAATCACACTTTTTATCCATACTGGGTGTAACACTTAGTCGGTAAGTGAACATGAATACTGTAACGTCAGGAAAGTAGGAGGTTTTAGCGATTCTATTTAGATTTATAATTACAAAAATATAAAAATGACAAAATCTTCCAATAAAAAAAATTAAAAATGTATTTTTTTAAATAATAAAAGTTGTCGAGAAATCTCAGAATAATTGTCGAGAATCTCAACATATAAGTTTCGTCTCGTCTCGTGAGTTCAAAAAGTCTCGAAATTTCTCGTCATGGCGAGACGAGATTCGAGAATGTCTCGTATCGTCAAAAACACTAACAACAATGAAATTCTTAATTACAATAAAGAAAATAGATGCCAAACAGTTTTCGCAAAAAGTATTTTACTTAGTCACAAGTTATTACATTTTTAAAGTTAATAATTTTCTTATATTTAAACAAGATCCTGCTTTAAATTAAGTTACAGTTACAAATCTATAATAGGAAACTAGAAAGTTGTTTCTTTGATTGTTAAGAGCTCCTCAATTGTAAATTAAATTATTATTTAAGCACAATTTTAAAATTTAATATAAATTGTGGTTCTATTCCAAGAATAGATCTTTCTGTTAATTAATTGCACAATTAAAGTTGTCATTAACATAAACCGTTAAAGTCTTTCATGTATTTAATTTAATTTAAATAAAAATTAAAGTACTTTATCTTTAAGCGTAAGCACACTTTAAAATCTGCTATAGAAAAAATAAATTTATCATCATTGTTGTAATCAAAATCTCTAGATTTACAAGAGATATAAAACAGCATTAAACCGAATATATTGACTCTAATATATGCGGTCCATTAAATTGGGGCCCAAATCAAGGACGTTAAATAAAAAAAAATAAGTGAAATTTACTATACCAGAGGTAAAAACTGTCGCCGTTCTTGGGATATTATGCAACAAAGATATTTCTCCAAACATTGTCCCCGGTGCAATAGTAGCTACTTTCTCTTCAACATACTCATTAGTAATTTCATCCCATACATTTTTTAAGACTATTGCTTCCCCCGAAAGTAAAATATATAAGGCATGTCCTTGATGATTTTGTCTTATAAGCATTCTTCCTGGTCCAAAATATTCGAAAAATGTTACACCAACTAATGCTAATTGTACCTCCTTAAAAATATTTATAATTTATAAGTATATTTACTGTATATTTAGATTTTTACTTCTGGATATTGGCGAAAACATTTCAGACTGCCTATAAACTTATGAAGATATGATATTTCTTCTTCAGTCCGGTATTCTATCTTTTTACGTAAAAGAACTTTTTCCTACACAATAGTATGAATTAGAAAATATATTTCATTACCCAATAATAATCTCTGGTTTATTGCAAGAACACTTAATAAATGTCTTAATGTAAAACAGATTTTAGAAAACAATTTATAAAGAAGAAGAAAATAAAAGTTTTAAGTTCACTGTTCTTGTATATAAAAAATATAGCATTTTCTAATTGATTGGACAATCAATTTCATTTTGGTCAATAAATTGACATTTCTCGTTCTTGCATCTGTCATCTTATCATTCGACAGTTATCAAAGAAAACACAAAACGTCAAAATTTTGTAAAATAGAAACCAGTTTTTCAGCCTTAAGATTGTTAAAATGTATTTTTTGTAGGAAATAGCTTCATACTTTAAAGGAAAATCCTTGCTTTGGTTTTCTCTTTTTCGCAAGTCGATACGTGGTTTTTAAGTTATTAGGGTCAATGTCATCTTCTTCATCATCAAGCCAATACATATTATGCAGAACATGTCGAAAAGCAGCCTTAAATCTTCTTCTCGCTCGTATTCCTTTAAGGATTTTTTCTTCTTGCAACTGAAGGATAATAAGTTTTAAAATATTTAATACAATGTTATAGTTTTGTAGTTACTTTTTGGTGAACATCAGCCATAGTAAAATAATATTATAACAAAATAAAATGCACTTAATATGAATTAAATCATTAACCACCCAGAAATAAAAATGATATTTTCATTCTAATCAAAATCGCAAAATAATATAATTTATTTTTGTTTGATCGAGTATGTTTAATCATTCTGCTTTTATTTTTAAAAAAGAAAAACTGAAAAGTATTTAAATATAAATTAGACTAATGATCAACAGCTATTCTTTAAATATAATAATTATAACAGTAAATATGAATGTCATTTTAAAAAGAGATCTGTCTAACTGCATTCTTACCGAAAGGGGGCGTATATTATCGAACGCATACAATAGGAATAGTATGTAAACTTGTGTGTACATATGGATGGATACATGTACTAGAATTTAATGGGGTTATATACCACTCTATTTTTAATTTTTACCTGTCGCCAAGAGAGGTAGGTATTGGATTCATGCTAAAAATCGCATATCCAGATTTTATTGAATAAGCACGTTTTAAGGTCACTACAATCCGATTTTAACATTTTTACGATGATGTCTGTGTGTGTGTGGATGTATGTGTGTATGTGTGTGGGATGTTGGAAGGACGATTACTCAAAAACTATAAGACTTTATATTTATTTAACTACGTATTTCCCAATCGGACATTCATGGGACGATCTGAAAAGGTTTTGGTAAAAATTGGACAACCAGAAGTAGAAGATTCTTGAAAAAAAATCTTCTAAATATTATTTTTTGAAAAATTTTCTTGGTAATATTAAAGAAAATTAAATTCTCTATCTGATACATTTAAATATTTTATTATATATTCTATAGATTTAGAGATAAAAGAAATATAATATATAAAATAATCTGTGGTAATAAATTTTACAGCCGAAAGAATGCCATGGAAAATAGTTGAAAATTTAAAATGTTTGTAACTGACAGATAAATGTCAGTGTCAGAAATCCGGAGACGATATTTAAATGTTATAAACACAAGATGAAAGTGAAGATGGTCTCCACTCTGCAACGTAAAATACAGAAAAATTGTATCTCGTCGAAATAATGAGTAATGAAAGAAAAATGTATTTGGAGAATCTCTTAATTCTTGATCTGTGACTATTATGGAGGTGACAAGTATAGATTAAAGAACTTAAATTTGTTTCAAACATTATGGGACAATGTACACCAACACTGTAGACTAGAGTAACATTGCACTGCGTAAAAGCTATCAAATTCTTCTCAAGTAAGTTGTAAATATTGACAAAATTACATTTCGTTATAAGAATAATCGGAGTGCAATCTACCCAGCAATTTATTAAAGGGAATTAATGTGTTATTTAGATACAACATGTATGAAAAAATAAAATGTTAAAGAAGATATGTAAGAATAGATGCACAATCCAGATATATACATTTTAGACAGCTTAAAATTAATGTTTTTACTAGAAGAATATGAAGAGAAAGTAAACAAGAACGTTGTTCGAATTGAAAATCGCTGTTACCAGCCTGAAATTTATATATGGTAAACTTTACTTTGTAATTTATTGTACATAATTTATGGTAAAATATCCTATAGATTTTGTAAATATATGTGAAAATTGTTTTATGTTGAGACATGCTCTTATTGAATAATAAAGAAGTTTATACGTCGTAGACATATAAATATATTATTTGTATTTCTAAAAATATTCTTTGCTTTATGCAGCCAGGTAAAATATACAGCGAGAGGTTATATGCTGGCCACATCAATTTTTTTTTTCTGAAAGAACAGGTTGAACTAAGAATTTTAATAATAATAATAATAATACTTTATTGACTGCTATGTAAATAATGGGGTTCAGCCATACGCTGTTCTTCCACCAAACCAATACATTTATAATTACACAATAACCATGTTTACAATGCCAATACGAGGGTGGATTGAAAAGTTACCGGAATCACTGCGAAGGCTTTGGTTTTTCGAAAACAATCTTATGTTGTTGTTTTGTTTCACTATTCATATGAACTGATATGAACTGTCCAGAAATTGCACTACAATCTATCAGTCCAATCGTGAAAAGCGTCTGTGTCGATCTATACCTAGCGCTAAATCAACAATAGATAAAAACGAAGTTCGTGCGGTGATCAAGTTTTTTAATTTGGAAGGAAAGACGGCAACGGAGAACAAGACCAGGTTGGATGCTGCATATCCTTGGGAATGCTTCACCTTCGTTTTTCACGGTGAGTTTCTGGGTTTCGGAATTTAAGCGTGGCAAAACACACACCTGTGACGAGCTACATTCAGAGCGCCCAAACTCAGGTACCACACCAGAAATTGTGGATACAGTCCATGATATGGTTTTGGAAGATCGCCGAATGAAAGTGCGTGAGATTGAGGAACCCATAGGGATCTCTTACGAACGTGTAGTTTATATTTTACATAATGAGCTTGGCATGAAAAAAATGTACGCCAGGTGGGTGCCGCATTTGCTTAGTTCGGGCACGAACTTCAGCCGAAAATTTGGAGTTGTTTAAGAAAAATCTGGTCGATTTTAAAAGACGTTTCATAACCATGGACAAAACTTGGATACACCACTACAGTCCAGAGACGAAAATTCAGTCGAAAGCGTGGAATGAACATGGTAATTCGACCCCGAAGAGAGCGAAGTCAGTTCAATCGGCAGGAAAGGTGATGGCGTCAGTCTTTTGGGACGCCAAAGGCATTCTGCTAATTTTTTATCTTGATAAAGGAAAAACTGTAACTGGACAATACTACGTCATACTTTTAGACAAGCTGAAAGCAGCAATTCAAGAAAAACGCCCGGAAATGGCAAAGAAAAAGATCTTGTTCGACCACGACAATGCGTCAGCTCAGTCAAGTCGTATTGCTCAACAAAAATTGACCGAATTGAGATTTGAAATCGTCTCCCATCCACCGTACTTGCCCGATTTGGCTCCGTCGGACTTCCATTTTTTCCCGAAACTCGAAACTTTCCTCGCTGGAAAGAGATTTCGATCCAACGAAGAAGCCATCGAAGCAGTAAATGCTTATTTTGAGGACCTCAAAGAAAACCATTTTCGGGAGGGAATCGAAAAGTTAGAAAAACGTTGGACTAAATGTGTTGACCTCAGAGGGGACTATGTAGAAAAATAAAATGTAGTCTGAGTATATATATATATATATATATATATATATATATATATATATATAAATTATATTATTAAACAATTTATATTGTTTTTAAAAAAGTTTATTTGTTGCGAATACAGAGTTATACAAAGCTTGGTTTCAGCTGGAGAGCTGCATTAAGACTGACTATCCTATGTCTATCTATCTTTTACTTTATTTTGTGGAAAGTTTATAACTTTACTCTTGGTCAGCATTTCTAAGAGTAGTCGTATTACTTAATTATATATATATATATATATATATATATATATATATATATATATATATATATATATATATATATATATATATATATTCATGTCATTTCGGAAACTTTTCAATCCAACCTCGTACACTACAAAAAGAAAAATATAAGCACCAAAATGCAGAATCCGATATGTACCTGCGTACAAACAACAATAATATATTACCAATATTCATGGGGAATATTGTAAGAGACCCAACACAAATAAATAAACATACAAACAGAAATACATAGAATTTCGAGTACAGTCTGGTTCACGAAAGATGACAATTCAAGGTCATTTTCAAACCATCTGGTATAATATTACTTGCAAATAACTTTACTACATTCTAAACACATAGGCGTGCACCAGGTATAATATTTGTGGATACATTTTAATCATTCAAAATTAAATGTTAACGTCTACACATTTTCAAAGATATTTTATTTTGATATAATAATGAACATAAAGATACAACACCTATGTATAATTACAAAAATACTGAAATCAATGATATAAATACATATTTTGAAAATAACTAATAAACTACTTACTGTTAGCATACATTTCATATATTATTCTTCTAATTGCATCGGTGTTAAAAGTATCAAGATCAGCTGTTGCAGTTGATTTTCTGGGTCGTTTTTTTCCAGAAGTTAATAATTGTTCTTCATTTTCGATATTATTAACACGTTTTAATACCCTGTTTACTGTGGTTTTCAGATATTTGTAGCGCATCTGCTGTACGCTAAAATAAAATACTTGCTAAATTTCATTTATTAATCATGAAACCTTTTTTGTCTAGCAATTTCAATTTTCAAAGAAATTAAAAAAATATATTCACGTATATTACCTGCTGCATCTGATGAAGATCTAATAATGGTCCATTATTTTCTGTTTCCCGTTGAACATATTCGTGTTCATTATGCACAAATTGAATAGCTTGCCTTCGCAAAGTTTTTCCTTTCTCTCCCATGATTATGTTCAATTACATCGCGGAACAAAATTAGAAACTTATTCGTTGATTTTGATTAAACGTCAAATCGTGCGTCAAATTCAAAAAACAAACTCCGCCACTGGATTTGCTTTATCATAGAGGGCAGTTCAATAGATAATTGCATATCAGCAACTCATCGACATACGTTCCTATTATTTTTAGTGTGTTAGAGAGCAATGTGAATATGGAACGTATATCTGTCATATAGCATAAATCACGTAGACATACGTCAAATAATCTATCTCTTTCTAATACATAATGTTGCTATACTACCGCTATATAAAATGTTGTTTATTCTTTCTTCGAACAAATGGCCTTAAATTGGCATCTTTCGTGAACCAAACTATATCAGGATTTATAGTCACTAAACAAATATACTTTGGTTCATGAAAGACTATTCAAGGTCACTTATTCGAAGAAAGAATACACAGCACTTTATACAGTAGTAGCTTAGCAACATTTCATGTTAGAAAGAGAAAGATTATTTGACATATGTCTATATAATTTATGTTGTGTGAAAGATATACGTAAATGGTACATTACAACACATTACAAATAATAATGACGTATGTCGTAGAATTACAGGTATCTAATTATCTACTGCACTGCCCTCTGGCCTAATGGTTTTTGTCAAGTCTTATGTTTTTGGATTTTGCAAATACATATAGGCGAAGAGCATAAATCTTTGACAAAGACATTATTTAAAAAGAAATATAATTTTCAAATAAATTACACTTATTTTTTTCAGTTAAAATGTATTCATAAATATTTCATGTTGCACGCCTATGTATACGAAATGCAGTGAAGTTATCTGCTAGTAATATATACCATACGGTTAATAAATGACCTTGAATTGTCATCTTTCGTGAACCAAAGTATATATTAATTTTGTTTTTAAATGAAATTACAGACAGTGATTTTAATTCATGTGGAATAGAATTGTAATAAAACGGTATCAAATACGAGAAAGAACATTTAAATTTTGATCTGCTGTAGGTTATGGTATTTCATATAAATCCTCACCGCTAAGACCATAATTATAGGACTTTAAGTTTAACTTGGATTAACGGACTACCTGTTATTTTAACTATGTGAATTAAAATTAGGTAAGTAGATCGTACATGGTCGTTAATGGGAGCATGCAGCAGGCTTCTGTGGTCGCTGAACACCTGACCGAACGGTCACCGACCATGGAGGTTTCTGCTGAATGCAGTTTTAGTTTCAATCTTATTCACGTGGTTGAAATATCAAAAAATTATGACCTTAATTTTATTATTTTTGTTATCAATTGTACGAATAGCTAATTAATAGGTAAGTAAATTGATGGAAAAGTTAAAAAACAGCATGTTAAATAACAATGGAGAAATCCTAACTTACCGTTCAAATAATAATTATGTTCTTCTGGCGCAGAGACAGTATACATACAATTATCGACAATATAATCTTTTTTGTTAGCCATATTAAGAAAATAAGATTCGTATTAGCGCGCGTAAACAACTGACCATCTGACCAAGAACATCTGACCGTACTATTTTTACGGTCAGCTGGTAGGTGACCGTTCAGTGACCGGTCTCTAGTGACCAGCGCATTTAGCAGAAAAATGATGAACATGTTCAGAGACCACATGCCTGCTGAATGCGCCCAATGTCTTGCATTTTTGCAAGCCTTCTGTATTCACTAATGTGGTCTGGTCTATCTACACACACCGTAAACGTACCTCAGACAAGAGTTCTGTAATACCCTTATTCTGTTCTTGTCTGTTTGACTGTTTGTATTAAATTCAGCACATATACATATGAACAATAATCTTATATGGAAATATAAGTATGTTGACAGCTTCAGTTTTACTTCTATTGAAAGAATGTGGCGGAAGTTTTATTTTTGATGACAGAAAGTGTATTCGAAACTTAGACCCTCATCAATATGCATACCAAAAATATCATCATGGAAGATTATTCAGAATTTATTTTGAGGCCATTATTAAGATCCGCATTCATTCAAGAACACAATTCATATAATCTGTCCGGTTTGTCTGAAATTAACAATTGTATATCGTCAGCATAAAAATGCATGTCGCAACTAACCATAGCTTTTGGAAGATCAGAAATGTAGAGTAAAAATAATAATAGTCCCAAAATCGATCCGTGTGGTACTCCACGACTAAAGACAAACGCACCAGAATTAATTGTTTAAGCATTATGATGCATACTGACGTAGAAGTTTCTGTTGCTTAAATAGTTCTTGTACCATTGTAAGGCACAATTTGAAAAGCTATAATATTTTATCTAAGCTAGTAAATAATTCATGATCGACCATATCAAATGCTTTGGAAAAATCAATTTTTATTATTACTGAGATTTGGGATCTATGAAAATTAGTTACTAATGAATCCAAAATATTTAAAATACAGGTATTTGTATTGTAGCCATTACGGAAACCAGACTGAATAGCTGGAATTATATTATTTTCGAGAGCAAATGACCTAATTTGATTATGAGTGACTTTTTCCAGTATTTTTGACAAATCTGGCAAAATACTAATAGGTCGCAACTTGTCAAAAGAAGTAACATTTCTAGTTTTAGGAATATGATTGCGAAATTCCAAGGACCCGGAAAGACGCCATCAAGTACACAGGTGTGTGATATGAGCGTATGAGCCACAATAACAGAAATGTACCTATAGCATTTGATTTCAGGTTAAACAATGTTTATTTAACATCAGAACTACCAACACAATATAAATTAAGTGGTTCAATTTTGTTATATGAATAAGAGTAATGAAAATAAAAATTTCGAGTATCAGGGTATATAGGAACGTTTACAATTTTCTAACGTAAATGTTGACCGTATTATTCTGGTTTAATAATAGAATCATCTATTGTATTGGGCACAGTGTTATTCAGACCCACATTTTTTTTAAACTTTTCTATAATTTACTGGAATCTTTCACATTTTTGTTTATATTATAATTTAAGAAAGCATATTTTTCTCTTCTGATTGCATTCTGTAATGATAATTAGGTGTTAACAATTACTCGAAAGTTTCATGAAACAGCATTTATTCTTACTAAACCAACGTTTCGGTGCACCCTTGCACCTTTTTCAGTGTAGTAAGATCTTAGAGCATCCATTTGCTCTTTGAATTTTTTGTACGATGTTTAATAAATTAACTGAATGTTTTGTACAAATGTATTGTGTACATGATTTGTAACAATTCGTAAGATCTTACTACCCTGAAGAAGGTGCAAGGATGCACCGAAACGTTGGTTTAGTAAGAATAAATGCTGTTTGACTGAATTTTCGAGTAATTGTTAACACATAATCACATCACAGTCGAGAAATCACCCACAATTGTAATGATAATATTTATACACATGTATGCTATCTTGCAATACATTATTAATGATAATGATTTAGAATATAAATTTCTTAGATGTAAGCATCAACAAAATTTATTGTGAACTGAGCATTCTCAGTCTGAAAAATCTGTTGTGGCCAGCACAATACCTCTCGCCACTTCCTTTTTTTGGTTACATAAGTATAGGGCGCGAACGGTAATGTTACATTTTTGGGCTTGACAAGCAAATGTGTGGGCCCGTTTCAGAATGATAATTAGTAATTATGTACATAGATGTCAAATGTTAGAATTTTTCATTAAAAATTTCAAGATTTTCTAAATTTACGTAGTTAATTTATCACCAGGAGTTTAAAGTTTACTTGTATGCCTTAGATATTTAACATTTAATTCTGCTCCACATGGAATTGGAAAATCACTAAATTTAGAATGAGAAATTATGATATTTGACATCTATATACATAATTACTAGCTATCATTCTGACATGGGCCCCCATATCTGCTTGTCAAGGCCAACAAAATCATATGACTGCTCGCTCCCTATTGTATTTAACATTTCTTGTATACCTACACTCTACACCAAAAATTCTACTTACGCATATATCTATTCCATATATATTTAGATTGTTTAATTTTAAATTCATTTTTGATGAAGAAATTTTGTCCTCTTCTAATTTTTCGAAATGTTTCCAATTCTATTAATACATTAAGAAATAATATAATGTATGTACTTCCCAGAAAAAGTCTTCAGTAATGTCTTCGGATTTCTGACACTGACATTATCTGTCAGTTACAAACAAATTAAATTTTCAACTATTTTCCATGGCCATTCTTTCGGCTGTAAAATTTATTATAACAGATTATTTTACATACTATATTTCTTCTATCTCTAAATCTATAGAATATATTGTAAAATATTTAAATGTATCAGAAAGAGAATTTATTTTTCTTTAATATTACCAAGAAAAAAATTCAAAAAATATTATTTAAAAGATTTTTTTTCAAGAATCTTCTACTTCCGGTTGTCCAATTGTTACCAAAACCTTTTCAGATCTTCCCATGAATGTCCGATTGGGAAATACGTAGTTAAAAAAATTTAAAGTCTTATAGTTTTTGAGTAACCGTCCTTCCAACATCCCACACACACACATACACACACACACACACACACACACACACATCCACACACACACACACACAGACATCATCGTAAAAATGTTAAAATCGGATTGTAGGGACCTTAAAACGTGCTTATTCAATAAAATCTGGATATGCGATTTTTAGCATGAATGCAATACCTCTCTTAGCGAGAGGTAAAAATGATTTCTATTCTGACGATTTTCGCAATATTTGTGTTTGTGGTGAGGGCTATATACATATTATGAATATGTTAAGTAGTGTTTTTGCTAATATATTGCTTAACAATTATGTAAAAAATAAAAATAATTGCAAACATGAGCAACGAAAAATATAGAATCATGTCCAAAAAATAAGAAAAGGAAACTAGGTACTTTTAAGAATTAATTGTAAATTAAGATAATAAACACGAGTCTTTTGTTCACAAATTATTTATTTTCGCAAAATGTACATTTCGACTGCCAAGCAGTCATCCTCAGTTGTACTGACAAATACATCGTTGTCTGGGGTTTAAATATACAAACAAATTATAGGTGGGGATTCTAGTAGCCAATTGCAAAACAAGTTGGGTTAGAATAAACAAATTATAATAGGGGCGGGTGGGGGTTGGTGTTGACAAACTTGAGAAGGGGATTTTCTAACGGTGACATATCTGTGTTTAACAAGATTTTGGAATTTTTCTGCATTTCTATGGCTTCTAATGTTGTTAATTTTCGACTGTTATTACATTTTTTGATACATTTAACATCGGAGCTCTGGAATTTATGTCCTGTATTATGGTAATGTAGGGCTATTGCGGAACTGTAAATGTTTTTGTTTCTTAAATTGTTCATATGTTCTTTGAATCTGGTTTGGATTTTTCTTTTTGTTTGACCAATATATATATCTGTTTACAGCTTTGGCATGTAATGGAATAAATCCCTGAATAGTCCAGTTCATTTTTTGGTTCGGAATGTGTTTGTAATAAACTTTTTATGGTATATTTGTTATGAAAGGCTAACTTAATATTGAACTTCTTGAATATTAAGTTAGCCTTGCAGTCGAAATGTACATTTTGCGAAAATAAATAATTTGTGAAGAAAAGACTCGTGTTTATTATCTTAATTTACAACTTCACACAACTCCATACATTCTTATTCTTACTTAATTAATTGTAATTTTAATACAAATAATATATTTCTGTACACTACAGTATTAAAATTAAATGTAGGATTTAGTACGTAATAAATATGTATACCATAATTATGTGTATTTGTTTCTATAAATACAAGCGATAAAGCGGTGATCCAGTATGACGGTAGGACCACCGAAAACAGATTTTGCGCCGTTGCCATTCGAACGGCATGGCATATTAGAGAAGGCTGTGGCTCAGTCAGTGCTGAGTGTAAAGCTGGATTCAGAGATTGCGTAGTATACATAGCATAGAATAGCACAGAAAAACATAGAAAATGAACATACGGAAAAGCATGTACTGATTCACAGTTACAGACATAGCATAGCACAACACAGCACAGCACAGCATAACATAGGGAATTGGTCATATTTTATTTCGAAGCTATGTTTTGCCATGTTCGGCCATGTGCGCTATGTTTCGTGAGTATTCGTAGTTAAACCACGCCTACTTCTACAGCGCGTTGATGTTGACAACTAGCTGACATTTGTTTTGAAGTTTGGTTAAGACAACTTTTAAGTTATTTTGTATTACAGTTGTGTTTATTATAATTATTTAAGTAGTGACAGCTAAATAAAACTTGTGAAAGCAGCAACAAATACTGACATGAAGTTATCTACATACAACAGTTCTATGTTTTCTGTACAATCTCTGAATTGGTTTTAAGTTTCTATGTTTTCTTGTGTTGTGTATTCCTATGCTGTGTTTACTACGCAATCTCTGAATCCAGCTTAAAGGTAGAGGTGGCAAGCATACTCTGGGATTCGGAAACGTTCGGGCAAGTTCGGTGAATTATACTCATTGCCTGAAGCACCTAGCTTCAAGCACAAATCTTACAACGCACAATTTCTACAGCACGTATTTCAATGTTTTGGGGTACTCCCGACAAAGCTTGCTTACTATCAGGGAAATAATTATAGTCAGTCGGGTTTGAAACTCAATAACTTGTTTAAAAGAAATTTAAAAAAATAATGAAACAAACTTTCCTTTATACAAGGTGACACTGAAAAACGGGCCACTCAAAATAACTTTGTTATTTATAATTATTTTTTAATTATCTTTGCATATTTGTAAACTAGGTTTACGGGCTCACAAATCATGGTATTTGGCATGATGGTAGCGCTTCCGGTTTGACGGGAAGTGACATTTACCTTCATATTTCAAATGGGGCACACTTTATATTTTTATACATTTGGAATCTAAGTAAAATTACGAATACTACGATATGCTTAAAGTACATTTTTATTGAAGAAATAAACTATAAAAACGTAAGAGAAAATTATGAATATTTAACCTGGTAAGCCATTAATCAGGCAAGCTGTGAAAATAGTTGAGATAAAATTAAGTAATGTTTAAGTTAATTGTTTAAATAGTAAATTATTTTTGTAAGATTTCATATTTTGTTACAAAAAATGATCAATTTGTTATCACAGCCTACCTGATATGACTTACCAAGTTAATTATTCATAATTGTCTCATACGTATTTGTAATTTATTTCTTCAACACAAATGCACTTCAATGATATTGTTGAATTCGTAATTTTACATAGATTCCAAATATGTATATAAAAATATATAGGGTGTTCCATTTGAAATATGAAGGTTACTATCATTTCTGGTTAAACTGGAAGGGCTACCATCATATCAAATACCATGATTTGTGAGCCCCTAAGCCTAGTTTACAAATATGCAAGGAGAATTAAAAAATAATTATAAATGAAAAAGTTATTTTGACTGGCCCGTCTTTTCAGTGTCACCCTGTATACATTTCTACCTACTTATACTAATTTTCAAATTTTTAAATTAATTAATATAGATAATATGCCAACATATGTGAAAAATGACACCAATTTTTAGAGTTTTAAGTGATGCTCAACTCTCAACTTTATTGGTGTTCAATACTAATGTGTATAAATTCTTAAACACACACAACACACACATCCGTATACACATAGACATTATTGCGGAATTGATGGTATCTAATCCCATAGACCTTAAAATGTTCTTATTTATGAAAATTTCGATATATGATTTTTTCACGATCTCTATACCTCCCTTATCTATGGTAGGCGGGCGGTACATATCAGCGAGAGATATTATGGTAGCCACAAAAATGTATTACATTACTTTATATTTTCTGTTTGGTACATCATTTAAAGAGGTGCAAAATAAGATAAATTGCGAGGCAAGTTGTCACCCATTGGGCCACCAATATAATAAAACGATAAATATATAACGAAGTTCGTAATAAGCGAGTTGTTCTACCACTGATGATGATATATTTATAAATGCATTTTTTTTTTAATAATTATAAGCTTTATTCGTCAAAATAATCTTACTAAATAAATTTTCATAACAACTAAACAATAAAAATATCGCAAAATTGACTTCATGAAAATTAATATTTGATTACTTCAAAAAAATAAAAAATAAAATAAATACGTCCCAATACTCTTTGCCTCTCTAATGTGTTTAAACTACCTCCCGCTGGGAAGGGCACAGGTAGCCATGTGCACATAACTTGAGACAACCTATACGTAATTGCTAAGGTATTCAAACTATGTATATATATCGTTAACATTTGATAATTTTTTGTTTCAATTCCATGGCTATAGTTATTTTTGGGGTGATTTTCGACATTTTCATACATAATTTTTGACGTTACAAGGCATACAAAATTAACTTTGCTTAATGATTCAGATGAAGACTTTTATGCCCTACAACTTTTATTTGAAGCTTTTTTACCTAAAATAATTAGGGAAGCAGGAAATTACGAAAATCTGATTTTACATGTTAAAGTCCTATGTTCCGGGGTCGAGGTCACCCCGTATATATATATATATATATATATATATATATATATATATATATATATATATATATATATATATATATATATATATATATATATATATATATATAAATTTTCATAAACATTTTAAATTGGTAATAATACGGTTTTAAAGTAACTTGCTGTTCGCGGCATTATAGAAACAAGTTAGCCGGTAATATTGTATTAGTAGTACAACTACTACTCACTTAGCTACTCGTGGCGCCTGATACCTGCATAGGAATTATGAAAATTTCTGTGACTTTATAATAATTTTTTTACAAGTACCAGGTACAGTATTAAACTTTATAAAATATCTATGTTGAAGGTAATATAATATATTTTGTAGTAAAAATTGTAAAATTGCAATTTGCATTTACGTTTCAAAGAAAAAGTTATAAACGCCTTATTTTTGTCAAACTTTGTCTTGTAACAAAAAACTGTACTGCTTAAATTTGTTAAAAAAAATAAGTAGATATAGCGCACTCCCCTACCTAACATAAGTAAAAATAAAAAAAAAATGTTGATTCTGTTTTGGAAATATTAATTTTTATGTTAGCTTTTGTACCAAAAATGACACTTTTTCTTTAATTACACAAAATTGTGCTGGTCAATTTTAATTAAATTGTATATGTGGGTTGGTGGGATATGTACACATAACATACAAAAAAAAATAAAAAATTGTTGATTTGGTTTTGGAGTAATTAATTAAAATTTAAAAAATATACATATTTTCCCATTTATCTATAATTTGACTGAAACTATCATATATATCGTATGTTGAAGAATAAACCTAAACTATCTTTTTCATGATTTTAACAAAAAAATTGATTATTTTTATAATTTTGCTGTTTAAATAATTAAATTCATTTGTCAGCGTTCTGACCAACGTTCGAACGCGCGCCACTAGGGGTTCCATTTAACCTTAAACTTTGAAAAAGGAGGAAAAAAAATTCGTTGTCTTATTCACACTGTTCCATAATTTATTTATTTAAATTATAATGCGCCCAGTTTCGATGATTAAATGATCACCATTAACAAACCGGCGAGACTATAAAGAATATAAATTCATTTCCTATAATAGTTTTAACTTTCGTTTGACAATATTGTGACACAAACTATGGCGACGGGATGGCGCTACTCTTTGTCCGTAAATGGTTTCACGGTGGGTGGGAGTAAATGAGGCGCGAGTTTCGCTTTTGAAATCAGACAATCAATAAAATTACTTAGGTCATGATACGTCATGCTAATTACTAACTTTGCCGTCAAATAAGTATGGACTGATGGTCCACTTTTCCCTTCCCCGCACCTTGTCCATAGCACTGCGCATCTTCATAACTTAGCATTTTCCATATACCTATTAAGGGATCCGCAATATATTAGTTAATGGGTATATGACATTTTCAATATTGCCAGTGTAGAAATCTACAATCCATACTTTTTGACGACAACTATAATTGACTTCAATCGCTTGTACTTTTCAAACTAATTCATATTTAAACAAAATTCTTTCACAATACTCATTAATTTACGCATATTTTCGTATTCTTATCTAAGATAGTTAAAATTTGACTGTGGTATAGAAGCCCATTTTTGAACTATATAAGCGGTGGAACAGCACGCCAGAGAAGTATTCAGCGCGAATTGATGCTAGTAAGATGGAGTGAGAACATTAACTGAGAATAAAATTGTTATTATTTTTGTGTTTATTGTTACAAATTGTAATAGTTTATATGTTAGCGTGTTAAAATAAATTAAGTAAATAAATATTAGGCTTAGTTAATTGTTCGCTAAATAAATAAATAAATAAATAAATAAATAAATAAATAAAAAAATAAATAAATAAAAAATAAATAAATAAATAAATAAATAAATAAATAAATAAATAAATAAATAAATAAATACATAAATAAATAAATAAATACATAAATAAATAAATAAATAAATAAATAAATAAATAAATAAATAAATAAATAAATAAATAAAAAAATAAATAAAAAAATAAATAAATAAATAAATAAATAAATAAATAAAAAAATAAATAAATAAATAAATAAATAAATAAATAAATAAATAAATAAATAAATAAATAAATAAATAAATAAATAAATAAATAAATAAATAAATAAATAAATAAATAAATAAATAAATAAATAAATAAATAAATAAATAAATAAATAAATAGCGGCAAAGTCGTTATATAAAAATGCAAGTATAATACAACAACAAATATAGCTACAATTTGAAAACAAATAAGTGTATATTTTTATACTGTTCCCATTAGTTATTAGCAATTCTTGTTTTATGCTAAATTAGTCATAAAATGTAAACTTTCACTATGTTAAAATACTTCTATAGATCGTTACAGTAATTACGTATTAATGTAATATTACATTTAGGAATGTACAATTGTTATTGTAATATAATAAAGAAAAATTATTTTATTTTCAAACTATGAATTAAATATTACAATAAAATAGAAAACTATGTTTTTAAATCATTATTGTAAAAATATAAATTATAAGTACAAATATTTTATAACTTCGGTTTTATACAACTTGAAGTAATGTATACATCTGGAATAATACGATAAGTATAACTCGTATTATTTTTTAATATATAATATACACAAACAACTACGTATATTCATATTTACCTCCAATGATATGAGTCAACTTCACTCAACTATGTTGACAATAAAGCTGCTTATAATACGGACAATGATATACTGTCTAAAACCACGGGGTATACTCGAAAATATGAAACCATATTTGAGCTGTGTATAATTGTTTCGATTAAAATTTTATATATTTTGTTACACAGTCTAATATTATGACATATACATAATTAAGTCTGTAATATGCATAAATAAATTATAAGCATATATAAAACTATTGTTCAGTGCAAAACAATTTTAAATATAAAAATTATTGTACTTGCCATGTCTTAAAATAAAATTTATTTTTTACGGAACGAGGCTAGGAGTAGGTAATTGTTCGCTAATTATTCTTAATCAATTGTTTATAATAAGGGTCTTGTCATTACTATTATTTTTTCCAACCAAACCACAAGACGCGTAACTTATAAATCGGGAAACAGCTGCGTTCCTTCTTCAACGACTGCTTACCTTAGTTAAACCCCTTACTTCTCTCTTTGTTCATCCATCTTTATGTTAGGGGCGGGGCCTTCTTTGTGATTTTATGAGATGTAATAACTCTCGAACAAAAGAACTTCACAGTGGGGGGTCTGTTAGACAAGGTTCCGTTAAATGCTTTTAGACATTGTAAAGTTTAGACTCTTGCTTTTATACAGTTAATAGTATGTCCATTTGCTCTCAAAATGAGTTTGGAATGTGTCTGTATTCACAGTTGAAATGGCCGAAAAGCGGTCAAGCAGTAATAGTTGGCGAGAAGATTTTTATTTTAATTTTAGTGTTGTTTGTTAAGTTTTCAATAATTGTAAGTATTATTGTATTATTCGGTAAAATATTGTGCAGATGGTTGGACGTATTGTTGATTGTTAAATTTATAAACAAGTCAATGTTTACTAGTGCATAAAATGCACTGCTCTCATTTAGGCCACAAAACTGCTAGTCTGATGTTGTTAGCCTAATTTCCAAATAGACATTCGTACTATTTTGTTGACGTATGCTTGAGAAAACTAGCAAAAAAACTGAAAAGATTGTACAATTTTTTATATGATTCCCAATTTTAATTGTTAAATTTACAAGTAGCTTGTTGTTAGATTTTTATTTTCTAAATATTCACGCCTACTTTAAAATTGCGTGCCACTCTTTTAGTTAAAGTACATTTGAAAGTGTGTCGTTTTTTGAACTTGCGTATATAGGTCGTTCATTTCCAACATTTACAATTTGTAATTTTGTTGTTATCGGACTACATAGTGCGCATTTAGATTTGTTGTCGATTTGTCATATTACCTAGATAAAATTATATGAGTAGGTAATTGTAAACACCTAAATATTTTTTTTTCAGTGTTGTTAATGGAACCTTTACGCCACAAGTACTTTGCCATCAAGCGGTGATCCATCGTCATGGCAAATGTTGCTGGCGACCTCGAAGCAGACTCTGGAACTGGAGAAACTTCCGCAGCAACGGATGCTGGGGTTGAAGAAGACCTCGACAGGAATGATTCGGTAACAGGTTCAAATACTTTTGAGCCAGGAGATTCATTACGGTGCGAACGCTGTGATAATTTTGAAGCACCAAACCAAGTATCATTAACTGCTCATATGGCTCAGTGTCAGACAAACGCTACAATAGAAAATGAAGTGGAGGTGGAAAATAACAATCCACCACCGGATCGCCTCCATCGGAAGATGTTTGAATGTGATGTTTGCAATATGAAGTTTTCAAATGGCGCTAATATGCGGAGACATAAAATGAGACATACTGGTGTTAAACCATATGAATGTAGAGTCTGTCAGAAACGATTTTTCAGAAAGGATCATTTAGCTGAACATTTTACCACACACACAAAAACTTTACCATATCATTGCCCAATTTGTAACCGTGGTTTTCAACGACAAATAGCCATGAGGGCTCATTTTCAAAATGAACATGTCGGACAACACGATCTTGTCAAATCTTGTCCGCTTTGTAGTTATCGCGCGGGGTCCATGAAAAGTCTGAGGGTCCACTTTTTCAACAGGTAAGTTCATGTATGGATCCGCTAGGATCAAAACCCTTTAAATTCATTTTTGGGTGTGCCAATTTGCATTATGCGCAGATATCGGTAATGGTGATGACATTCGTACCATGCGGGCATTTACCAGGCGTCACCACACGGGCAATCATTGCTGACGTAGAAAATAAACCACAAGGATTATTTTTGTGCCATTTCAAATTCGACATAATCTATCAGGATCGAACTCGGGTACCTAAATTCGCGACCAGATAGACAATTACGAGAATTTTCCAATCATTGAAAATGCGGTCTGTCTTTTTTGAATACTGTTATTTTTCTTTTTGTACAATGTTTTTTTTCTGCGGCTTGTTTATAATTTGTACTCTGTGAAAATCCTACCCTTGGTTGCATTGAGGAGCTCTTGGCAAAAACAACTATAGTCCAAATATTGTAAATATGAGTTACATGTACTTTTAAGGATTCTAAACTGTTGGGTAAAACTTCTTCTGGCAAAAAGTATTTTAGTCACAAGTTACGTTTTAAAGTTTGAGCGTTTCTACAGAAACGTCCGAAATGTCTAATAACTATTGAATTACTCATCAGTGTTTATTTTCTATTTCTTAACATCCAGCCAGTAAATAATTTTCTAATATATAAACATGATCCATTGAGAATGGTATAGCCGCACCATGCCCCGCGATTTATTCATATTTATTTACGACTGCTAAATAAATTAATGTGGTTCAATATTTTTGTACTTTTTAAAATGTTAAGTCAGAATTCATATCTTATAACACTTTAGTTTACATAAAGAAAGATTTGATTACAACAATAAAATTCTTAATTACAATGAAGAAAATTTGATTGATATTTTAGTTCTTTTCTTTTGACGTCCTTCTTAATTTATCGTCACTAGGAAATGCCTAAGCTGCCTTGACAATCAAAAAATTGTCACATGTGTTTAGATGTTCAGGGGCACTATATGGAAAAATTATCTGTATATGAATTAGAAATATTTTAACTGAATAAAGAGTTTAAAAATCCCGGTTAATAATTATTGACCATCGTACATTTTTGTCTTTGATTGCCCCGCGGGCGGTAAAATCGTGCTATCCTACACATGGCCCTGCAAAATATTAAGCACGCCCTATCTATAAAAGTAAAGAAGCTAGGAAGTTAAAAAAATAGACTAAGGTTGTTACTAAAAGCTCCTCAATTCCAAAGGCCACTACCATTTTTATTTGTGAATTATAATAAACAAATCTGTTGTGTTTGTTGCTATTTATTGTAAAAATTCAACAAAACTAATTAAATAATTGCTGTTAGTTCTTCAGCGATTCTTATATTATTACTAAATTGTTGTTGTAATATAACTCAGCCCAAAAAAGGTCTTTTGGATGGGATTTTTTCAAAAAAACTCAGTTGTAAAAAACGTAGGCAATATCGAATACAATGCATAATATTGGAAGACAATATGGATTTTTAATATACAAATTATACATAACTAACTGTTAAAAATAAAACATGAATTATATTATTAATATTTTAATAAACAAAAACACTCGTACTAGATTAATAATTTTATGTACGAGTATTTATATGTTCTCTTCTTCAAAATCTATATTTTTTATCAAGTTGTTGTGCCTTTTCTGAGCTTAGTCTATTTTTTAGTTTGGACCGCACTAATCCAATTGTGGAAAAAATCCTTTCAATTGATGCCGAACTGGCTGGCATTGAATGAATACTTATGGCAAAGCTTTAAGTTTTGTATTTTTGTCTTCATAATTTGCCACCATTTTTAGAGAACTGTTTAATAACTTTTTCTTCAAAAATAAATGATGGAAAAATATCTTTATCTTCGATTTTAAATGCAAAAAAGTCATTTTTCCAATTTTTTCGGATACATGTCAATTGCTAATCACATTAAGCATATTTTTGAACATAAAAATCAACAAAAATAAAAAAACCCAATAAAACCCAGGTGGGTTGGGGTTTTTTAAATATAAAACCCGGGTTTCTTTCAACCCTGATTTAAGGAGTTTATAGTTGCTTTTTCTCCAGACATGGAATCGACCTGGATAATCCAGGACCTGCTGGGAGTTCTGCATCTTTATTAGCCGCAGCGGGTCACATGTCCTCGCTAGATGGGTCGTTAAATTCTTTGGGAAGTTTATCTGTGAGTGTAGCGGCTAATTATAGCGATTCAGGAGATTCGACTGGAGCGAGATCTGCTGATAATGCGACGCCACCTATGCATTTTTTGACTCCGCATGTCGAAATATCGATGGCGGACGCGCCAGCGTCTTTTTCGCCACTACAAGTAGGTTGAATTTATAGTTATTTATAATTTTGTTCGTTGGTATTACTTGGTATAATTGATATTGTCTTATTGCATTCTTATAAGATGTCTAATTTTTTTGTACTATTATCATTTTCGTAAATCCAGTGTGACCAAGCTCGTCCCATTCAACCAGGTGATTCGTCCCACCAAAATGGCGAATGTCCTGGTTCACCACATTCAGCCGACTCAAATTCCAACGCCCCATCTAGCAGCCACGCTCAAACAACAGCAATGCGCATAGACAATGAAACCAATATAACTCCTTCTATAAGTTTAATTCCCATTAAACAAGAACCAAGCACCGACGAAAATTACGACAAAATGAGACCCGGATCAGCTAATGGTCCGGTTAATTTAAGTACATCACCTTCAGGAAGTGTACAAATGCAAACAGCTACTTCTAGTAGTTTATCATCATTGATAAAGGTGTCACCATTAAAGTCGTTATTGAGAGAAGATTTGAAGAGAAAAATAGTATCTAGGAGTACAACACCCAGAACTAGGTCGACAGTATCTCCAAACCCAAATCCAGAAAGTTCTCCTGGTGATCCAATCGCAACTACTACAAATGGGGCAATAACTTCAACGGGTTCTGAGCAACCATCTGACTCAACAGGATGGAGAAACGGAAAAAGAACATTGTCAACCCTTCAGTGTATTTTTTGTGGTATTGGATTTCCAGATCAAACCCTTTATTTTTTGCATAAAGGGTGTCATTCGGATTCCAATCCCTGGAAATGTAATATATGCGGAGAGCAATGTTCAAATGTTTATGAATTTAATTCTCACCTGTTGAGTAAGAGCCATCAATGAAGATGATATTTTAGAAAAAGGAAAACAGTGTACAAGAAATTCTATTATTATTGTTAGGATTAAAACAAAGACTCGATAATGTGCCTGAAGGCTATGTCGGCCGTGCTGTTTCGATTCCGTCCATTTTGAAACGAAGCCTTAATAGTTTATATGTAGAGCATATAATTTCACAGAGATATATATTAAAGGCAGTGACTAGGGACTCGATAATGTGTACCTAATATGCAATGTAGGTACACGCTAAAACGTCATCACCACTGATAACGTAGACATTTAATGTGTACCTTTATAATTGCGTACAAAATTTACCCCATGCACGTTAATTTCCAGTCGTGCCTTTTGTACGTTACTTTATATTTAGAGAAATACGCCGCCCAATGCGAATATTCCATTGTTGGAAGCAATGTTGCAGGCCTTTTTTTGTTAGGTTATTCATAAATTCAGTCGCTCTTTCCTTAACTCCATCTCGGATTCGAATTTGGTTCTTTTTATTTGAATTTTGGGAATACAAAAATCACATGGAGCTAGGGAAATACGGGAACTTCAAGTTCAGTCTTGAACTGATCTCTAACCAATTTGGATTACTTCCAAATAAATCACACAGTTCTATATTTGGCGGTTATTTCGAATTCATGTCATTTATTCTCATCATTGGTTTTTTAATCTTGATTTTATTTGTATATAAACTGCAATTCACATCTATCAGTTTTAAGAAATAAAGAACACAACTGTTTAGAATGAAAGAATTAGACGGGGTGGATTTACTAACTCAGTAAATCTGCTGGTTGAGTTCGGTCAATTCAGGATCATTTCTAGGTTCCTTAAATTATGCCAACTAAACACAACTAACCTATCAAGTTACTCGAAAAGTCCCTCCAAAGCGTTGAGTTGTTTGTTTTAGCACTCGAATACCCGAAATAACTACACGTATAGTACCCTTTATTCGTAAATTACTCGATTCTCTTTAATTACATGTTACCATTTAAGTACATATAACTCGTTAATTACTAGTTACCCTTATATTAGCATAACCACGGAAAATGGTTATGATTTAATCGGAACCGGGGTGGAAAAATTGAATGCTCTTTCTCTTAACGTTTAGTAACCAGCTAACAGCTAATCACAACTTAAAATTTAAGACAGTTGAAATCTATGGAAACAAACTAAATTTAAACACGTGATACGTGTACGCAAGTGCTCATCTGTCATGCTCCAAAATGTAACCGCACCACAACCGCCGTTCTAGCGCGATTAGATTGGTTACGGAAAAGTTACCTTAAGGAGCGACAAAAATAGAGACACACCGTACGGACATGCGCGAGTATTTTAATAACGCGTAGGTTTTAGGTATTTGGGTAATTAAAGGCTATCGGGTAATTAACGGGCGGCGGGTATATTTCAGTTAAGAAATTATCAGCTTGAACTCGTAGATAGGCACTCATCACCATAACCTTTCTTTAATAAATCGTACGTTTTTGTGGCGGATTTTTCAAGTTTCACATAGAATTTCATATTGACGCTAACATGATTCTGACGGAGTGCAAGTAAGCGGTCCACTTCAATCAAAGGCTACTGTCGAACGGTTTGTTTAATTAGCTTGAAATTTTAATCGTGGATGGAGGGAAGACAACAAATTAATATGATACACCGTGAAATGTTGCCAAATTACAGGAAAACCGAAAAAAAACCGATTATTTTGTTGCCAACGAAGGTTAGACAATCTGTTTTGGGATTCTGCCGTATCGCCTGACGATCGCTTGAAGTAAAAATGACGTCACTCTAACATTTCGGTACTGGCTGCCGTAAATATATAAAATTGAAGACCAATTTGCAACTACACTTACTACGTTATAACACCCCAACATAACCTCATTTATTAACGTGCACTGGGTATTTTGGGCGCAATAAATCAGCAATAATACGTTATAAGTCGTGTTGCGTTTTAGCCGGTACCTCATTATTAGGTACACATTAATGTGTTCCTACTCACGGCAATATTAAATAGTATACATAAAGTTGTTATTATATATAGATTTAAGCATTTTATAGCTAGGGTATATTAGGTTACACAAAATAGTTATATACAATCAAGTGCAACTTATAATTCAAATTTTGAAGTTATCGTATTAAAAATAAAAATGAAACACATCACTTTTATATAATTGAGTGATTGAGTAATAAATAGTGAGACGCGTGAATGTACTTTACAAATTATTTACGAAAAGTTTGTTATTATATACTTATTGTAAAGGACTTCAAATTTGAATTGTAGTATAGTTTGTCTAAAATTCATACGGACAACAATAATAACTGACAAATATGTTGGTGTTTGTTTATTGTAAAAGTATTCAAGAAAAAGAGGCTATCTAATATTAATTTTCTAATATTTTTTTCTGGTTTCGAATATAATACAACTATTTAATTTAATACTATTTAATAATACAGACCGTTAGTATGAACCATTGATAAGGGTGATTAGCGAGCAATTGACTAGCATTTCATCTATCATTTATGGATTATGTTGCAGTAAAATACTTGAAATAAAATATAAGTACATTCGGGGACACCAAAGAAAATTGGTTTGGGGAATGTTAAATGCTATGAGAATTTCTGTAAAGCGGCACTACGATTAGAAATATTTTACTATGACTTGTTATATGCAATAAATGGTCGCTTTGTCAATCAATATCACGCAGTATTTAACTGCAATGGACCAGTGGCTTGAACACTATTTCACAGTGATGTTATTTCGAGACTACCGTTGGCCGACTGTTCCCCACTTCCGCATCAGCTTTCTGTGGTTGTCACACTATACCTATTAAACTATATACCACTTAACCCCTATCGTCGTATAAGGAGTAAGTGTCCGCAAGATGATTATTATCTCTATTCTTGTCTGGCAGTCGGACACGTGTCTACTAGCGCAGGCGCACACAGTCGGTAGGCGAATAACGAATCTAATGGTATATAGTTTTATAAGTATATTGGTATGACGGACACGGACTATTGGAGAAAAAATCAAAGTATCTTACATCTGTTGAGAGATTTCAGAACGTAGCAATTGGGGAAAACATTACTTTATGTTGTGTAATGAAATAAATATTTATTTTGAATATAAATGATACTATGCACTAAATCGTTTGAATGTTTACACTTTCAAGTAAAAACAAATGATATCATTAGTTTACTAGACAAAATGGCGGCCAAATGGGGGATTTTATCCTCGTCCGACTTGCCATCTACAGTTTACTTTTTTCTCCTAAACTATTAATTTTTGTATAACTGCTATCTGAAGTATTTCCGTCTAAAATAATCCATAAATGATTGACAGAAAAAACAACGCTATGGTCAGAAAAAATACTCTGTCGGGTCCAGCAATAAAACTATATCGTAATTATTACTCTGTATTGTAAAATAATCTTACTGTTCCTTTAACAAAGGTTTGCTTGATTTTTTGTTTGAAATAATTTCTTAAGGAAATGAAAAACTACAGTTCCAAAAGTTAAATATAAATAGTATTTGTGTTAAAGGAACAGTAAAATCATTTAACTATACAGAGTACGCAGGGAATCCATTTAATGCATGTCTTCATTTAAACAAAGCCGCACAAATAATGGCACGCTGGTATTCAGTCTAAAAGCAAAAAAAATATGCGATAATACTGATATTTATAGTTTTATTGCTGGACCCGACAGAGTCAATTTTTCTGACTATAATCAACTGCTCGCCCTTAATTCATAATATCAGTCTCAATTATTGTTGTCCGTATGTAATGTGGATGTACTATGTATAAGAATTGTGTTATTTTGAAAGAAAAGTGTACAGTATTTATTTATTTATACATATGAAACTTAATTATGCAATAATTTAGATTTAAACAAAGCCTTTATAGCTTATAAAACCTACGATTTATGACGATTTTGGGCAAAAATTTGGCAATAACTAAGGAATGTACCGCACTATTTTGTGTGCAATATTATGCCATAAATTGGCAGTGCCTTAAAATTGTGTTTACAGTACAATAATGGGAAAAAGCTGTGTATACTTAGTCCATCGACACCATTCCATCCAATTTATTGTTTGATATGTGATTTATTTTGTAACATATAATGATATTAATGATTATGACAATTTTTTAATACATTCCTGTACTTTGCCGATATGGCATGTGATTTGGTATATAATGGTTTATAGTAAATATTTATTTTTATTTATAGAAAAATTTAATACATATTAAATAAATATATATTGTTGGTGAAAGGGATAATAAATAATTAAATATTATTATTAGATATTTGGGTTCATTTTTTAATTCATATTTACGTGTATTTATCTGTGCATGTTATTTTATTGATATATTATTGTTATACACAACCCATTCAATATCCTTAGCCTATACAAATGCTATAGTCAGAGAAATTGACTGTTGGGCGCAGCAGTAAAATTATAAATATATTTATGACAAAACATTGTACTCTTCACGTAACAAAACAATGGCATTGCCTAATAAAAAGTGTATGATTGTTGAAAACATACGTAATTTAATTAGTTTCTTTTTAACAAGTTGTAGAATCAATTCATAAGGCGACGTATGTCGTAACTCTGTTCAGGAAATAATTTGAAACTGCCAACCTGGCGTGCATTTTTATGTCTCGTGATCATTTATGCAATTTATAAATAATACCATAAAAAAATCTGATGTGGACACCACACGACTTCCTTGTACGATTATTAAACTATACATATTTTTTTAATAAATAAATTACAAAATATTAATTTTAACTTCAAAACAGTAAGATATATAGCGACCATAATCTAACCCGGTTCTTTTTAAAGAGAGTTTTGATTATAACAAAGAAATATTTGATTACAACAATGAATATGACTAATTTCACAATAAAAATATAATATTTGTTATTGTACGAATCATAAAATTGCACGTATTTAACGTAATTTGACATGAACATTTTTTTATGTTTTTGTCCTAATCTATAGCAAGCTTCATTACAAAAACAAAAAAGTATATAATTTTTAAATTTACATATCTCGCTTATACAAAGGGCTAATTTAATAATTCTTGATGTGCTAAACGCAGAAATTAATTCTCTAAAACTTTTATTTGAAGCATTTATTTCTAAAATCAAAATAAAATCATTTTATTCAAGACAAACTGTTAACAACTTCAAGTAATGTACCACTTCCGGTTAGCCTATTTTAACCAAAATCTATTATGTTATTTCGATTGACATAAAAGTCTTGTATACCAAATTTGAAAAGTTTTGGATTATATTTTAAAACAGTTTTTCATTAAAATCTATTATAGGCTTCATGTAAAGTGTAATAACCAGAAAGGGAGGTGCACAACTAGATGTTGTCCTAAATACAAAATTTCAACTTTCTACGGCTTACCGTTTTTGAGTTATGCGAGATACGAACGGCCGTACGTACGTACAGACGTCACGACGAAATTAGTCAAAATGGATTCAGGGATGATCAAAATGGATATTTCCGCTGAAATCTGAAAACCGATTTTTTTCGCGATTACAATACTTACGTACAAGGAAGTAAAAAACTATCGAAAAGGGTTAAAATAATGGTCTTGTTCGCATATGCATTGTTTGATGCAGAAAACGATGTTTTATAATAGGTGGTCTGCCCAAATTATAGAACGAACTGGACTACCTATAAACCAATTATTATTATTGCGCATTCTTACGTGAAGAATTCTATAACTGTCATTGCTTGTTTTTACATTGAATGCCAACGTGCCATTATATGTGCCGCTGTGTTGAAATAAAGAAATGCATTGAATGGATTTCCTGCCTACTCTGTATAGTAAAATAATTTTACTGTTTCTTTAACATAGATGTTATTTTTGTTTGAATTATTTTTTTATGGGAATGAAAACTGCAGTTTTACAAATTATTTTATACAAAAATAGCATTTATATTAAAGAAACAGTAAGATTATTTTACTATACAGATAAGGTGACCAACTATACTCATTTACTGAGTTTTGTACTCTTTTTTCACAAACCGTACTCTTTTCAAATCCTGTACTCTGAAAGTACTCATTTGTATAATTTTATACTCATTTGTATTTCTAAAACATTTTTTTAGATTATTTTATTTCAATTTTATTAATTAAATATTTCAATTTATTTTGACAGTGATTTGAATTTCACGCGCGCATATTGCTTGCCGCTTCCGGCACGTCAGAGGGACAGGGCAAACACCAGACACGAGTTTGACAGTGATTTGAATTTCGCGCGCACATATGGCTGCCGTTTCCGGCACAATTGAGAGGCCGTATTATGTACCTGGAGAGATAGATAGATACTACAGACCTCTTTTTCTAACAACGTCAAAATTACATTTGTGAAAAGAGATGGATATATCTATCTCTCCAATATTTGTGTACGTAATCCCCAGGCTGATCTTTGATGTGCAGTATGTACGGCATGCTTGACAGTCTTGACGCATGCGTAGTATGTACGGCAAAGTTTTATGGGAATTCCCTTTCTGTTTAATTAATTTGAGGTTAGAGAAAACCAACAATTTCGTACTTTTTGTTCAAGTTAACAAGATTTGAGGTGTACAAAATAAAATAAAATCCACTCCGAAGAAAAGTATGTTTTTAAAAGAAAATAAAGTTTTTATCGTTTTTTCTTCTTTTTTTTCACCTATGAAATACTTGCAAAGTGTACTCTTTTTGAACAAAAAATAGTTGGTCACCTTAATACAGAGTATGCAGGGAATCCATTAAATGCAAGTTTTTATTTAAACAGTGGCACAGATAATGGCACGTTGGCATTCAATGTAAAAGCTGACTATAGGGGTGGACATAGAGATCTTACATTATGCAATTCCTTGATCTCCTATTAATTTTATGGCAAAAACTGTAGAATTCAATGTCGTATAAAGAACTGTTTTTACATTTTTATTAAGTTTTTGATATCTTCACATTTTACAGATTTACGTAGAAAATTACCCAACGACAATTCACGAGAACTTTTATAACTAAAAAATGTACTTTAAGTAAAGTATCACTTCCGGTTGATCATTTGTAATCAAAATCTAATTTGTTCCAATAAATAGAAAAGTCTGTAGTACGAAATTTAATTTTGTATTATATTTTATTACCGCTTCCGGTTTAGCATATATAGTTTCAAATTATATACGAGTTTTAAATACCAAATTTGAGAAGGTTTGGATCATATTTTAATATATTTTTTCAAAAATCTGTTTAGAGTTTCCAGTAAAGTACCAATTCCGGTTTATCAATTTTAGAAAAAAAATCTAATAAGTCGTTCTCATTAATACAAAAGTCTTAAATATCAAATTTGAAAAGTTTTGGATTATATCATAATAAATTTTTCACGAAAATCTGTTCAAAGCTTCATATGAAGTATCACTTCCGGTTTATCAATTTTAGCCAAAATCTAATATGTTGTTCGCTGTTATATAAAAGTGTTAAATACTAAAATTGAAAAGTTTTGGTTTATAATTTAATATAGTTCTTCATTAAAAACTGTTATGGGCTTTAAGTAAAGTATCTCTTCCGGTTGTCCAATATTATCTAATCAATGCTTTATATAAATGCAGAAAGCTTAAATACGGAAAATTAAATGAGTTATCGTGGAAGAAAAAATCGTCACACACACATACATCATTGTAAAAATAGTAAAAAGGTGTTGTGGGGACCCTAATTCGTGTTTATTCATTGAAAACTCACTATCGAATTTTTGGGCCGAAAACATTACCTCCCTTACTTCCGGTATGGCAGGAGGTAAAAATGACCAGACAACCATCTGTTTTTGTAGTAACTCTCGTCAAGAGTTGGTAAATATGTGATTTTCAATTAAATTTTCGCATTTATTAAAATAGTTATATGTTTTTGCTAAGAGCAGAAGGTTACCCCTGTACTAAAAGATATAGCGAAAATTCAAATAAATTGTTCCTGTACTACTACTATTAATTTTCCGATATTAACCTGCATTTTATAAAAATATGTATTGAAATCTATTAATACTGGATTTTGTTTTTAATAATGTATTTCAACAATACTTTTTTTAAAATGTAGGTTCGTATCCGAAGTATGCACGTCTAGTGTTAAATTTTTACCTTCCGTCACCTTTAGGTAAGGAAGGTATGTCTTTGTTCAAAAAATTCAATGATGTGTTTTTAGTGAATAAGCATGTTTTAGGGTCCTTATAATACGATTTTACCATTTTTACGATGATGTCTATATGTATGTGTGGGTGTGTGTGATGAAAATTTCGGATCGCATAACTTAAATACCACAATTCCAAAAATTATGTTTTTTTCGTATTCCTCAAGTTTACATCCAGAAGAACAAGTGATTCTATTTTGGTTATAATTGGCCAACCGGAAGTACCCTCATTTGAAGATTTTAACAGTTAAATATGATTTATTGACATTTAACGTTATTATAACGTAAAGAATATATAATTCCCTATATTATACTTGATTGCATTTTATACTTCATATTCAATAGATTTAGAGTTAAAGAATTATGAAGATATTAAATTTCATAAATCAGCCAGCTATGCCAATAATGAAACTGCTAATATATTCAGATAATTCAAAGTGACAGATGTCAGTATGAATGAAAAGTAAATGAATGTGGCAGAGATGAGGATGTTGAAGTAGATATTGGAGAAGATACGGTAAGGAAATAACTCTAGGGTTCAGGGCCGTGCGGTGGTATGGAGCAAAGGAGCAACCGCTCCAGGCGCCTTTTATAAAAAGGCGCTCTTGATATACATTGAGATAGATATATTCTATTTTATACGCTCCTGGTAATCACAAAGTTACGTAGTTAGAATCATTTCGTCCTATGTTCGTCTGTACTGAACCAAATAAATGCAAAATTCACTCTTATAAATATTTCTTTTAGGGCGCCAAATTGAAAATTATGTGCTTTAGGCGCCAAAATACCACCGCACGGCTCTGCTAGGGTTACAAGTTTCTAGAAAGATACAAGAGAGACGATTACATTGGTTTGAACATGTCATGAGGAGAGATGAAGAATATATTAGAAGAAGAATGAATAGCTTAGTAATAGACGGTTGAAGAAACAGAGGAAGACCAAAGATAAGATGGAAGGACTGTGTTGCGGAAGACTTGAGAGAAAAGGAACTGAATGAGAACGATACGCAAAACAGAAATGAGTGGAAGAAGAAAATAAAAAATAGCGACCCCTAACGAATGGGAAAAGCTAGAGAAGAAGAAGAAGATGTCAGTGTCAAGTACAATTTGTATAGCTTGTTTATGAAATAATTTTACTGGAAATTGAGAATATTTTGCATGAACATTTATGTATGGAATTTATACATAATAAAAAGGAATGACGGAAGGTATTGTGCTGGCCACATCAGATTTTTTAAAATGTTAATAGTTCTAGTATACAGGAACAATTTACTTGAATTTTCGATTCATATTTTATTTTAGGGATATCCTTTCCTCTTAAATATACTAATACATGTTTTTACCTTCCGTCACCTTTAGGTAAGGTGTAAGGAAGGTATTGTCTGGTCAAAAATTCAATGATGTTTTTAGTGAATAATCACGTTTTATGGTCCATATAATACGATTTTACCATTTTTACGATGATGTCTGTATGTATGTATGTGTAGGTCGAGGTGTAGGTATCTGTGTGTGTGACGAAAGTTTCGAATCGCATAACTTCAATACCATGATTCCAAAAATTATATTTTTTTCGTATTCCCCAAGTTTACATCCAGAAGAAGAAGTGATTACATTTTGGTTAAAATTGGTCAACCGGAAGTATCCTCATTTGAAGATGTTAATGTCAAGTGCAATTTGCAGTTTTTTTATGAAATAATTTTACTAGAAATTGAGAATATTTTGCATGAACAGTTATGTATGGAATGTAATACATAATACTAATAATAATAGGATTGACGAAAGGTATTGTGTTGGCCACATAGTTTTTTTAAATTTTTATATGGTATTTCCAACAAAAATTTTTCTTAAAAACCCAAAACTATTAAAAAAATTAAATATCTATTTTTATATTTTTACCTCTCGCTAAGAGAGGTATTGCATTCATGCTAAAAATCACATATCTAGATTTTATTGAATAAGCACGTTTTAAGGTCCCTACAATCCGATTTTAACATTTTTACGATGATGTCTGTGTGTGTGTGTGTGTGGATGTGTGTGTATGTGTGTGTGTGTGTGTGTGTGTATTTGGGATGTTGGAAGGACGATTACTTAAAAACTATAAGACTTTAAATTTGTTTAACTATGCATTTCCCAATCGAACATTCATGGGAAGATCTGAAAAGGTTTTGGTAACAATTGGACAACCGGAAGTAGAAGATTCTTGAAAAAAAATCTTCTAAATATTATTTTTTGAAAAAAATTCTTGGTAATATTAAAGAAAATTAAATTCTCTATCTGTTACATTTAAATATTTTATTATATATTCTATAGATTTAGAGATAAAAGAAATATAATATATAAAATAATCTGTTGTAATAAATTTTACCGCCGAAAGAATGCCATGGAAAACACTTTTTCTGGGAAGTACATACATTATATTATTTCTTAATGTGTTAATAGTTAAATATGTAATATTATAGGTATATTACACATACCCTTCAGAAATACTGTTACTTCCGACAATGAATTGGAAACATCTCGAAAAATTAGAAGAGTAGGACAAAATTTCTTCATAGAATGAATTTAAATTTAAAACATCTAAATATATGGAATAGATGTAAGTAGAATTTTTGGTGTAGAGTGTAGGTATACAAGAAATGTTAAATGCATTAGGGCGCGAGCAGTCATGTGACTTTGTTGGCCTTGACAAGCAGATATGGGGGCCCGTGTCGGAATGATAGCTAGTAATTATGTACATAGATGTCAAATATCATAATTTTTCATTCTAAATTTAGTGATTTTCCAAATCCATGTAGTTTATTTTCCTCGACAAGTAAATTCCACACTCCTGGTGACAAATTAACTACGTGAATTTAGAAAATCTTGAAATATTTAATGAAAAATTCTGAAATTTATGTACATAATTACTAATTATCATTCTGAAACGGGCCCCCACATCTGCTTGTCAAGGTCAACAATGTACTCGTACATGACTGTTCGCGTCCTATACTTATGTAACAAAAAAAAGGAAGTGGCGAGAGGTATTGTGCTGGCCACAACACATTTTTTTTTACTTGGCGAAACTTCTGTATAAGACTGTCATGATAGCACCTTAATACGTAAATAACTAATATAACATTTGTCACTTACCTACAAGTATATAATATTTTATTCACATCCATTGTTGAAATATAAAATCATTTAGTTGCTATAAGAAATATAGATAAAGGATGGGAAACAATTATGAACGTAAACATATTGATATAAATTAATTATTTTCCGCCAGGAAGCGGATAAAAGTGTACAAGAAATAACAAATATTAAATTATTACATACACTTTTACAGATTAAAATGAAATATTTGTACCTCACATAGATATTAGTAACAGTACTAAATAGACACATAATTGTACTAAATTATAAACTACGGCAAACTGTAGAAAATTTGCGCTTAATATATTGCAATAAATAATTCCCTGTTCGCATGATATACATAAGACATTCAATGTGACACAGATTCTATATTACAGAAAGCTACCATATAACTTAAATAATACTTTAAAAGCCCTTTATCTATATCTACAACGCATTTTATGCTACATTTTGGACGAATACTTGGCAAATATATATTTTTAGGCCTCCCAAAATAAACTTATTTGGTAAGCTGTTGATACATCGAAGGAAGCAATTTTTTCGGGGCCGGAAAACAGATGTCAAGTTAGTTACACCTGGGAGCAAACGAAATCGTCTAACATATTTAGTTTTACGTTTGTATCCTGTTTTCAGTACAACATATTCATTATATTTCCGTCCTTAATACATCCCTGTATATAAGGGGAATGACCTTTTTTATTTAATTGTAATTGGAGTAATAACAATTACATTTTAATATTTAAATTTAGCTCTATTATTGCAACTTTTAATTTTAAGATTTAACTTTATTTTTATTTCCTCGTGGAAAAATTAGATATTACATTTTTGTAGGAATTCTACATAGGTATTACTGATATTATTGTCCAGGAATTCCTCAGGTATTACCAAATAATATATGGATAAATAGAAATAAAAATGAAGTATTTCACTGCAGGAATTCCAGGTATTACTGGATAAATTTAGGTGATTTTTATGCAGGAATTCCAAATATAAATATAGGGAGAAATATATATATATTTATATCATACCGCGCAAAATTTTTGTATACACATGGATATATTATTACTGCAGGAATTCCAGGTATTACTGGAGAAATTTTGGTATTACTTAAGCAGCAATTCCCTAGGTATTATCTGATAATATAGGGAGAATATATATATATATATATATATATATATATATATATATATATATATATATATATATATCGCGTAAAAATGTGGTATACACATGAATGTATAATTAATTATTGTAGGATTTCCAGGTATTACTGGATAAACTTAGATGTTATTTTACGCAGGAATTACTAAAATATTCCCAGATAATATAGAAAGAAATATAAGTAATTATCTCGCGAAAAGAGGTATAACTTATGCAGGAACTTCATACGTATTACCAAATAATATAGGGAGAAATATGGGTATTTCGTGTAAAATGTGATGGATCTATGAATAAGGAATTCCAGGTATTGCTGGAGAAATTAATGTATTACTTATGCAGGAATTCCAAAGATATTACCCAAAAACATAGAAAAAATCGAGGTATCTCATTTGAAAATATGCACCATATCCAAGGTCGTATTATAACACTGTACAAATTCAATATGTTACTGGAGATATTCACCGTAGGTATTATTTTTACAGGATTTCAAAAATATTAAACGGAAAAGTATTACTTTATAAACGTTAGATATTACAGAAGAAAATTCATGTGCAAAATGTAGGTATTACTGAATCGCTCCACAGGTAAGTATTGCAAGAATGTATAAGGTATGCCATGGGCAATTTATTAATATGTACTGCGATGGTATGATGACAAAGGAATTGATATTAGAAAAGACACAATAATTAAAAACTAAGGTATTCCTTAAGATAATATAAAATATTCCATGGGCAATATAATATGGGTACCTACTAGATAATTATACAAATTACGTTGTACAAAATTTTAAAAAGTTACTTCAATTTTCTATAACAATTTTTAATAAATCTTACGTGATAGACATTATTATAAATTCATAGATAACTCAAAAAGAATTCAAGTTCTAAGATGATTATATGGAACTATTCTGATACCGACCCCAATTACTTTCATTCTTCGATTTTATCCTATTAATTACATGGACAGTTAAAGTTGGATGAAATACTGAGTTTGAATACTGTTAATTATGAACCGTATAGGAGCATCTAAACTTAAACGGTAACCTTACAATTATTCCCAACATTTGTTTCTCTCTACATCTCTTTAAACATATGAATAATCTGTATTTTGTAAAATTACTTACATTTTTGAAGTCTCTAGTAGTCACCTTTGATTGTTTTTACGAATGGACACAGCAAAATGTATAAAATCACAACACAAAACAGTAAAACACTGAAAACGTCTGTCTTCTATCATCTATCAAATGCATCGGTGAAGTAGTAACTAACAACATAGAACTTCTATGATGCATGCTTGACATTGTACCGATACTTGCCGAAATAGACGAAAATAAACGAAATTTTAAATAATATTAAATAAATAATTTTTGTACTTATTATAAATTTCAATATTTAAAATAGTACACATACATACTGAGTGTCCAATTGTTATTTTTTTATTTGCTTAGGAATAATTTTAAGGTTCCATTTTCCGGATAACTTAATACATATTATTGATTATCTTATAATGGATCAAAATTAATATTACTAATAGTACGTTGATGTTTATTGTTTAAATCTATGTATCATGGATATATCCAAATACATACCATTTACCACATACACAAAGTGACAATTATACAATTAATATATCGAATAATTCCAAAAAATTGACAACTTTTGTATATTATTAATACCTTTCTTTATAATATTTGGTATATATTTACATTTTTATCAATTTTTACCTCATTTTCTGAAACTATCCGATATATGTATATTACATTAATACATTAAACAAATAACTATTTACACATATATTATAAGAAGACATGTGATATGCTCATACACTTTTCTACACATTTAATATACGTACACACCAACACTCATAGTCAAAAATTACGGTTGTATCTACGTAAAACTCTAAAAAACAGAGCAAATACAACTATTTCAAATATGAAATAAGACAGCTACGCCAAAATAAAACAAAATAATTTATAAATCCGCCATTTTTGACTAGCCAACAAACAAACACAAATTTGTTTTTTTTTTAAGTTAACATAAATACAGATCCACAAAATCTACTTCCAACTAAAAAATATATTAAAAACATAAACAATGTGACCTCTATATAACTGATTATTAATAAGGCGGCTGCGTACTGTTAGGGAGTCCTACAATGTTTTATTCTGGGGCTATGAAATTTATATAACTTTCCTGTTAATTTATAAAGCAAATAATGTAGTTATAATTCATAACTACACAATTTTTAACCAGTAACACAATAACTTATGATTGGTTAAAAACATTGTAATTATGGTCATATTAATATCATATCATTTTGAAACGTCAAAATTTGTATATCTGTCCAAATTGAAAAGTGCAATTTGTTATTAAAATTTTGTAGGTAAAGAATAGTATTCTATTCACGTGATATTGCTCATTCGGACGAATTAAAAATACAGTAATACTCGTTTGCGATTCGTGTTGCAAACTTCACCCTTTTGAGTTACAGCCATCATTACATAAGTTGTTGATTAATATATTATTCAAATTTTAAAATAATACTTTTTTTTCTTTTTTCAATTGAAGCAAGTTTATTTTTGTTATATCAGTTTTTGTTAATATAATTAATATTTTACTTATTCTGAATCTGAAGAAGGTATAAGTGTATACCGAAATGTCGGTTTTGTAAGAATAAACGCTGTATGACTAAGGTTTCAAGTAATTGTTAACACCAAACAATTAGTATAATAAAATTTTTAGACCAATAATGGTGTATTTAGAATGAAATTTTATAAAATATAGCATTTAAATTCAAAGGGTCAAAGTGCATTATATAAAACTTGTACATGGCGATGTACATATACTAAAATATTTTGACTCATACAAATGTCAATTTATTGACAAGCATAAATGTATCTTCGTTTATTATACGGTTGCCAGTCATTAGCGGTATTTCTAGTACTTTTGCATATACCTACGTCATTATGACGCGCTACTACATCAAAAATTTGTGTTTATTATTTTTTGTAGACAGCACAAAAAAAATTGGAAAAAGATTTTTTGAAAATTCTGAAGAAATTTATAAAATAAAAATAAAAAAATTGTATTTACATTTACACCGTTTGTACCAATAGTAACATAAATTCATGTTCCGGGTTTTGTTGTCCTAGAAGAGTAACAAATTTATGTTTAACCAACGATTTGTATATGTAATTACCACTATTATCACCAGAGCGAAATAGATGTGTTTGTATTTTCAATACAGGAAATAAACTTTGTGAATCTTCTTAATAAACATGTAAAACAATATCAACAATATCTCTCGTCTACAAGCATGTTGTTCACTACCGATACATAGTGTCCACTAGTAGACGTTCCTCGTCTGATCCACACCTGCGGCTATGTCTTCGTCGAGGCGTTTGTGTTGGACTCTTCGATGTAGACATTGCCAGGCCCAATTTTCGAATCCTTCCGCACTGAAACAGGAAACGAACGACCATCTGTCATTCAGAAATAACTTCATCTTGAAATGTGCTCGACTTGCTTCCTGTCGAGAAATAGCCAAAGCTTCAACGACAGGAATTCGATGATAGAATCTCACGTACAATGAATAGAGGTTTTGTCTCTTTCATTTTATACCAGAAATATCGGCAGTTATTCGATTCCTGGACACGGATGTTATATTGCCTTCTTTCTAATATTTTAGGCTGAACGTTATTGCAATTTTTTTTTATTAAAAGTCGAGCAGATTAAATTCCATATCCAATAACATGAATACGTTGAGGTATGTAACTAAATTTTGATTTTTACATTTATGAAAACTTCATACAAAATAAAATAATCGTATTTATCAAAATTTATTTTTGAGAAGCCCAGAAACTTTAAATTTAATATGAAATATTTAATAAAAGTGGCATGTCTGTTTATAACATTAAAATATAGAAGTAAAACTATACAATAGCGAACTCTCAGTGAAACAATGTGTAATAAAGAATTAAAAAAAAACACTCGTCATTTTTCACAAAATTTCAGCATCTGAATCAACCTCTCGGTTCTTTTTCAGGTGCTGGCCGAGTCCAGTTAATAAGCACAGACCGTGTCTGGAATATCGCCGGTAGAGTGATCAATGTAAATTTATCGAGAAAAATTGATCGCGTGCAAAATTTATTATCCGTAAATTGATCACGTGGAAAATTCATCACCAGTAAATTGATTGCCGGTAAATTAATTGCCGGAAAATTGATCGCGAGGTAAATTGATCGTCGGTAAATTAATCGCGTGGATAATTGATCACAAGGAAAATTGATCGCCGGTAAACTTATAGCGGGGACAATTGATCGCCGAAAAATTTATCACTAGAAAATTGATTGCTAAGGAAACTGATCGCTAGAAAATTTGATCGTCAAAGTGTTGATCGCGAGATAAATAACTGAAGTCGGGGCCAGACTGCGGTCCCTTTGTCGGGACACTAGGCAAAGCTTAAAATTTGTTCATTACAATAGAGTAGTAGTAAATTTTGTTATCATTAATTTTCTTGACGATAAACTTCTGCGATATTATTTTTCCGGGAGACTATTTTTCTGGCGCTAAATTTTCCCCGCAATATATTTATCGGTGATAAATTTTCTTTATGATTAATTTTCCGCGCTATCAATTTACCGCGATCAATTTTACTCGCGATCTATTTTCCGACGATCAATGTTCCGGCGATCAATTTTCCCCGCGATCAATTTTCTTCGCGATCAATTTCTCGGCGATCAATTTTGCGGGGATCAATTCTCCCCGCGATCAATTTACCGGCGATAATTTTTCTCCGCGATGAATTTTCCGTGATAAATTTACTGCGATCAATTTATCCGCGAAGAATTTTCTGGGAACCACCACGCGTTTCGTGTAACTGTCGTCTCCTTTCAGAGACAATGTCTAAATGGGCACAGAGATAGTATATTATACAAGGTATGACTTCAAAGGTAACTAAATATATGCGGAACCATCTACCAAATAATAATTCGGACAGTTACACCACACTGATGAGCTCCAATAAGAGCGGTGAATGGTGAAATTTTGTGAAACTAGGAGAGTGTTTTTCTAATTTTTTATCTATTAATAGGGTATTCTACCGATTTTTATTCTATATATTTTTTTAATAATGTGCAAAAATCTAGGAATAGTGATAAAAACGCGATGCTAAAATTCGAATTAGTAAGCGGAATATGAATTTTTGAATGTATGAAATTATTTGTGACGTCATAGTCTCGAGTTGGTTATGCTTCATAAACAATTAATTTTAGGGGTATCTGCATTGTCTGCATTCAGTGGCGGATTAACCAGCAAGCAAAAGAATCTACATTTTTTTTTTAATTATTTAGTTTCAAGTTATTTGACCATATTTCATGAAATAGTAAACATCCCAAAAAATGTTGCATTTTAAAAAATCTCGTAGAAAGGACATAAAAGAAAAATATTTATAACAAGGTATAATTGCAACTTTTATCTTGCAATTAACCTAACCAAACCTAACCTAATTGCAAAATTTATCTTACAATTAGGTTAGGTTTGGTTAGGTTAGGCTAATTGAAGATAAAAGTTGCAATTATGCCTAATTGCAAGATAAAAGTTACAATTAAGCCTAATTGCAAGATAAAAGTTGCAATAAGCCTAATTGCAAGATAAAACTTGCAATTATAAATATTTTTCTTTCGAGTCCTTTCTACGCCTTCGTAAAATAACTCATTGTAAGTAAATTATTTTTCTCATCGCACTGACTTGACTTAGCGAGAAAGCAAATAATATTTGATGAGCTATGCACATCTGAAATAGATTATAAACTACGAAGTTCTTACCTAGAAGTTGTTCAAGGTAAACACAATGATTGTTAAGGTAGTTGCCGTCGTTGATAACTCCACTTGTGTTTGGCTCCAGAGATTCTGCGATTTCTCCAGATGTTACCATTAGGTTCAAACGAGCCGACAGTTCCTCCACATCTGCAACAAAAAATAACACGAGCTGTAGGATTCCTCTAACTCATATAAAGTCAATAAATAAGTAGGTATATTCAGTTACGTTTATTTTTGTTCTATTTTTCAACTACATAAATTTTCAAATTACAAACAAACCGACACCAAAATTATTTCGAATTTTAAATGGCAGAAAAGTGCTGCAGTCTCCACGCCAGCATTGAGTGTCTGTTAACGCACACACGATACGAATATGCTATCATTGCTGGTTCCTGTGTACAAAGCAGATTGGCACATCCAGTAATGGAAACTACCACGGTACTACTAACTACGTCGTAATAATATAAGAGGGTAATTTCATAAATAATGCACAGGTTGGCTACACTGCGAATTGAATGATGCAACAACAATGAAATTTACATCAGTTGTAGTAGAAGGCTTGGGGAAGCAGTGTGTGTTTTGTTTTTAACTATAGCGCAATCTGTTTTTCACAAACATTAGCTAGAAATGGAGACTGTACGTGTCGTGGGTATTGTATTATTGTATCGAATAGTCACTATTGATGAAATGTGGGTTAGAGAATTTGAGCCGAAGTTAAAATCACAGTCCAACAGTGAAGATGTCCAAATTCCCTATGGCAAAAAAAAAATTCGGAGAGCTCAATCAAAATTCAAACAAATAATGATCTTTGCTTAGGAATTATCATGACAGAGTTTCATTTGGAACAATTGCCACAGCAATTTATTATTGGGCATTCATGCAAAAACTGCACAGAAAATTGCACAAAACCCGATCTCAGTTGTTCGAGGCTGGGTCACTCATTTTCTATGACAATGCTCGCCCCCAGATCGGGAATGTCGTGACCAAAAACTACGTGAGTACGGTTGGGAAGTGTTACCTCATACTCCCTACAGCCCGGACAGGAGTCCACCAGGCTTTGATCTACTTCCAAAGTTCAAACAGCCTATGCGTGGACATTGTTTTCCATCTTTGGAATATATTTAGTGGCATAAAAGTGACCCATCTGGTGCTCTCTCCACGCCAACAATAAGTGCCCGTGATGTGACGCATAGTAAATGCCCACATGCTACGAATATGTCATCATCATTACCGATAGTTGTACAAAACAGATTGGCACACACAGTAAAGTTCAATTTTATTCTAAAAGAATAAAGTATGTACATGAAGTACGGCATTCCTTGGAGAATTCTAGAATTCTGAATGACATTAGGGAATGTTGTGGGTAACATAGGGTAAATAAACCAAAAAACAACTAACCGCAGTAGCAGGATTGCTTCTAAATTAGTTTATAGTACACAAATGTACAGGCAGATGCGTAAGGCGCTACACCATTTCAAATATTGTTTTTTGCATGCTATACAAAAGATATTGGGATTTTTTAAAAAATATGTATGAAAACTGTCACCTAAATAACGTTCTTGCTTGAATTTCTTCTCGAATGCTGTTCATAATCTCCTGAGATTATTAACATACACCCGATCCTTCAGATAGTTCCAAAAAAAAAAACTGTTGTGGCCAGCACAATACCTCTCGCCACTTCCGCTTATGGTTACATAAGTATAGGGCGCGAGCAGTCTTGAGACATTGTTGACCTTGACAAGCAGATATGGGGGCCCGTGTCAGAATGACAATTAGTAATTATGTACATAGATGTCAAATGTCAGAATTTTTCATTAAAAATTTCAAGATTTTTTAATTTTAAATTCATTCTATGAAGAATTTTTGTCCTACTCTTATAATTTTTCGAAATGTTTCCAATTCATTGTCGGGATTAACAGTATTTTTGAAGGGTATATGTACTATACCTATAATTTTAAATATTTAACTATTAATACAATAAGAAATAATATACTCGTAATGTATGTACTTTCCACAAAAAATCTTCAGTAATGTCTGGAGTTTTGACACTTACATTTATCTGTCAGTTACAAACTCTTTCATTTTTCAATTAGTTTCCATGACATTTGTGATGTGAGTTTTATTACAATACAGATTATTATATAACTTATATTTCTTTATCTCTAAATCTATAAAAGATATAATAAAATATTTATATGTATCAGATAGAGAATTTACTCTTCTTTTACAAGCAAGAACAAAATTTATCAAAAAATAATATTTAGAAGAATTTTTTTTACAATCTGCTACTTCCGGTTTTCTATTTATTACCAAAACCTTTTCAGCTCTTCCCAGTAATGTCCAATTGAGAAATACGTAGTTAAACAGATATTATTATAGTTTTTGAGAAATCGGTCTTCCAATGTCCTCACACACATACACACACACACATACATCCACACATACACACACACGCACACCCACACAGACATCACCGTAAAAATATTAAAATCGGATTGTAGGGACCTTAAAAAGTACTTAATCATTAAAATCTGGATATGCGATTTTTAGCATGAATTCAATACCTCTCTTAGGGACAGATAAAAAATTGGTGCCGTAAAAGCGAGCGACCGTGGGGCCAATTGAAAATATGCCTTAGCAGCTGCCCCATCTTGCTGCCACTTGGTCTCAGGCATGTGGCATGTCCTCCACGCACAAACTTTCCCGCATTGCTCGATATCAATCATAACTGTATTGCCAATGGATGCATTGCACAAAGTGAGAGAGATAGTAAAAAGTGAGATATTTTCAATGCGCAGTTGATTTTCTGCGCATAGAGATGATGAAATGAAATAGTTGTCAGTTTTAAATTCAAAAAGCCACCATGTCTGTGTCAACATCAAAAGTTTGGACAAAAAATTAGATTTACTGAATGATTTTAAACACAGTATATGCGAAAAATATTTTAAAATGAGAGGTGGAAAGTTTTCCAATCAGAAGAGAGGCTACAAATTTTATAAGGAGGGCTATATATATGAGGCGCCGTTTGTTCCATTTATAAAAGTAAATAAATAAATTTATTTTACACTGATAAATAAAATTTCTTTCAATAAATATATATTTTTTTTGTTTGATAAATAAAATAATTATTGAGAAATAAAAATCTTTATGATAAATAAAAATTTCCGTGTGAAAAATAATTTTTTTTATGATAAATAAAAGTTTTTGTGCGAAAAATAAAAATCTTTATGATAAATATTTTTTTTTGCGATAAATAAAAGTGTCTACGATAAATAAAACTTTTTGTTATAAATAAATATTTTTACGATAAATAAATCTTTTCGCGCAAAATAAAAGTTTTTCTGAGATATAAATGTGTCTCTGATAAATAAAAGTTGTATCTTTCAATTTATGACGATAGATGGCGCTGACACCTAAAGGTAGGTCCTTACTATCTATTAGGAAACCTTCCGTCAACTGACCGATAAAGTAATTGCATTTATCATTATTTAACCATAAAACACATACTTACTAATGAATTTCATACATTTTTATTTAATTGTGGAAAAAAAGGTTGTTCTTTATTTTTATTGATACATTGTATTAAAATTAGAATTTATCGATCTCTGTTAAAACAAATAATTGTTAAGGGCCTGCATTACACATACCAAACAGATTTCTTAATGAAAGGATTACATGTACTCTTTAGTTTTAAATATATATATATATATATATATATATATATATATATATATATATATATATATATATATATATATGTATTTAAAACTAAAGAGTACATGTAATCCTTTCATTAAGTAATAAATATGAAAGTTATTTATGTTGAATATAGTCTATTTCCTTTAAAATAACTAGTGTTTTTTTTTTTGGGGCGTACTAATGATTGCAGAATAATATTGTATACAAAAAATGTTCAGGAATACGGGTTTAATTTATTAGTAATAACAAACCAAAAATTGAACCAGCTGTACTCAAAGGATAGAACAAAATTATATATATATATAATTTTTATATATATATATATATATATTTAAAACTAAAGAATACATGTAATCCTTTCATTAAGAAATCTGTTTGGTATGTGTAATGCAGGCCCTTAACAATTATTTGTTTTAACAGAGATCGATAAATTCTAATTTTAATACAATGTATCAATAAAAATAAAGAACAACCTTTTTTCCACAATTAAATAAAAATGTATGAAATTCATTAGTAAGTATGTGTTTTATGGTTAAATAATGATAAATGCAATTACTTTATCGGTCAGTTGACGGAAGGTTTCCTAATAGATAGTAAGGACCTACCTTTAGGTGTCAGCGCCATCTATCGTCATAAATTGAAAGATACAACTTTTATTTATCAGAGACACATTTATATCTCAGAAAAACTTTTATTTTGCGCGAAAAGATTTATTTATCGTAAAAATATTTATTTATAACAAAAAGTTTTATTTATCGTAGACACTTTTATTTATCGCAAAAAAAAATATTTATCATAAAGATTTTTATTTTTCGCACAAAAACTTTTATTTATCATAAAAAAAATTATTTTTCACACGGAAATTTTTATTTATCATAAAGATTTTTATTTCTCAATAATTATTTTATTTATCAAATAAAAAAATATATATTTATTGAAAGAAATTTTATTTATCAGTGTAAAATAAATTTATTTATTTACTTTTATAAATGGAACAAACGGCGCCTCATATATATACACAACATAAAGTTGTTACAAGAAAATAGTACAACTGTCTGCGTTAATGCTCAGTGTTACGTAGCCAGAAGAAAAAATTGAAACCTCACAGTTTACTTATAGTATTTAGGCGAACAGATAAACTAACAGTGTCAACAGCTCATAGTACAATATTTTCGAAATAATTTGTGTTTCTTAACACATTTTACTTCTGTTTGTACCATATTTTTTGAACTTACATTACAACGCTTCGTAAACCATTCATTGAATAACAGATAATCCATTGTAGCCAGTTGCGTTTATTATTAAATTTTACTATTGTTCAAAACTTAATTTTGACACAAAATTCATTTTTACCTCCCGCTACCAGTGCTGAAAATCGCATATCGAGATTTTGGTAAATGACCACGTTTTAAGGTCCCTAGAATCCATTTTTAACATTTTCACGATGATGTCTGTGTGTATGTATGTATGTGTGGATCCTGTATAGTGTATACGCTCTAACTCAAATACTATCATTCAGAAAGTTTTGAAACCATGTATTTCTACCTTATTCTAATATGGAAATATCTGATTAGATTTTGGTGGCAATCGGTTAACCGGAAATGGCAGTTTACTTGAAGCTCAAGATAGTTTTTCTTCAAAAAATACCTTTAAATCTAATTTTTTCTCAATTTGTTAGTATCAAAATTAAAGATTATTTCATTTTCTACAAGTTTGCTTTAATAATTTTTCTATATATTGTATGGATAAATTTATAAAGTAATATAAAAATTATATACATAGGTAAATGGCGGCAAGTACTGTGTTGGTCACATCAGATTTTTCTTTATTGGATATATCATATTTAAATTCAAAATTGTAATAATTTATTTGTTTTGGCATTATTAGAATAATTTTTAATTGATCCGTGTTAATTATATATCAATTATGTGGCAACAGAGCATCATCTCTACAAAGCTTTACAAAAATACCGCTAGATGACAGACTTAATATGACGTCATAGGGTAATTACTGTGCAATGCATCCATTCTTCTTCAAAACAGCAAGGCCCAATTATCTGTTATACTGCACAAAATCGTACGTATGTACGACCTTCCGATTCTCAATGTTCTAAAATCTGGTATTCTGCTTATTCACAGAGCCATTCGGGTGAAAATGTGTTTAATCTGCTCTAATCAGATTGTGAATAAAGTCGGTGTCTTTCTAAAATAATAAATAAATTGAAAGCGAAGATTTTATGCGTTGTTTTAAATGGTAAAGAAACTTATGGGCCATCCTGTAAAAAGCAATAGAAGTAAATAAATAGTATCGTGAAGCTGTTCGTTTGTACACCACTAGAAATAGATTTTCAATCTACCCGAGGGAATTATAACCACAGCAATTTACAATAAGAAACCAAGTCTGATATTTATCCAGCGTAGTCCGAGATGTTCTATTTCGTTGAAAAATGGATTTTAATAAAATATTGACGCGCCCTCACAACCTGGCAATCTTTTCCAGTAAATACAACTTTTGTTGTTTGTAAAACTGTTCCGAGAAATACAAGTACACAACAGACTACAAAAAAAGTTTTCTCATAGGATATTATATGCTTTTTGCATACTTATTCCATCGGTGAAGCACATCACAGAATTTTATTAGCAATGCATTGGATTTCATGCAAATGAAATATAAAAGAGCATTGTAATATATTTCTTTGTTTTCTAAATGATGAAAAATACTGGACTCTTTCTAAATTAGAAAATTTTGGAGCACTGCTAAGCACAAATATAACGTATGTAACAAAAGTTTGAAAAAAAATTATGCTCCAAATTTTATTATTAAATAAGGTCTAATCTAGTTGTTACTATACATAATAAATACTGTAACGTGTGACGCCACTGACTCTAGGAGAACGCGACCACCGCCACTGGTCGAACGTTGCTAGAACGGTGCCTAACCTGAGCGGTGACGTAATTGTCGGCGGGGTAAACAGTCACGCATAGACCTGTTTCAATTACTTCCGGTGCCTGTCATTGTTTAAATAAATAATCTTAGTGCTTAAGTATTTAATAATATTCTTAGTCTTAAATTAGTGTTTATAATTGTTTAATTATAGAGCTTTAGTAAGGAAGGTATTGTTTTTGGTCAAAAAATTCAATAATGAGTTTTTAGTGAATAAGCATGTTTTAGGTTCCCTATAAAACGATTTTACCATTTATGCGATGATGTCTATATGTATGTATGAGTGTGTGTCTGTGTGTGTGCGTATGTGTGTGTGTGTGTCTGTGTGACGAAAGTTTTGGATCGCATAACTTCAATACCACGTTTCCATAAATTATATTTTTTTCGTATGCCTCAAGTTTACATCCAGAAGAACAAGTAATTTTGGTTATAATTGGTCAACCGGAAGTAGCCTCATTTGGAGATTTTAACAGTTAAATATGATTTATTGACATTTAACGTTAAAGAATATATTATTCTCTATACGATTTGATTGCATTTTATACTCAATATATATTAAATTTCATAAATCAGCCAGCTATGCTAACCATGGAAACTGCTAATATATTCAGATAATTCAAATTGACAGATGTCAGTATCAATGAAAAGTAAATGAATGTGGCAGAGATGAGGATGTTGAAGTAGATGTTGGTGAGGACACGGAAAAATACGGTAAGGAAATAACTCTAGTGTTACAAGTTTCTAGAAGATACAAGAGAGACGTTTACATTGGTTTGAACATGTCATGATGAGAGATGAAGATTATATTGGAAGAAGAATGAATAGCTTAGTAATAAAAGGTTGAAGAAACAAAGGAAGACCAAAGATAAGATGGAAGTACTGAATTGCGGAAGACTTGTGAGAAAAGGAACTGAATGAGAACGACACGCAAAACAGAAATGAGTGGAAGAAGAAAATAAAACATAGCGACCCTTATCGAATGGGAAAAGCCAGAGAAGAAGATGTCAGTGTCAAGTATAATTTCCATAGTTTGTTTATGAAATAATTATACTGGAAATTTAGAACCCTTTTTCAAGAAAATTTATGTATGGAATTTATACATATAATACATAGGATTGACGGAAGGTATTGTACTTGTACTGGCCACATCATATTTTTTTAATATTTATCTCAATTATTTATCGTTTAATAAACTTTTATTTTAATTAATAATATTTCTTTGATTTTTACACTTCACCCATATAAATAAACGTTACAAAACATAATAGTTGTTTTATAATACACCATGTTAAATTTCCAGAAAAAGTTTTGAAAGATGTTATATAAACTTGAAATACGCAAATGCACATATACTTATAATTTAGTTGGACAGATATATTCGAAATGTTGAACAGACGACTATTTATGAACTATACGGGAATGTGAAGATGTAGTATGTATTAGTTTACCAAAAAAATGGTCGACCCGAACTTTTGCCACCAAATTGAATCAGCAAACTCATTCACAGTGCTCAAGATAAAGTTAGAATGTTATCGCGCAAATTTACTCGACAATTTAGAATTTTAAAAATGATTGTTAGCAGAATTTTGGTCAGAAATGGTTTTAAATTTGGAAAGAAAAAATAATGGAACCAAATAGATGCGGCCCAGTTTGAGCGAATCTCCAGATGCTGTAGTACATTAAATGGCCAACATTTCATAGAAAACAGAGAGAGTATTAATCCCCACATGTGTCTCAGACGTGACTGATTGAAGACTTTTGGGCATTTCTTAGCAGAAAAGTATACAATATTGGCTGGAAATACCAAAAGGAACAACAGTTGCAGATAAGAATTGAAGATAATGGTCCCCTATCAGTGTTACAAAATTAGATTTCTTATCTCCTTAGTTTATAGGAACAACCCCTTGTGTCAACTTTTCAATAAATAATTATTTCTATTTGATGAAAAATTTTGTTACATACGTTATACGATAATGGTTGGGAAGCATAAAATGAATTTACCTTCCATTCTTCTAAGTTATAAATATCTCGAAGTAATCGAAGACGAATGTATGTTCATTTGTCTCAAATACTCCTACAAATATGTAACATACCGCCCGTAACGGAACAAGAAAATGGCGGGAGGTGCAATGCAAAAGAAACCAAAAATACTAACAGTTTATTTTCGCGTTGCTATGCAAAAGAGAAATCAGTTGAATGGACAAACATTTCGTACACATTTCGAATTCATCGCGTAACTTCGATTCGGCTTTGCATGTATTATTTATTTACCGAATAAAATGTTAGTCCTATTTGAATATTATAGCGGTGTAAAAGAATAACACAAATTCTGTAAAACAAAACTACCTTTCTAAATATTTATTTACTAAAGTGATTCAAGAATATTTTACTGGGATGAACTTTTGAGCTCAGAGCACATGATTTATTAAATAAATATTTATGTTAAGGCTCTCATTTTGAAATAAAAAGAGCTAAAAATAAAATTAATAGCGGAAAAAATTAATCAAAAAAAATGACGAGCTTATCCGGTTAAGCTTACACCTTCGTGTTTATGAATTTTATTTTTAACTTTGCTTAAAAATCTGTGTTTTATTAGCATCAACTATAAATTATTTTTATGAAAATTGATGAGAATGATAATAAATTAAAGGCAAGTTTATTATTTGAACACTAAATTCAATAATTTGTAACAAAACGTACTAAGAAAAGAACTATTTCTTGCCATATTCAGCGTTCTGAGTAGTCGTGATTTTCTTCTCCAAGATCTTCAGTATTACCTTATCCCAGTTGTCTTTTTTCTACCACGTCCGTCATGTATATTTGTCTCACCGGTCTTCGTTCATTCTAATAATGTGGCCCCATCAAGCTAGCTGTCTCTCCTCGATGAAGTTCAAGAAATATTTACATTGTAAGTTCCCTAATCAATTCATTTATGATTCTATCTCGTAACTTCTTAAATATTTCATTTCAAGTGCTCGAATTTTACTTTTCATTGTCTTGTGTATTGAATTATAGACTATTATCTACGTTTTGGTGAACCTGTTTTTATTACATGGAAGACTTTAGCTGTTTTCTGAATTCCGTTTTTTATGCCAGCCTCTTGCTTCTTGCAATCCATTATTTTCAATTTAGACTTAAATATTGGAACATGTTAACTTGAATTTTTTGTGAAGTTATTGTCAAATTTGTTGTCTCAAGCTCTCTTGGTACTGTGATGAATTAGAAATGAAACCGATATTAGCTTTATTGCGAAAAGACAGCTGACTTGATGGGGACATTTTGTAAGGATGTACGAAAAAAGACCTGCCAAGGAAATTTGGACAGACAAAATAAGGAAAAAATAGAAGAAAATAAGGCAAAATTTGTGAATAAAGATTAAATCATTGAAGTTGTTTCTTTCATTTTCTGTCAATAATATCATTAGCAATGGAGCCGAAACTTTGACGGAAATAAAGATAAAATACTACCATTATTTTGTTGCTAAAATTCGAGTACAATTTCTTGGTAAATTTCAAAAAACTGTAGTCGAAAGAATAAATGGAACAATAAAAATTTAATGTAAAAAAACGTTGCAGCATTTAGCCCACAGTGTTGAAAGTAAAATTTATATTGTCATAAATCTCTAAGAATGCAGATTTAATAGTTAACTTCATGGAAAATAAAACAAAGTGAAATGTATTATTAAAATCACGTATGTGTATTTAAAGATCATAAAATAGCTAAAAATAGATCAAATTTCTATCTCATTGCGTACACAGACAATCTATTTATATATTCGTCTGAACATCGCAGGAACTGTTGTAAAAGAAATCTTCTCAACATTCTTCGTTAGTCCTAATAAACCCTTATCTGTTTAAAACATCTTTGAATCCATTTCATTGAAAATCTTGCGGCAAAAAAGAAGGAAATGATTGACAAAAAAGGGATGCAATGAAATGGAAAACAATTCATAGCATTCTAACCGGTAGTATAAAAAACTTTTATTTACAGCTCGTAGGCGCGCATTAAATTCGTCAAACGTTTGATAAATTTGTTGTGAAAAAATTCTCCCACCTGAGAAACATTTTTCATTTTTAGAACCCAAGTTATATTCGCAAAATGTGGACACATGTCATAAGGAATTTATTCCAATTATACATAAAGTTTTTCTCATTGTAAAAAATCTGATGTGGCCAGCACATAACCTCTCGCCGTATATTTTACCTGGCTGTATGCATAAAGCAAAGAATATTTTTATAAATACAAATAATATATTCATATAAATCTATGACGTATAAACTTCTTTGTTATTCAATAATAGCATGTCTCAACATGAAGATATTTTACCATAAATTATGTTACAATAAATTACAAAGTAGAGTACTATATATAAATATTAGGCTGGTAACAGCAATTTTCAATTCGAACAACGTTGTTTACTTTCTCTTCATATTCTTCTAGTAAAAACATTAATTTTGGGCGGTCTAAAATGTATATATGGATTGTGCATCTATTCTTACATATCTTCTTTTACATTTTATTTTTTCATACATGTTATATCTAAATAACACTAATTCCCTTTAATAAAGTGACGGATAGATTGCACTCCGATTATTCTTTTATCGATGTGTAATTTTGTCAATATTTACAACTTACTTGAGAAGAATTTGATAGCTTTTTCGCAATTCAAAGTTACTCTAGTCTATAGTACTGGTGTACATTGTCCCATAATGTTTGAAACAAATTTAAGTCCTTCAACCTAGACTTGTCATCTCCATAATAGTCACAGATCAAGAATTAAGGGATTCTCCAAGTACATTTTTCGTTCATTACTCATTATTTCTGACACTGACATTTATCTGTCAGTTACAAATAATTTAAATTATCAACTATTTTTCATGGCATTCTTTCGGCTGTCAAATTTATTACAACAGATTATTTTATATATTATACTTCTTTTATCTCTAAATCTATGGAATATATAATAAAATATTTAAATGTATCAGATAGAGAATTTAATTTTCTTTAATATTACCACGAAAAATTTTCAAAAAATAATATTTAGAAGATTTTTTTTCAAGAATCTTCTACTTCCGGTTGTCCAATTATTACCAAAACCTTTTCAGATCTTCCCATGAATGTCCGATTGGGATATACGTTGTTAAACAAATTTTAAGTCTTATAGTTTTTGAGTAACCGTCCTTCCAACATCCCACACACACACATACACACACACACACACACACACACATCCACACACACACACACAGACATCATCGTAAAAATGTTAAAATCGGATTGTAGAGACCTTAAAACGTGCTTATTCAATAAAATCTGGATATGCGATTTTTAGCATGAATGCAATACCTCTCTTAGCGAGAGGTAAAAAAGGTTTTGTACTTTTGGTATTATAGATTTTTATGCTAAAACGTTCTACGAACTAAAACCAATGTTTTAGAAATGGCACAGAATTCCAGATGTGGTTGAAATGTAAAACCAATTTTATGAACAAATGGTTGAATGAATACATACACAAGTACAAATATTAAAATATTAATGACTCATGTGTTGATGATTTATAATATTACAATACAGATAAACTAATATTTCAAATATACATACTCGAATTTACTTATATCATATCACCTCGGCGTACTACCCATTTCTGGGTGTGCCAAACTGCTTCTATTCGCAGATTTCGGTAATGACGAAATAGCTGTACTATTGGAGGCGTAAATAATTAAAATTAACTTAATAAAGCATTGTTTTATAAATTGAACTCCCACCTACTTGTCAAGATAAGTAAAATATGTATATAAAATAGAATATTACAGAAGTACATACTTAAATTCTCTCAAACACAATGATCGTTAAACTTTTGATATATTTTGTTCTAATAACTATTGTTCTTTCTCAGACAGGTAATTATCTTATTTGGTTTATATTGCAGTAAATAAGTTAATATTTAAAATATAGTTCTATGGTAATTATTAATATAAATAATAATAACTACGATGTTCTATTCCAACACAAAACTTCACGATCACAAAATTTGGTTCATAATTTTGGTAACAAATTTTTAACAAAATTAAGACCGTGTCAAACAGGCTTAATACTAAGTACTCCTATAATCATTTTGAAGGTGTGACGTTATTCCGTTATAGCGCGATTAGTTTTTAATAAAATTAAGACTGGAAAGTTTTATATTTTAATAAAAATGTTGTTATAAAATCAATTTAAAATTAATCATATTTTGATAATTTGACAAAAAATATGCACTTTTTTTGGTACTGGCCTCCCTTGAAAATAAAGATGAAGAAAAAGTGAAGTCTGAAAATAAGAAAAATGAAATGATTGCAAATGAAGATGGAGAAATAAAGGAGAAAAATGAAACGATTGTGACTGTAGATGAAGAAAAGAAAAAGCATAAAAACAAGGAAAAAGAAAAGATTATAACTACAGATAAAGAAAAAACAGGGATTCCGGAAGAGAATTCTAAAATAATTGTTAATAAAAATAAAAAAATTCAAGGCAAGAAATTTCACAAAACTACTACAGGGACTCCGATAAAGGATAAAATAAATATTAATAAAAATAAAGAGAAAAAATACAAATCTCAAGACAAAGCTAAGATTAATAAAGGGAAAAAATGCTATTCTCACTGCAAAAAAACTGAAAGACTTATCAAGTGTTCCCGCATAAAATGGGATAGTGAATGTCATAAATGGTGTGTATGCAAAGCTCCATCTGGAGATCTAATAAAAAGATTTGGATTTCGTACTAGAACCAAGAGAAATAGTAAGCACATTTATAATAACAACAGACCTAAAACTAAAAGATTCTTTATTTATTTCATGAGTTCTGAAGATATTTTAATAATTTATTTATTTTCAGTAATACCCTCACATTGTCTGGCTAAATGTAAAGAGTATGAAATAACTGTAAAGTGTTCAAAGATTTTGAATGACAAAAAATGTCCTCGGTGGTGCGAATGCCGAAGAAAGAAAGGGATAAAAGGTAATCAACCCTGCTCTATATAATAAATGTACTTAACAATGATATAAAATGATAATTCATATAAATTACAATAAAGATTTTTCTGTGCAACTCTTAACATTGTATTATTCCAATGCAACAACAACCAATGCCATAACTTTGTTTTTTACCTGCCGTCACCGTAAGGAAGGTATTGTCTTTGCGGTCAAAAAATTTGGTGGTGACTTTTCAATGAATAAGTACGTTTTAGGGTCCCTAGAATATAATTTTACTATTTTTACGATAATGTCCGTATGTATGTGTGTATATGTGTGTAACGATTCTTTCGGATCCAATGACTCCAATACTACAATACTACAATTCAAAAAATTACAATTTTTTCGTATTCTTCTTTCTTACATTCATATGCAGATGTGATTAGATTTTGGTTATAATTGGTAGACCGGAAGTACCCTCATTTAAAGATTTTAACAGTTTTTCTTGAAAAAACGCTCTTAAATATTTTTTTTTTCACATTTAATTTTATAAATATTGTAACGTTTATTTATATGGATGAAGTGTAAAAATAAGAGAAACAATATATTAATTAAAATAAAAGTTTATTAAACGATAAATAATTAAGATAAAGATAACAAAAGTAATTAACACTATTATTAAATAATTATAAACACTAATTTAAGACTAAGAATATTATTAAATGCTTAAATACTAAGATTATTTATTTAAACAATATTTAAATAACCACATTTATTTATGTTACAACTCGTAGACTGTTTATTTATATCACCCACTGTTCATTGCTCGTTGCTTCTATATAACAGACTGTCCTCTCGGTTATCCGCCCGACAGTGGCATTGAATACAAAGGATCAGTCTACCGGATATAATTAAACCAGTCTAGACGCGTATGGGTTTCCCCCCGCCGGGGATTACGTCATCGCTCAGGAATATTCTACTACAACGCCGCGTTCGCAATTGAGCGCGTCGGGTGGCCGCGCTACAGTATTAAAGCATACTTCGTTCTCTATACAATTTGATTGCATTTTATGCTTCATACGCAATGAATTTGGAGTTAAATAATTATATATTAAGAAAACTCTGATTGACAGATGTCAGTGTCAAGTGCAATTGATATACGAGCCCAAATTCATAATAATTCAGCTAGTTTACATTTTCAACAAATTATAAAATCTACACAAATGGTTATATATTTCTACAAAATTCTTTCGGCTTCTTTAAATATACTTTAAACTTAAAAAAAACTGTGGGCCAAATGACTGGTAATCAAGTTCGACCAGCATTTTAAGGGTCATCTTCTAGTCCAGATTTAACTTGTACCACGACCCTTTACTTTTAGCACAATGAAAAACAACTTCGTAAAAATGTAGTGCGCACAGTAAAACCTACCTTGCAAGATATATAGAACAATACTCACAGAATTAAAGTTGGTATTACTAATAAAGGCGAAGTAACCTAATATGAAATGACGGAATACTTCAATAACATATTCAGTTTTGGTAAGCTTAAAATATATATTTTAAACTAGTCCAAAGAAATTTGTAGAAATTTCTGACCATTTGCGTAGGTTTTATTATTTGTTTGTTGAAAATGTTAACTGGCCGAACTAATATGAGTTTGGGCTCGTAGTATGTTTGTGTTATAATTTAATGGAAATATAGAATCTTTTGCAAGAAACTAATTAGAACTGACGGAAAGTAATGTGCTGGTCACATTAGAATTTCTTAATAAATACTTTATAAAAAGTGAAGCACAATTATCCAAACAAATTAATGTAAGCTAAATATTTGCCAGTTTATTTATAAAGTTGAGTTTATACAAATATTCTCCGCAATATTTATTTATTTGCCCCTGGTACACGTGCGTCCATGATAGCAAGACCAAGACGTCTGCCTTCTACTGTGACTTTGGTTTATTTGCAGAATAAAGGTAGTGTTTATTTTCCAAGGAAGTCAATACGTGCTCTAGTGTTGCGATATAAACCGTTTATGTCTGTAAACAGCCGATCCTAGCCCGCTGATTTCATGCCGATACATCAATAAAATAAATCTAATTTTTCCTACCAGCAGCCAGAATCAAATTAAATTAGAATCCAAACAAAATTGTTTACGACGAAAGGATATTTTGTATAGATGCTACCAAGTACACACTAGACTTTTATAAAAAGCGGTCAAATTGTCAAACCTTCGTTGATTTAGCGTTATATTACAATCTAATCTAGACGTTCCATAAATCGACGAACAGCTTGCGGTCAAAAGTCATACGCTTGGTGAACTCAAGACTGAATTTTTTGCGTTACGTTATTGATGTTAAATTTAGAGAAACATACAAGCAAATAGCGTTTTCCATTTATATACCTATTTAGTTCGAATTTTTTTGCGCAGAGTGCATAACTTTTTTCCATTTATATAATCAGTGCACACAAGCTGAGTTTTACGTGTTTCATTTATACATGTCGAGTAAACTGAACCTTACTAAGTACGCCCTTCCTTGCTACGGCCGTGTAGTGCAGCCTGTCAAATTAATATATTTAGAGTTGCAAAAAGTATTTGTGTAAGTAGGTACAATAGATGTAGAAAAATTTAAGTCTTCACAACCCGAATTTAGTGTAGTATACTTTGGTTCACGAAAGATGACTATTCATGGTCACTTGTTCGAAGAAAGAATACACAGCACTTTATACAGTAGTAACTTAGCAACATTTCATGTTAGAACGAGAAAGATTATTTGACGTATGTCTATACAGTTTGTTGTGTGACAGATATACGTAAATGGTGACATTACTTTCCAATACATTACAAATAATAATAACGTATGTCGTAGAGGTACATATATCTAATTATGTACTGCACTGCCCTCTGTCCTAATAGTTACCCACTAACGTTGACATTTGAATCAAATTATTATTCCATGGTTTTTGTCAAGTCTATGTTTTTGGGTTTTGCAAATACACAGGTGAAGAGCATAAATCTTTGAGAAAGGCATTATTTAAAAAGAAACATAATTTTCAAATAAATTATATTTATTTTTTTCAGTTCAAATGTATCCATAAATATTTCATGTTGCACGTCTATGTATACGAAATGCAGTGAAGTTATCTGCTAGTAATATTATACCATACGGTTATTAAATGACCTTGAATAGTCATCTTTCGTGAAACAAACTATAATAACCATTGCTACGTAACCTATCTATTTGACAGTGACAGCTAACAAACTTTTACTGGACTTTTGTAACATGTTTCTTTTAAAATGCACTATATATGTGTTGTAAGACAACTAGTGCCAGCATGACATTATTAGCTGTACTTATCTGACTTATTATTAATTTTATCGAATTCAACTACATAACATAAATTATAGTGTATTAAGCCCTCCATAAAATTTCGGAAGTAGCTCAATATTATTATTTCCGATTTTCGAGTAATTGACAGCAACTTTAATTTTCAAATGGAACACCTTATACAGGGTGTATCACGGAAAGTGAAACATAGGCGTTTAACATGGGAAATCAGTTTTTCCGTGCACATTGCTCCCCTTATTATTGTAGACAAAAAGTTTCAAATGTATGTAGTAAAGAAAAAAAAATCATTTTGGCTACTTTATAACTGCAGAAATAAAATTTGAAAATTCACAGAATTACAATTTAATAGTATTAGCCATGGAATTAAATACAAGAGACGAACAAAAGCGTAACGTTTAATACGTCAAATTATTAGTATTGATTTTGACAATCATTATTCTGACATTGACGTAATAAAACGTTACGCTTTTGTTCGTCTCTTGTTTTTAATTCCATGGCTAATACTATTAAATTGTAATTCCGTGAATTTTCAAATTTTATTTCTGCAGTTATGAAGAAGCCAAAATGAAAAGTGTACTTATTTTTTCAAGTACACTGTATAAATGGAAAACGGAATTAGAAGATTTCCGTTTTAAGGATTAGACGTTTAGATGTTTTGTAAAAACATCGCTAAACCTACCATTGCTTAATTTGTGGGCAGTTTACTATAAGTGTGAAGGGAGAATTTCTCGAGAAGATGCGTCCTCGCCGTCCTGGCGAATGTAATAACAATGCCCACCATAAAATCTTAGCCTGCGCCTTTTTAATCGTGCTTAAATCCCGGTGACGTCATTTGCCATCTAGCGATGTATTTCTGTACAATAAATCAAATTTTAATAAAAAATATGAACAAATGAGATTCAAATTCGTTAAGAAAAATAAATAAAAAAATCCAAGACAGCTTTTATTTAAGCTTAAGGTTAAATAAGTAAAAAGGAAAAATTATTTTTAAAATAGATTAAATTTAAAGTTAACATTAAATAGTTGAAGTTATAAACAATATAAGCTAATGCTTTTACTTTTTTCATTCGTATTTCAAAATTGATCAGTGATTTAAAAATTTAAAAAATACAACATTGCTCACGTTGTTTTTTTATATATTTCTATTAAATATCAGAAGAAGTCAATTACAGTTTTTCTAATACGAGCCCAACCCCAAATGTATTCGTATCCTCTGAAAAAAAATATTAACAGCAAGAAGAAATAAATATTTAGATTACAATAGTTAAGACTTTATTTGGGCAATTTTTTATTTTATGTTAATAAAGTGTATTGGATTTAAATATAATGTTATTACCTAAATTTATCATTTTAACAATAATCTACGGGCAAATATATGACAACAGACACGTGCTAATTTTTTTAGTTCCAACAGTAAATAATACTATACTCAAATCGGACATCCAGCCAATGCACGTCATTAATAAAAGTAACTAGATGTATGACGTCATGAACTGGTACGTTTACATAGGTTTGAAAATCGTATTGAAAAAAGTTATACAGGTTGCATACAATTGTATTACAAACTTTCATGATATTTCCGGAAAATAATTTTGTTTCACACTGTAATAAATACGACATATTAACTAAATTGTCAGTAAATGTTCGTAATATTATTAAGAAAAAAGGAAAATGAAGATAACATTACTAATATCAAGCATTTATTTAGAATATAATAGTTAAAGTCTAATCAAAGGGGGGTGATTTAGTTCAATATGGTACCATTCGTATAATATTTTCCAACTGAACTGTTTGACATTTCGTTGACAAAAATGAAAAAGACACAAGTTCACATAAAACTGAACCGTATAAATAAAAACTGTGGTAGTCTTGCAAAAGACTGATTTATAATAAAAACGAACAAAAATGAAAATTACACAAGTTTAAATAAAACTGAACCGAATGAATAAAAACTGTGGTAGTCTTAAAAAAGACTGATTTAAAATAAACAAGAATGGAAATAAAATGACACAGCGACGAAAAATATTTTGAACACGATGCAATTCAAATTGTCAAATAATAACCTTTGAAAGTATAAACCGCGGAGGAACGTATAAACATACAAATTATCAGTGTTGCCAAGTGTAGCAAAAAATAAATGAATAAAATAAAGTAGATATACAGTATTTATATATTATTCATATCGTATACGATAAATAATGAACTCTACTATACATCTTAATAATAATTCTATAAGGCCATACGCTTTTTAACAATTAAAAATGACTCAAATTTTATTGCAATTTTCCATATTAGTGATTTTAATGTAGTCAAGTTTTTCCCCTAAATGATGACGTGCATTGGCTGCATGTCCGATTTGAGTATATATTTATGTTACTATTATTTATAAAACTGAAGGTAAAGGAAACTGACAATATATTCAATTAATTACTATATTAAATTTTATTTTTTAGGAAAATTATTTGCAAAGAGATATTTATTTATGAAAGTACTACCTACAATTATATTAAAAACAAGAAATATAAACTTCTGGATGCTATGATTATTACTCCAATTCAACAAATTTTGATATGGTTTATTAATAGAGTGTATAGTACTTGAATACATTGCTTATAATAAAAAAATATAGGTTTAATAATAATTTATTTGCAATTAAACCATTGTCTGCATGTGACAAGTGTTTTCGTCTTTAATAAACCGAAAATAATTTTTATTAAAGTAATAAAATTGAAGATGGCAATTAACGGAGTATATTGGCAGTTACCTTTACCCTCAGTTTTATAGATAATACAATACTAACATAAATATTGTATTATTTACTGTTGGAACGAAAAATTCTGAGACTTGTCTTTTGTCATATATGCCTGTAGATTATTGTTTAAATAAGAAATTTAGTTAATAACATTGTATTTAAATCCAGTACACCTTATTAATACATAAAATAAAAATGCCCAAATATAGTCTTAACTATTGTAACCTAAAATTTTATTTTTTATGTATGTAACCCTGTTATATAAATAACTTCGAAATATCTGTGAGCTCTCTCTGTTATGTATCAGACATATGTTTGCTAGGAATTAATGCAGTGATGCATCGTCGCAAAGACGAAGAAGAAAATTTCTCTATAAGATGAATAAAAACTTTTCATCGACTTATATTTATGTAACCTTGTAATGTATATTTTATGTTTCATGTTCGTCCATTGTTAATTTCACTATTGTCAATAAAACAAATGTTATAAAATTTTAATTAATTGCAATTTTATATCTGGAAACACAATGAAACCTTGTAGGATAGAAATACAACTATGACAACGATAATCAATTATTTTGTTATGGTTGTTAACTATGTCTATTTTTTTTGACAATTATTTGTGTGAAAATGTAATTTTAACAGTTTCTGTACCTATAGGCGAAACATAAGTTAATTTTTGACCAATTTGTATGTACAAAACTTCTTTTCTAACTTAATTGGCAAATTATCTTGTCTGCGTATATTTTGATAAAAGTTCAGAATGTAATACATCCATATGGCTACAGCGTAAATTTTGAAATTCAGAATTAATGTTAGCTCTGTTGCAAAGTGCATTGGCATAAATCAATTACACAGTTCATATTTACTGTATTTTCCAATATAGAACTAAAAGGCACATAATTTTAAACTTCCGACAAACGCTCGCTGTCGGAATTTATTATTTAGTAAGCTACGGAACTTCGCAACAAATAAATAATGAAAATTTAATAAAACACTCCATTAATCTCGACACCGACAAACTACGCACCATCAAGTACGAAACAAAATCAGGAAGAAATGTTTCCAGTTTATTTTTTTTCACTTTTTCATCTTCCAGTTCCTTTCCTTCCCAGGACCGGCTTCCAGGATAAAACTTCACACTTTAAAGAATTTTCTCCGCCTATATTACTGTATTTTCCTGTTTATCAAAATTTCACAAAACAAAACATCGTGCAGTGATCAAATACCTGTACGAAAAAGGCTTAACACTTAAGCAAAATTATAAAGACATGTCAGATACTTTGGAAACATATTGTGACAAGCCTGGGCGCTGAATTTTTTAGCAATTATTTTTAAGGAGTAATATTTTTGTAGTTAAATTATGTACCTACGCAAAACATTATATTAATAAATATAGGATATTTTTTTTTTGTTAAAATCCATGACTATATTTTTTGGGGTATTTTTCTACATTTTTATACCTAAATTCTTCCGGTACAAAGCATGTAAAATTTAATTGCAGAATTTGATCCTCTACAACTTTTATTTGAAGCTTTTTTACCTAAAATAATTAAGGAAGCAGGAAATTACAAAAGTACGGCTGTATTGGGTCGGGATCCCAAGAAAACGAAATAGCGTAGCGTCAAATACCACTTCTGTTCTCCAACAACCATAGAAGTTGATAGGGAAAGGAAGATGAAACGTAAGGAGCATTTTTCGCTACGTTGGATTGGGATCCCAACCCTGGGAAGGGACCCCAAAGAAACGCTATGAGAGCGTAGCGACAAATAATACTTCGTTTCCCTAACAACCGAGGAAGTTGATACGAAAATGAAGGTTAAATGTAAGGGATATTTTTCGATATTGTTGTCTTGGGATCTCACCCCAGGTCACCACTCTAACGATTCTAGTCATACTGCATCCCGTCAAGTATTAGTCGATTTATTCATGCGCAACTTTTATTTACAAATAATTTTATTTGATTAATACATAAAATATACAAATTTGACAGGGACAGGGACTAAATTTTGCTAAGTTAGCAAAATTGCTGAGCTAAGGCATCTTGCAGATCGCAGACAGTAGGACTGAGCTCGATGTTGCCATCACGTTAACCCGCCACGTCGTCATAATACCCCCGCGTATAACCATTATTAATTTAAGTAGTTATATAATATAATTGTATTTGTAGTATTAATTTTGTACATTTAATCAAATTCCTTTTAATATATATTCTTATAAAATTATCCCCGGTGTTGATAGTTATTTTTAACAAGCTCTAATCACTAATGAAGTGTAAGTGGTTAAGGTCCAGATCCAGTCGTCACGCCCAGCAGATCCGGAATCATTGTCTGCCACGGGGTAAGTAAAATTATCCTTATTTCGTCCGCTCCCATTTCGGTCCAACTTGTACTCCCGCGCAATAGGTGGTTGTGGAACCGACCTTTTACCCATCGCCAACCTCCAAAACAAAGAGAAATAGCTAGTCGGTAGAAATGTCGTCTGTTACGTTGGCAGCAAACGCCAGAGGAAGGTAGTTATCGTATTATGTTACAATATTGTCCTTCATACACAATCGTAAAAAAGTGGGCAGCTGAATTTAAACGTAGGAGGAAAAGTATTGAAGATGATCCTCGCAACTGTTACCAGTGAAAAAAAAAACATTAATTTGATTCACGATATAGTCAAAACAGATCAAGGAATCAAGGTTTAAGAAATAGCAGAGACTGTGGGCATCTCCTATGAACGGATTCAAACCATTTTGACCTATGAGTTGTAGTTTTCATTCCTATAAGATATTATTTCAAACAAAAATTTAAGCAATCATTTATGTTAAAGGAACAGATTATTTTATTATATAGAGTATGCAGGGAATCCATTCAATGCATGTATTCATTTCAACACAGCAACACAAATAATGGCACGTTGGAATTCATTGTAAAAGCAATCAATGACATTTGAATCTCTTATTTGAGACACCACATAAATCATGTTTTTTCAATGTTGAGATTTTTTTGAATCGAATTCTACATACGTAAACCCATCTTTGTGTAAGAACGGTATATATCAAATGCACAGCACGCTCATGGTATAACAGTTAAAATAAAATTTGAACGTTCTTAATACAACCTCTTAGTTCTGTATATTTTATTTAAAAATACATAACATTATCTAAAAGTTTATTGTTGTATTATAAATTCTGAATGTTTTTTTTTTAATAATTTACATTTTTCTTGTTACATTTGTAAAAAAGCGGTGCCAAAGTAAATTATTTAAAAAATAAAGAACTCTTGCACTAATAGAGTTTTTAATAAATAAGCACGTTTCTACATTGTGCGTGTGTGTGTGTGTGACGAAATTTTCTCCGTCGATAACTTCAGCATTTCAATTCTATAATTTTTAATTATTTTGTATTCTTCTTCGTTACATTCGCATGAAGAGTTGATTAGATTTTGATTATAATTGGTCAACCGGAAGTACCCTTATTTTTCTTGAAAAAACACAGTTAAATATCATTTTTTGACATTTTGTTATAAGTTTAAAGATTTTTTTTATTCTCTATACTGTTTGATTTCACTTTTTCCTTCATATACAACAGATATAGAGTTAAAGAATTATAAAGAAATTAAAATTTCATGAGTCAGCCAGCTATGCTATAACCACGTAACCATGGAAGCTGCTGATATATTCCAATAATTCTAACTGATATGTCAGTGTCAAGTGCAATTTACATGGTATGTTCATAAGACGCGGAAAGATAGAATAAGGAATAAGAGGATAAGGGAAATGGCTCGAGTGATACAAGTTTCTATAAAGATACAAGAGAAATAGAGGAATACCAAAGAGAAGAAGGAAGGAATGTATTGCGGAAGACATGAATGACGATGACACAGAAAATAGAAATGAGTGGAAGAAGAAAATCAAGAATAGTGACCCCTAACGAATGGTAAAAGCTAAAGAAGAGTTGGTGTTATAATTTTACTGAAAATATATAATCTTTTCCAAGGTACTATCTGTATGGAATTTGTACAAAATACAAAGGATTAACGGAAGGTAATGTGCTGGCCACATCAGATTTTTTATTCAGTATTTGCAATTATTATTGGTTATTTGCAGTAGCAATGTTGCTAAGAGTTAGTAACTATATAATATATTTATATATATATATATATATATATATATATATATATATATATATATATATATATATATATATATATATATATATATATATATATTACAGAATTGGGGTAAATAACCTGGAGAATATTTTCAAATAATCGTATTTAAGTGTAATATATCCGAGATATTATAATTTTTTACTAATGTGACATTGTTCTTTATACATAATAAATCATTTCATTAACAATTTATATATATATATATATATATATATATATATATATATATATTTATTTATTCATATTTATTTATTTGTGTTTTTTATAACTGTTTAGCACATATTTTTTGTAAAAAAGTACGTAAGTTGAGAAACATGTCATTTTTTGGTCCAATATCTTTTTTGACATTTTTTGTGTCTCCTGATATTTTTGATTTTTTGACATGTGGTTTCTGAAATAGGTGTGATTCAGTTATAAACGATATTTATAGTTTTATTACTGGACCCGACAGAGTCAATTTTTCCGACTATACTGAGATTAAAAGAAAACAAATAAAAACTACCTATGTGTAAAGCCGACCCTGCATGACGGGCATTTTTTGTTCGACGACCTTCTCGCCTTTGTTTGGAATTTGTAATGAGAACGGGATTTTTATTCGAATCCTCCCTAGTGTATGTAAATCGTGTACGTTTGGTATTCGCCACTTGCTTTCAAGTTTCTTTGTCGGTTGCAAGCACTCAAGCTGTTTTCGGACGATCTCACATCATCTTAATTAAGATTCATTTGTGTAAAGCCCGAATGACGATTGGCTCACAGTCATAGTGAATTATTAATCGAAGTATGCGATGAATGTAGCGACGCAGTTCTTTGTTTTAGTTTCACGAACAAGCGCTTTTGGACAGGAGGTATTTTTATTTGACCTAATCACACACAATAAACACACGTGACGGTTACATAGATACCATTGTTGTTTTCGTTTTTAGATTTTCAGTTACCAAATAAATCAAGCGCGAAATATTAACACGCTTAAAAATTGAAGAGCTTTTGGCAAAAACAACCATAGTCAAAGCATTGTAAATATACATATAACATACAAAACTTCGGGAGTATTTACAGAAAATGCACAAACTATGCTCAATAAATCAAAGAAGTTAACAGCAAACATAAAAAATACTCTAATAAAATCCAAAATCTTCAACTGGGAAACTATAAACAAATTATTTAAAAGTGTAGTAGTACCAACCTTATTATACGCCGGCGAAACATGGGCATTTAATTACGCAGATATAGTCGAAAAGGGACAAACAAACTATTTTAAAAGCATCCTAGGTTGGAAAAAAACTACACCAAATTACATTGTCAGGCAAGAAGTCAACCACAGCAAACTAGAATTATTAATTATTAAAAGTATGTTGAACTGGTGGCATAAAATCCTACTTATGCCAGAAACCAGATATGTAAAAATTTGTTATAAGAAATTAGTCTCTCTAAACGAAAATACCTCCATACCAACTCCTAAACAAGAAAAGTTAAACTGGGCAAGACAAATGCAAATGATTCTCGACAAATCCAATTTTTCACATATCTGGAAAAACCAAAATTTCTTAGAAGTCAAAAAAGAAATGACAAACATCTTAAACTCCTACAACCAATACCTTTACAACATCGATATCACGCGTATCCTTCACTCTTCCTATAATCCACATTACAAATCTTATATTTTCGCAAACGTTTTCCAGTCTTTTAACAACATTCCTTTCAAAATCCTTAAAACCATAAGTCAGTTACGTATAGGTAACACAAACAAATTTCAGCTCTTCCAAGAAGGTACAAATTTCACCTTCAATCAGCAGGAGATTTGTACAATCTGTAACACATACCAAGAAGACAGCCTACAACACATGCTTTTTCACTGTCCTATTTTCGAGCCGATTAGAAGAGAGCATATTTCAAAATACCTGTTCAACATCGATCCCGAGAATTACAACAAGGCCCTGTTATCCGAATTTACTGCTACTAAACTATATGATATTTATAAATTCATTAACAATTCAATTAAACTAAAGGCTTTTATACAAAACTTTTGAAACAAAAATGTAACAAACATTGTAAACTATGCCGATTATTACATTATATTACATACATATATTGAATATTGTCAATCTCTTGTATAAGTTTTTCTTAAACAAATAAATGATATTATTATTATTATTATTATTATTATTAAATCAAGCGCGAAATATTAACACGCTTAAAAATTGAAGAGCTTTTGGCAAAAACAACCATAGTCAAAGCATTGTAAATATGAGGTACATACAGCGACATGTACTTAGTAGTTTCAAGGATACCAAACAGCGTGGTAAAACTATTTTTCGTAAAAAGTATCTTACTCACAAATTATTACATTTTAGAATTTGAGCGTTTCTACAAAAACATTCTATAATAATCTGTTATGGCCAGAACAATACCTTCCGTAATTTCTATATATTTTATATAATATAATAATAATAATAATAAATTATAGAAACTGTTTCCATGGTGACGCAGCAAAGATTACAAGATTTATGAAAATTAATTTATAAATTTTTATCTCTAAATAAATTGAATATGAAGAAAATAATGCAATCAAATCGTATAGAGCATAAAATATACTTTATTGTTAATAATAAACTTAAGTGTCGAAAATGATATTTAACTGTGTATTTTTAAGAAAACCAATTAAAAGCTTCAAATTAAGGTACTTCCGGTTGCTCAATGCTAATCAAAATATAATCAAGTTTTCATTTAAATGTAAGAATGAGGAATACGAAAAAATTGTAATTTTTGGAATTGTAGTTATTAGAGTTATACATATACAGACATCAGCGTAAAATAGTAAATTCCTATTCCAGGGATCCCAAAACATGCTTATGCATTAAAAACTCACCATCGAATCGATGACTATGGCCCAGATTCTAAGCGCATTTTTATAATAAAAGCTCTTTTATGGAGCACACTCCTCATAAGACTTTATTAAAAATACGAGCTAATACCTTCCTTATTCAAAGGTGACGGAAGGTAAAAATGTCTAATTATTATAAAATTGTTCATCAATGTTTATTTTTCTATTTCTGAACATTCAGTAAATAATTTTCTAATATTTAAACAAGATCCTGAGGTAAATTAAGTTACAGAAATGTATAAAAATAAAGGAAGCTAAAAATTGTTTCATTGATTATCTCCAAAAAAATGGACTTAGGTTGTTTTTGCTAAGAGCTCTTCAATTGTATCAACAGCAGCCTTAGATAATTCAAACAATCTTTTTGCACGATTGAGATTTCTTAATGTTTGCCGATAAGGTTTCCAAGACAGTAGGTTCTATTTACAAATTGATGTGAATCACTTACCGATCAGGAGGCGGAGACGGTAAGTTAAAAACAACGATCAAATCTTACTTAAAAAAAAAAATATATGTCAAAATAATCTTCAATTCTTATTACTTTTTTAAATTTGTGCATCGACCATGCAAAAAACCTAATAAGCATTACGGTCAGTAAGTGCTCTTCTACCGGTATCGAATGTATTGGAGATCGAGACGAAGTTTAGATCATCCTGAGCCGGTAAGAAGCATTTGTTCACCTTAATACTTAAATAATTATTAATTTTTTAAGGCCCGGTATTTTCATCTCTGGTTTCACTGTTTTTTCTGGGTTTAGAAGTATTCAAAAATAAATCTTGAAGAAGGTATAAATGCGTACTGAAGCGTCGGTTTTATAAGAATAAATTCTGTAGGTATGTCTGAGATTTTGATAATTTGTCAACACCTAATATACGTCATCAGAAATTTACTCTTAATAAATTCAATTTTTGTATGTTGTTTTATGATATTATAAATATTTTAGATAGTCTATATGCATATACATATATAGCTCTAATAAATTTTTAGTTACACGACATTGTAACATTTAAGCATTTTCTTTAAAACTCTAAACCTTTCATAAACTTGTATTGCTTAGTGTATCTGTTGATAACAAAGTATTATTACGTGGTCTTTACTCTTTCTCTTTACTATAATGTATAGTATCGGTACGGTCATGCTTATAGTACACTACACTACACACTTGTTCCTCATCGGCTTCCGATCTGACCGTTCCTCATTCATATCACGTGCACCGCTATCCTTGACTACCGCTGAAAGGAAGTGACGTCGTTAAACTCATCTCGCACTCGATGTGAGCTACATACACTGTCCAACTTGCCTGCTCGTTGCTTATCGCCGTCGCAAATCTCTTGCCAAGCAGGCGTTTGAAATGAGAAGGTAACATTATAAAATGGGTACCAAATTTGATGGACATCCATTTTCCTTTACTATGGTATTACCAACGATCACATACTTTTTGAAAATATAGTGATTCGTATATCATTGCGATTCAACGATCATCATGAATTATGTATTATACGAGGGTCATTTCATAAATAATGCACAGGTTGGTAACACTGCGAATTAGATGATGCAAGAACAGTGACATTTACGTCAGTTGTAGTAGTTTGGATATTGTGACTGTTGACGCTTGGACATTACATCCTTACTGATACAAACATTCGACGTTGAAGGTCAAGCGTTCTTGGATCGAATAGTCGCTATTGATGAAACGCGGGTTAGAGATTTTGAGCCGGAGTTGAAAAAACAGTCCAACGAGTGGAGAGGTCCAAATTTCCCACGGCCAAAAAAATTTCGGAGAGCTCAATCGAAAGTCAAACAAATGATGATCATTGCTTATGATTCCAAAGAAATCATCATGACAGATAGAGTTCCAGGTGGAGCAAGTGTCACAGCAGTTTATTATAGGGCCTTCATGCAAAAAATGCGCAGAAAATTGCACAAAACCCGATCTCAGTTGCTCGAGACTGGGCCACTCCTACCCTACAACGTGATTGTCATAACCGAAAAACTGCGTGAATAGGATTGAGAAGTGTTATCTCATGCGCCCTACAGTCCGGACATGAGTCCACCAGACATCGATCTATTCCCAAAGCTGAAGGCTATGCGTGGACATCGGTTTGCGTCTCTGGAAGAGCTTCATGCTGCTTTACCAAAGCTATTCGACACATGAACAGCGATGGTGTCTTGGATAGAATAGTGAAGCTTCCCAGACGTTGGGACTCAGTCATTGAGAAGCAGGAAGACTATATTGAAGGATTGTAAAGAGATAGTGTAATAAAACAAATGAATAAACTAACGATTATGTGCAATATTTATGAAATGACTCTCGTATTATTGCTGGTAATTTAAACCTGGCGTCTTGAAATCCGGAACAATAAACACGGAAGTGGATATGCGACCGCGCCCGGCGTTCCGTTGATAAACATCTTTGGCGTCCGCCGCTTGTTCTGTTGATGAAACAACAAAGCACGTGTTCCCAACAGCCGACTGAACATGCATTGTTGTGTTGTTAATGTTGTTGATCTCTTGGATTTACGCGCAGAAGTTACTATGCTCGTATGCATGGGGCGTATGCGTACTGCAGATGATACAGTCACCATCAGAATATTACTTATCTAGTGATGTATTGGTAGATGAAAGATTTATAAAATTCTATACGGCGTGAAACCGCTAACTTATGATTCAGTAAGCACGGACTGAATTTAGCTGCTGAAGGTGATAGCTATCACTAAAACTAAAACAATTACCCCTTAACCTTAAAATAATAATATAAGCTATAAGCTAAATACGTATTTCGAGAACTAAGTTCTCATCATCAGTAGAACAAAAACAAAAGTTTAAGCAGAGTAGTTAAGATTACTCAACATGTAAACCATGCCAGAGGTCCAACAACTCTGACCAAACAAGAGAGAGAACTGGGATTATATAGGGATAGGAGTCACAGGTGAATGAATACCAATTATAAACTAAGATTTTTAACGTGCAATGAAATTTAAGATTTAAAACGCCCTATAAAATTTAAGTTTATATTAAATCGAATAATTTAGAATTTGGTATGGGACCGAGATCTGCGTTCATCAAGTTATTTTTAAATTTGTTTATTATTAAGCTTTCGTATGCATCTAAATATCTATCATTATTAATATGTTTTAGAAGTTTAATATTAGAATTGTTAATTTTGTGATTGTTAATGAACATTATGTTCAGCCACGCTAGATTTTTCGGGATTACCGCTTTTTAGATGATAAAAATGTTCTTTAAACCGAGTGTCAATTTGTCTTTTAGTTTGCCCGATGTAAACTTTATTACAATTATTACAGCTAATTTTATATGTACCGGATTTTTTGTTAGTATCTATTGTATATTTAGGATTACCTAATAAAGATTTAATGGTATTACTTGATTTGTAAGTCACGGTTAAATTTTGATTTTGAAAAATTTTATTTAAATTTTTAGAAGCGTTATCGTACGGTAGTGTTTTTTGTGTGTATTTATTATTATTTTTATTATTAAATGGTATTAATGTTGTAAAATTAGAAACGGATTGGCGATGTTTAAATTTATGAACTAATTTATCGATAGTTTTAACCGGGAAACCGTTATATTTAGCTATTTCTTTAATATAGTTTAGTTCAATATTAAATCGTTTTTTGTTTAAAGGAAACTTTGTTAATCTGTTTATTAAAAAATTGAACGATGCTAATTTATGTTGCCAGAAATGATTGGAGTCAGCAGTTATAAATCTGTTAGTATTAGTGGATTTTCTGTAAATAATTAATAACTATGGTTGGTAGTATGAATAGTGATTAAGGGTGATTAGCGATCATTTGATTAGCATTGTTTTATCTCTGTCAATTCGTTATAGATTATTATAGAGAAAAATACTTCAAATAAAAAATATGTACAATTAATTTTTCTATAACTCTTATTTGAAGTATTTTTCTCTAAAATAATCTAGAAACGATTGACAGAGATAAAACAATGTTAGTAAATGCTCGCTAATCACCCTTAATCACTGTTCATACTAGCAACCATAGTTATTAACTAAATTTCTCGTTTAAACAATAATCTACGGGCAAAATCTATCACAAAAGACAAGTCCCAAAATTTTTCGTTCCAACAGTAAATAATACAATATTTATGTTATTATTATCTATAAAACTGAGGGTAAAGGTAACTGACAATATACTCAATTAATTGCCATCTTCAATTTTATTACTTTAATAAAAATTATTTGCGAATTATAAAAGACGAAATAGCTATTTGTGTATTAAGAGCGCAAAATAGGACATTGTCGATTGAGAGGTTGTTTCTCTTGAAATCGACAATGTCCATTTGCGCTCGAAACACACACAAGGTTTTTTTCTACAGTCACCACAGTGAGGTCCTCCACCCTAACAAAAAATAATAAAACGTACACTTTGTACTTACACTATTGCTCAATTAATAAGGATTAATATAAAGAAGAAAGTCTTTTATATTTAATTTTAATTTATCGTTATTTCTCATTTTTCTTGACCTATTGCTTCAATCTAATCTAAAAATTTTATATTTACGTGTTTGTAATGAATGCTCTATTTTATTTTCACAATAGTGAGGCTTTTTTTTGGTTATGTAATATACCGACAGAGCAGTTATGTCAGATTTATTTGTTATCACGGTTTATAAGGGAGATACCCAATTTTCTACTATACAGGGTGTTAATACTAAGTCGTTACACCCGAAAATAGTAGATAGAACTAATTAAAACAAAAAACTTTTCTTAGCTCAAATTTTTGATTTGGAGCCCCAGTTCATAGTTATTGGCGTTTTCTTGTTTTTCGAAAAATCGTCATAACTCCCTTATTTTAAGGAATATTTAAAAAATACAAAAACTTTCAGCATTTGCTTTCGGTTCTCTAAAACACTTGTATTTACAATTATTTTCTATTTCAAAGTTTTTATTCAAATTGAATTGCAAGATAAATTTTAACAAACTGCAACAATCATTTAAAACAAAGTAGGCTTGCTGCCATTAAACAAGAAAAACAAGAAACAAGCAAGAAAAATAAAACAATAAACAATGAAACAACAAGCTGGGACTAAATATGATTTTCAAAGTGGCCACCATTCGCAGCAACTTCAATACCACGATTCCAAAAATTATATTTTTTTCGTATTCCTCAAGTTTACATCCAGAAGAACAAGTGATTAGATTTTGGTTATAATTGGTGAAACGGAAGTAGCCTCATTTGAAGATTTAACAGTTAAATTTGATTTATTGACATTTAATATTATTATAACTTAAAGAATATATTATTCTCTATACGATTTGATTACATTTTATACTTCATATTCAATAGATACAGAGTTAAAGAATTTTAAAGAAATTAAATTTTATAATTCAGCCAGCTATGCTAAACATGGAAACTGCTAATATATTCATATAATTCAAATTGACAGATGTCAGTATGAATAAAAAGTAAAATAAAGTAGCAGAGATGAGGATGTTGAAGTAGATGTTGAGAAACACGGAAAGATACGGTAATAAAATAACTCTAGTGTTACAATTTTCTAGAAAGATTCAAGGAAGACGATTACATTGGTTTGAACATGTCATGAGGAGAAATGAAGAATTATATTTAAACAAGAATGAGTAGTTTAGTAATAGGAGGTTGAAGAAACAGAGGAAGACCAAAGATAAAATGGAAGGACTGTATTGCGGAAGAATTGAGAGAAAAAGAACTGAATGAGAACGACACGCAAAAATAGGGACTTCTAACGATTGGGAAAAGCTAAAGAGGAAGATGTCAGTGTCAAGCGCTATTTGAATAGTTTTTTTATGAAATAATTTTACTGGAAATTTAGAATCTTTTCCAAGAAAAATTATGTATGGAATTTATATATTATACACAGGATTGACGGAAGGTATTGTGCTGGCCACAACAGATTTTTTTAGTTTGTTAATACTTATGCAAGCCAAGTAAGTGAATAAAAACTTTTTTTTTCGACAGATAGAAAAAAATGTTTCAGAGAAATATTGTAATAGAAAGTTTAAGAATGTTTTATTTTCGAAAATCGATGGGGTGGTTTTCAAAATACTCGTATCTTGTTTTGAAATTTTTGATTGGTCGCCATTTTGTTATTTGATGAAATAGAAAATAATTGAAAATACAAGTGTTTTAGAGAACCGAAAGCAAATGCTGAAAGTTTTTATATTTTTTAAATATTCCTTAAAATAAGGGAGTTATGACGATTTTTCGAAAAACAAGAGAACGCCAGTAACTATGAACTGGGGCTCCAAATAAAAAATTGAAGCTAAGAAAAGTTGTTTGTTTTAATGAGTTCTATCTACCATTTTCGGGTGTAACGACTTAGTATTAACACCCTGTATATTTTCCTTAATCTATGACCGACCGGGCAGTTATGTCATATTGATTTGTGAAGGTGATAAATGTGTCACTACAGTGCCATTAGTTTCTGACTAAACATTGTATACTTAGAAATTTGCACAGCGAGCGTTTTTTCTACTTTGATTTTGCGTTGACAAAAGAGTGCGCAAATGGCTACTTTATGTAGACTGTAGAAAAAAAATTGTCACATGCAGATAATGGTTTATTTGCAAATAAATTATTATTAAACCTAAGAAATTTTATTATAAGCAATGTATTCAAGTTCCATATACTCTATTAATACACCATATCAAAATTTGTCGAATTGGAGTAATAATCATAGCATCCAGAAATTTATTTATTCTTGTTTTTAATATAACTGTAGATGGTACTTTAATACATAAATATCACTTTGCAAATAATTTTACGAAAAAAATAAAATTTAATATAGTAATTAATTGAATATATTGTCAGTTTCTTTTACCTTCAGTTTTATAATTAGTACGAACATAAATATTGTATTATTTACTGTTGGAACTAAAAAAATTAGCACGTGTCTGTTGTCATATATATGCCCGTAGATTATTGTTAAAATGATAAATTTAGGTAATAATATATTTAAATCCAGTACACTTTATTAATACATAAAATAAAAAAATTCCCCAAATATAATCTTAACTATTGTAATCCAAAAAAATATTTCTTCTTGCTGTTAATATATTTTTTTCAGAGGGTACGAATACATTTGGGGTTGGGCTCGTATTAGAAAAACTGTAATTGGCTGATATCAGATTTTTTTGTTTCAACAAAAACTATTTTCTATCTTATTCTTAAAGGTTTGCGATCGTTCTTCGGAAAATGATATCCCTTTGACATATTTTTCTGTAATTTATCCTCCGATTTACCAGTCGGCAGAAAAAGAAAAGTGTGAAAATGTCCGATCATCCCAGAAAACTCGGGAAACGTATCTGATTGTTATATCTTTACAGAGCTGTTTGCTTTTCGATTTACTGAATTTAGTTTTTCTCCGAATTACACAAGAAATCAGGAGATACTTGAAAGTATTCGTATTTGTAATTGATATGCAAAAGAAATACAATTTATATGTAAATTATTTTTAATAATACCCGATACAACTGCTTTGAAATTCAATACCTTTAAGAAGAATGCAACTTTCTGAATATATTAATAAATATTGAAAAAGTTTCGTTAAAAATGAATTTAATCTACCAGCGATACTTTGAATTTAAAATGTATGCCAGTAAAAATAGCAGAAACAACCATTTTTTTTTTGTAGAATTTGTAATGCTTTTAAAGTAAGTGGTTTTAAGTTTGCAAGACTTTATTTAATATTTATGGCCATTTATCTAGAAGAGTATCAATTTTTCTGTTTCATTGGAGTCCCGTCCTTATTTTTTAATGTATTCGTTTTCTGAAAGATTGAATAAAATGATGAATTTTACTGTTTGTTAAAATACATTGACGATGAAATTTAAACTCAGTACAATTTCGTGCTGAAGATGTTTATCTGCATAACATTGAACAATTAAGTTTATTTATTACAGCCCACAGAGTGTTAGACCTACGCTAAAAGAGTGAATTGAAATACTCACATATAGTGGATAAAACATACAAAAACTCCCACTATTAATTTGGCCAGAAATTTGCTGTTTCCTTTTTGAACTTTTCCAATACACCAACATTTAGTCCTTGTATAATTAGTTTGTTGCAATCATCCCTGATATGTAGCATTTCAAGAAATATTTCAAAATCTTGAAATTATCCAAATTGAAAGTTTATTTTAGTGTATTGGAATGTTCCGCCGGATCACATTTGTTCGCCATATTGTTTCGTGTTGATCTGCGATGTTCGCTCATCCAGATCTTCGAATATTGTTTTATAGTTCCTATGTAAGTAGCTTTGCAATTTTCAGTGGAGTAATGAACTTTAGAAACCATGTTCGATTTTTAATAAGATATCCTAATAACGTACAAAACGCCGGACCCTATATATCTGCAGCCCCGATGACCTTATATTAACCCAGCACACGCACCCGGTCTCAGGGACCAACGATAGTTAAAATTTCTATTATTTCTGTAATTTTAAGTGTGATTTAAAAAGAATTTATTAATAATTTATAAAAACTCAAACATAATTTACAGTTAATATATAATCCTTTAACAATTACTGGGACTTTTATTTATTTTTATTATATTATGAGATTTATACAACGGTCGTTGTTTACTCACATCCTTGTTTCCACCTTCTTCTATCTTCCCAATCTCCTTCCTGGATATTCCTCTTTTGCATGGCATCTTTTATTCCTTTTATCCAGGTGCGTTTCTGTCTACCTCTCTTTCTTCTCTCTGGTGGTTCCCAGTTGAATACTTTAATCGTCCAAGTCGATGGCCGCTTTTATTTATAAAGTCATTTATAAGGTCATACACCTTGTTTTTAGCCGAACGGTCCCTCAGACCGACGCGTACGCTTGTGTGTCAAAATTTAGTGTGTGTTCTAACGCTGGTCCCCATATCTGCAACCGCGATGACTTCATATTGTAACATTTATTTATTTGGGTGAAGTGTAAAAATTAAAGAATTATTAACAATATAATTAAATGTTTATTAAACGATAAATAATTAAGAAAAATATAAAAATAACGATCACTATGGTTAAATAAATATAAATGCTAATTTAAAACTAATAATGTTATTAAATACTTAAAAAGATTATTAATTTAAACAATAACATAATACTATTTATTTCACCAACTGCTTATTTATTTCACTATTTCCATTTATTTCATTACGCGTTCCAATCTTAAACTGCCGGTCAGTTACAGACTGTTGTAGAATGTCTACGTCAAATTTATATCAATACATTTATATCCATTTATATTTATTTCACTATTTATTTGTATCACCATTCGACTGTCTGCTTTCCACTTAACACCTCAACCGCACACGGTCTGACGGACGAACGATGTTAAAATTTCTATTATTTCTTTCATCTCATACATAATTTGCAGTCAGTTTATAATCATTTAACAATTACTGGGACTTATTTTGTTGATAAGGCCATATACCTCGTTTTTCAGCCAAATGGTCCTCAGACCGCTGCGTACGCTTGTGTGTCAAAATTTAGTGTGTGTTTTGGAGGATTAAAGCAAACGGCAGTAACTAACTTTTAGTTTTTTCAAGGCAACCAACACCGGCAGCCAAAGTACTTACCAAATTTGATTGTAACATTTTAAATTTATTTTTGGCAGTACAACAAAAAAATATATTGTGGCGCTTAGAAGATTATTGGAAGTGAACAAGTTTGTGAAAAATCATGATATTTAACGAGCATTTTCTAATTGTATTTTTTTTTACAAATACTGGTGTTACTGGTAGTTTAATCTATTTATGCTGATCTTGTGAGATCTGGTGACATGAACAATATATATTTGAAAGAAAATTAATTAACTTTAAATTAATATAGTATTGTTTAAAAAAAATAAAATCCCACATACTATGATAGGAAAATTAGTATATAAACTTGAAAAAAAGTAATTGCATTTTTAATATCTTTCAATTTCTCTAAAATGGATGTTAAATTTCTATTGCACTTCTTCTTATTATTGAACGTACTGTCTTTGGCTTGTAAGTATTTTGTATATACTATTTTATTTTATTGTATATATGTTGTTATATAATTAAAGATGTGCTTACCGTTCCGCCAAAGGGACAGCTGTCTGGTCCCGACTTCGCTTATGACGTTTAATTTGTGCTAACGCACAAATCTTGGCCCGAGTTTTCCAAGCGTGACTTTTGTGAGTTAGGTTAGGTTATTGTTATATTTAGAGAAATATACTGGCCAGATTATATAACATCGCTAAGTCAATAAAGGTTTGACAAACTGGCCGTATTTTATTAAAAGACGAGTTTTACGATATGTAAATAACCTCATCTCGGCCATTTCTGTCGTCACAAATGAGATGTTTTAATAACTGAAGTCGATAACAGATGGCAGTCCCTTTGTCGGAATGCTAGTCACAACGTATACCTAATACATTTTTTGCACGATCGGTTTTTTGTTTTAATTTCCCGAAATGGTTGCCAAGGCAGTAGGTTTTATTTTCTGCTTAATATTTAGTTGCTAAGATAACAAGGGTATAGCTGGTGTGCGTTAAGAAGACTGACTTTGTATGCGAAGTACCTACAATGAGGTCATGCACGAGTTTTCATTTTTAACTTTAATCCATGGATATATGCCTAATAGATGGCGAAATACGGTTCGAGACAAGCCCACTGCTAACTTTTACATCTTTCGTCCAACGTTCGTCTTGGTCAGATGTCAGATGGTGGCTAGATTTTCAATTTATTCAGCCATAATGAAAATAGCTATTTTGAAGGAAAATTATTAACTTCTTTATAAATTTTAGAAGTACATTAACACGTCCTAACGCAGTATTCTCAAATGTTAAATGACTTAGTATGAGAAATGATTATAGAAATAAAATTACCGGATAGATATTATAAATTATTAATTTCTTATTTACAATTTAAAAAGAAAAAAAAATGACAATTACGAGTCGTGATTAACTAACGTTCTTCATTCTATAACGCAGTTAAAAAAATAATTAAAATCGAGTAATCAATTTCTTAATTAAGTATAAATATAAATAGGGATATTATTCGTTGGGGTCTCGTGGCCGTGTGCCTGAATGTCTGATCGCGAATCTGGGGACCCGGGTTCGATCCCCAACCGGCGCCAAATATCACTTATAATTTTAATGGAACTCAATTCACACCTGTAGTGCACTCTCTACGCCAGCTATGAGTGCCCGTGAGGTGACGCCTGGTAAGCGCCCGCACGGTACAAATATTTCATCATTACCGATATCTGTGTACAAAGCAGACTGGCACACCCAGCAATGGGTAATATGCCGTGATGATATATTTATTTATTTATTAATAAATAAACATACAGGTGATTCAGTTAAATGATTCTCCGTTAAAATTTCTGTATTTGAAGAGATAGAGAGAAGGTTATAAAGAAAAGTAGTAGTATTTTATTCAACTAAAATAAATAAAAACCATTGAACTTAGAACACACGAGTAATTTATAAAAACAATATTATATTCGCCACTCTTGACCATATCGGAAATACTAAATATGGACACTCTGATCTTGGTTGGGTTATTCTGTTCTTTATAAAAAATTAGCTGATGATGTTATATTGATGTAATTATTGCAAATAAATATAGAAAAATCTACAATAATTGTATTAACATAAAAAACAGCCAAAATGGACCTGGAATGTCTGCAATATTGTAATAAAAATGTTACTAAATCAAACAATTTCTTACACTGTCCTTGCGGTACTTACATATAATTCTATAATGTAATGTACCATTGCCGCCCTGATGTGGTTGCGCTAAGGCTGATTAAGTAGGGTTGTTTGTTGAGGTATAGAAACAAAAGCGGCAATTCGAGGTAAAAGATTAGGAGATTTCTAATGAATTTCAAAAGAAATATGACGCGTAATGCAACGAATAACATAATAGGTACACCAATTTTCAATTTTCATGGCCGGCTGTTACAATATTACCATGCAAATAACCAAAAAATCTGATGTGGCCAATATAATACCACACGCCATTTAATTTTTATTAATTTAAATACATACCTACATATTTATTAATGCTGGAAACTATATTATGTTCCTATGCATTCCTATAATGTGTATATTATATAACTATAACTATTGATTTATTTACTATCTTCTTTTTAAAACGCTATCATTTTAATTTGATATGATAATTTTTGTGATAGTGACATTTATTTGTCATTTATATGGTTACATACATTTGAAATCTGAACTGCGTTACTAAAGAAATTTTGTTTTTCTTAAAAACATAGGCTCCGGGATTTATAAAATAGATTATTTTATAAATTTATCTATAAAATATTTAGAAAAAATATTAATGCATACTTGTAGAAAAGTTAATAACCTTTAATTTTTATAATAACATAAATCGCAAAAAAATAACATTTAAAGCTATTTTTTTAGGAAAACCTATTTTGAGTTTCAAATAAAGCGCCACTTCTGGTTATCTGATTCATACCAAAATCTAATGGCTTGTTCCATATTAGAATAGGGCAGAAACAGAAGTGGGACCAATGCTCGAAAAAAGTATTTCTGCACTACTTACAAGAAAGATATTTAAGTACTAAGTAAAGTACTACTTTAAGTACTTCTTTACCTACTTACAGTACCACTACTAAGTATTTTTTTATGAAATCGCTTAAAATATTACAAAAAATTATCGAATTTAGGTATATCATTTTCATTTAATAAGATAGTTAAAGTAGCCCACAATTTTAAAGTACTATATACATATTTAAAAAATTAGTACCTATATTTGTGGAAAAAGTGAAGAAGTCATTCCACATGTGCGTAAAAAAGGCTTCACGCATATAAAATGTTTCAAAATAAACTCCATAAGACATACATTGCATTTTATGCATCGCTATTAAAAGTCAGCTATACTCGTACACAATAATCGCAGTATGTGAAATACTGCGATTATTGTGTATAGCTACTACTGCTTCACGCATTGGAGTAGAAAAATTGTTTATTTAGCTCTGAAATATTGATGAGCAAGTAGTAATATTCTTTAATAAATAAGTTGTTCAAAATGTTCATCATAATATAATACATTACGACTTGGATTTATCTTTATTTATGTCTTCAACTATTTGATTAAAACTGTAGATAGCGAAAACTTTAGTACTTTCCTATACTTGCTCAAACCCGTGTTGGCAGTAGTAAACAAAACACACATCATTATGTTCTTGCGCATGCGTGAAGTACTTAGTATTTAAAGTATTTGTTATTTTAAATACTTTTGCATACTTAATTACCAAAATGTAATTGAACTACTTTTTATGAAAAAGTATTTTAAGTACTGTACTAAGTACTAATTTTCAAAAGTATACTTTTATAAACCTCTGTAGGTAAATATTGATTGATAAATTTGAAATTAGCACTTGTTAATTAAACTTATTATATTCCATTTCACGTAAGAAAATAGCGTTGGTTTAGATAGGAATATAAATTGTGCCCTTTATTAGTCAAATTGCAAATCTAGTTCACTAAAACGAAAAAAAAATATCAACCGTCATTTTATCAGTTATGAAATAAAATCTACAGATTTAAGTGATGTTTAACCTTGTTTTGTTGTATTTTTTAGGTCTTGTATATTTTTGCAGATAAAAATACTTATTATTGACAAAGTTTGGTTTCACGAATGTAAATTATTTATTTAATGCATGTAAAACTAGTCGGCTTCCAAGCGCCATTTACTATTTTCTTACATGAAACGATGTATAATAAAGAAATCAGTTATGTAAATACACGACATTAACATTTGACATCTGACATATTATTGCAGTTTTCGCTATAACATTAAATTTGACAGTTGTTTACGTTTTTTAACTGTACTGGTTTGACAATTATGTATTGTGTATATTCTGCGGTTGTACAGATTATCCAGGTGCTGAATAGAACACAGGAAAAATATATTATTGGAGGTGAATATTTCTGTGAAAAATCATGCAATTTAACAACGAGCATTTTACATCTGTATTTTTTATAATATCAAACACCAATAATGTAAAACGTTGATTAAACGATAAGTAATTAAGATAAAGGTAATAAAATAACTAACACTATGATTAAGCAATTATAAACACTAATTTAATACTAAAAAATATTATTAAATACTTAAACACTAAAATTATTTATTGAAATAATATTTATTTCTCTATATTTATTTATATAACTATATTTATTTATGTTCACCACTCGTAGACTATTTATTTATATCACCAACTGTTCATTGCACGATTCGTGTCTATATCAGAATGTCCCGGCTGGCTTCCTTGACGTGTTTATATAGCGCGGTGTACTTTTTCTAGAGTATTCGACGCGATAATAACACCGAATACAAAGGATCAGTTGACCCTAAGTAATTAAACTGGTCGCGATGTGTTTACTACATCGATAGCACGCCCGATTATGTCATTGCCCAGCGCGGCAGCCGTTCTAGCACGTTCGACCAGCGGCGGCGGTCTTGTACTCCTAGAGTCAGTGGCGTCGCACGTTACAGTATGATAGAAAAATTAGTATATAAAGAAAAGTAAATACAAATTTAATATCCTTCAATTTCTCTAAATGAATGTTAAATTTTTATTGTACTTCCTCATGTTATTGAGCATACAGACTTTATCTTGTAAGTATTTTGTACTATTTTATTTTATTATAAATATGTTGTTTAATATACCTCGTCGTTACAAATGCGACGTTGTAACAGAAATTGGGCTTCGGTTGCTTTGTCGGGACGCTAGGCACAACATATAATAAAGTTTGACACGATCGGTTTATGTTTACCGATAGCGTTTCCAAGGCACTAGGTTTTATTTACTGATCAAGATTTGGTTGCTTTGCTAAGAAAACAAAGGTAGGAAATCTACAAAAAAGCCCATGGGCGGTAAGTGAATAAATAATTTGTAGATCACCTTAGGAACATTAGAATAAATACAAATTATAGTTGCCTTTAGTAAAACAACAAATCGTAGTGTCACTTTTGACAATATTTTTAAATTTTACTCGTTCAAATGTCTAGACATACTAGAAAATGTCCGATAAGCGTCACGGACGTTAAGTGCATTATACACACTTTCGGATAAAATTACCCTCTAACGGTAAGCTGCACTTACCGGTCTTAATACTTAAATAACTATAATAATATGCTCCTAGATGCAAGATGTAAATCAAGAAGCCACCAAAACGAATAAATTGTAACGTGTTTTATAAATTATAACTGGAATATATGCCCGGATTGGTGTGTATGCGAGGAAGAGAATAGATGTTACAAAGTGGAACGACATACATACGGGTCGAAATGGACATTGGGTAATGCCGTCATTTTATAATCCAGGATTTTGTTGAAAATGCCGTAAAATTTCGTAAAAAAACTAAAGAATAGAGTCACAAATTTTTTATCCAATACATGAATAAATTGTAAATATGTACATTATTTGAAAATTTAGTGTTTCTGACGAGACGATCGAGACGAGAAACTACGTTGTCTCGTCTCGTCTCGTCTCGAAGGCAAGAAATTAAGTCTCGTCTCGATTTTTTCTCGTCTCGAACAATGGAATCTCGTCTCGGCCGAGAATCTCGACGAGATTTCTCGATTTTTTTTTTATAAATCCAATATGCGATTTAAGTTGATATATAACCGAAAATAATATACAGAGTGATTAAAAAGTTTGAGTCAAACAACTATATTATTCACTATCAATTTTATACCTAAAGTACAAACAGATACGGTTGAGCTGGGAAGTTTCATTGGCGCGAAAATTCAAAATAAGGAAAATTAAAGAAGAGCGTATAAAACAATTAAATAAGTTTGATTTGCAAATCAAAAGTGTTCAATAAACAAACTGTATAAATTGTATATGGCAAAATTATATTTAGTCCATTTTTTATGTTTTATCTCTTTCTAATATTGATATTCATGCATCTTTGTTTCATATAATATCAATTTTGTAAGTGTATCTTTTTCTTATTTAATCATTATTTATTAAAAAGAATCCGTATAAATAATAAATTATTAAAATAAAATAAATATATCATCCGATTTGTACCCATTACTGGGTGTAACACTGAGTCGGTAAGTGAACAAGAATACTGTGACGTCAGGAAAGTAGGAGGTAGTTGTATTTTAAGAAATTTTAACGATTCTGTTTAGATTTATAATTACAAAAATATAAAAAATTACAAAATGTCCCAACCAATTTTTTAAAAAAATGTATTTTTAAAAATAAAAAAAGTCGAGAAATCTCGGAATAATTGTCGAGAATCTCGACATATAAGTCTCGTCTCGTGAGTTCAAAATTTCGAGACGAGACGAGACGAGATTCGAGAATATCTCGTCTCGTCCGAAACACTATGAAAATTAAATTTTAATTGTCTATATTATCATAATATCAATTCATTTGGATGTTTTCCTTTAGTTTTTCCGACTTTAAGTAATCCTAAATCAATTATGGGAAAATAATAAAAAAAATCCCTGGGCTTTATTACAAAATACAAATTTTTATTTTGAATAGAAATCTCAACAGATTTTTTTTTTACTTTGGTGGTCTATAGCTAACGAACAGTAAAAGATAAATGAACGGACGTTGCGTCATTGAATTCTGTGGACTTTTCTACGTATGTATATCAATTTTCATTATTTTTCTTCAGCTGATACAATATAACCAAGCAGATAATCAAAAAATGGTACTTTTAAGTTGTCAGTAGCCCATTAAAAATCCGACCATTCTGTATTTACATAAAAAGTATATCCCCGTAATTCGGACTCGGATTAAAGGAAAAAAAAAAAAATCCTAGGGTCTTAGTTTTCAAAATAGAGTTTTTATTTGAGTGGATATTTCATAAGTTTTTTTTTTTACTTTGACGGTCAATAGCTGATGTGCGGTAAAAGATAGATGAACGGGCGTTACGCCGTTCGACTTTCTACATATGTATACCAATTTCCAATTTTACTGTTTAGCTCATACAATATTACCAAGTAAATAACCAAAAATTGTTATGAAATTGTCATTAGGCAGATTTCGTTAAATGTAAATTGCACAAAACCAATGCCAAAACACTCCGCAATCATACAATGAAATAAATTTCATTTCATCAACTTTAGCAACCAACTCACAGACCCGATGTAAACTAAGTCGAGTAAATTGTGTTCACAAATTCACAAAAGCAGTAAAACAAACTTGATTCATAAACGAAAATTTAATCCAAACTCTAATTAAATTATCCTCGTATTCCTGAATGGGAAATCCGATTTCATTGACGCTATTGGTGATAAATTTCGTATTTAGCATGAAATAAATCTTTATTTGACTAAATTCCGGCAATGCTATTTCCAGCGTTTTCCACTAATTAGAAAATGGGAAACGAGAAACACGAAAACTAACAGAGAAGATGGTATCGATTGCCTAAGCGCAACAGTTGATGTGACTGCTTTTGGTTTCTCTTGTTGCATATTGACAATAAAAGTGACAAAACTGCCAAAACTAAGTGCGTTTGAAAATCTGTATGGATAGTCCGTACGCCAATTTTACTTCTAGTGTTTCAAATATCTATAGAATGACAGTTGACATTACTTTTCGAAATATGAATAGCGATTTATTATATATTTCCGAAATTAATGTTCCTAATCCTATATGAATCTCTTCGTTTTTCATCGAAGAGATAAACAATAACTACGAGCCCAACCCCAAATGTATTCGTACCCTCTGAAATAAATATAATAACAGCAATAAGAAATATATTTTTAGGTTACAATAGTTAAGACTATATTTGGGCATTTTTATTTTATTTTATGTATTAATAAAGTGTACTGGATTTAAATACAATGTTATTAACTAAATTTCTCATTTAAACAATAATCTACGGGAAAATATATGACAAAAGACAATTCCCAAAAGTTTTCGTTGCAACAGAAAATAATATAATATTTATGTTAGTTATTATCTATAAAACTGTGGGTAAAGGTAACTGACAATATACTGAATTAGTTGCCATCTTAAATTTTATTACTTTAAAAAAATTATTTGCAAATTATTAAAGACGAAAACATTTGTCACATGCAGACAATGGTTTATTTGCAAATAAATTATTATTAAACCTAAGAAATTTTATTATAAGCAATGTATTCAAGTTCTATACACTCTATTAATACACCATATCAAAAAAATTGAATTGGAGTAATGATCATAGCATCTAGAACTTTATTTATTCCTGTTTTTAATATAATTGTAGGTGGTATTTTAATAAATAAATATCACTTTGCAAATAATTTTATTAAAAAAATAATTTAATATAGTAATTAATTGAATATATTGTCAGTTTCTTTACCTTCAGTTTTACAAATAAAACACATATATATTGTATTTGTGTGATAAATTTAGGTAATAACATTATATTTAAATCCAGTACACTTTATTAATACTTAAAAAAAAATCTGATGTGGTTAACACAATACCTTCCGTCAATCCTGTGTATTATGTACAAATTCCATACATAAATTTTCTTGCAAAAGATTCTAAATTTCCAGTAATATTATATCATGCAAATGGCACTTGACACTGACATTTTCTTCTTTAGCTTTTCCCATTCGTTACGGGTCGCTAATTTTTATTTTTTTCTTCCATTCATTTGTTTTGCGGGTCATCCTCATGTCAAAATTTTTCATTCAAAATTTCATTTTTTGGTATTTTATGATTCCTTTTCTCGGCAACTGAATTTCACATCCCTGATAATAAATAAACCACATGAAATAAGAAAATCATGAAATTTTGAATGAAAAATTATGACATTTATCAGATATGGACGTAATTAATAGCTGTCATTTTGACACGAGTCCACATTCGTATCTGCTTGCCAAAGTCAGTAAAGTCACGTCACTGCACGCGCCCTACACATAAAAGATCCTATATTTCCAGTTAAATTATTTAATAAAACTATGCGAATTGCACGTGACACTAATATCTTCTTCTTCTTTAGTTTTTCCCATTCGTTAGGGGATCGCTATTTTTTATTTTCTTTTTCCACTAATTTTTGTTTTGCGTGTCGTCCTCATTCAGTTCCTTTTCTCTTCTTTCATCTTATATTTGGTCTTTCTATGTTTCTTCCACCTTCTGTTATAAGCTATTCATTCTTCCAATATACTCATCTCTCCTCATGACATGTTCAAAGGTTCAAACCAATGTAATCTTCTCTTATATCTTTCTAGAAACGTTCAGTACTACATTTATTTCCCTTACTTACCTTACTTCATACATTTACTATTTATTGATACTGACATCTGTCAATTTGAATTACCTGAATATATTAGCAGTTTCCATGGTTAAGTTAGCATAGCTGGCTGAATTATAAAATTTATTATCTTTATAATTCTTTAACTCTATATCTGTTGAATATGAAATATAAAATGCAATCAAATCGTATAGAGAATAATATATTCTTTAAGTTATAATAACATTTAACTGAGTTTTTCAAGAAAAACTGTTAAAATCTTCAAATGAGGGTACTTCCGGTTGACCAATTATAACCAAAATCTAATCAAGTCTGCATATGGTTGTAAGGAAGAGGAATACGCAAGAATTGTAATTTTTGGAATTCTAGTATTGGAGATATCGTGCACCAAAGGCGGTCCACACACACACACATACACACATACACACACACACGCACACACGAACACACGAACACACACACACACATACAGACATCATCGTGAAAATAGTAAAATCGTATTGTAATGACCCTAAAACGTGCTTATTCAATGAAAACTCACCACCGAATTTTTTGACCAAAGACAATACCTTCCTTACCTATAGGTGACGGAAGGTAATAAAAATGCCCAAATATAGTCTTAACTATTGTAATCTAAAAATTTATTTCTTCTTGCTGTTAATATATTTTTTTCAGAGGGTACGAATACATTTGGGGTTGGGTTCGTATGAATAAATTTTGTTGTCAATTTTTTTGCGTCATTATGTTCGAAATTTGATCGTTTAAAAATAGTGCGGCTATAAACATTTAGCATTGATTTTGTGTAACGCCAAATAACAGCGTCATCTATGAAGTGGCACCCAAATTATTTTTGACTAACCTTCATTAACATCCCCCTCAAGTTGTATTAATATTGGTACAGTACAATTCTCGTATGGGCGTAGTTAATGTAGACAGGCACGCATCGTCATTAACAAATAAAATTGTTTTACATATATAAAACTTTTCCTTCGACTGTCTGTTGCTTAATATGTATTGAGTACGTGATTAAACGAAGTGAAATCAAAACTCATCGACAATATTTCGAAAGAACCTTGTACATATTCATTTCTATTAGTATCCAAGTTGATCAACACAAGCATCTCTTGTATACTAGTGACGATACAATAACTATGCCAATTACCAATTCTAGCTTCTGTAAAAGGGAGCAGAATGATGGTACGTCGCAGTAGCACACTTGTAGCTGTCTAGTCTGTGAGATTGCGCCAATCACTTCAGCCAATCACTGTCAACAAGACCAACGAGAAGACTACTTGTCCTTCTAACCCAGCTAAGCTACGAAGTACATCTTTATAAATTTGATGACGCGATTTACAAATTACATGACGTGAATGATAAGAGGGCAAGAATTTTCTGATAAACAAACCTTGGAGGCTTAGATTCGAGAATATTATGAATTCTGAAGAGAAGTTATAGTATTTCTAATTTGTAAAATGAAGAAGGCCTTAAGTTCACGTCTTTTAATGTATTAAAATGTTACAACTGTGGACGTTTCGGGTGTGCATCCACCCATCAGCATTAAATTTTATAACATAGATTTAACATAAATGAGTTAAGTTAAATATAAGAATATACAAAATACATCGTCAATTAAAAGACATACATGAATAAACACCCCACATATTGCGAGTTTTCAAAGAAAAGTTTTGGTTTACGGATGATTCAAAATCAGTCAGGAGAAACTATACCTTTTCAACTTCAATTACAGAAAAAGTAAATTCAATTTTTAAAAAAGTAAAATCCATTTCAGAAAAATACAATACCTCTCGCTGTTTCCATTGTAGGATATATAAGTAGGTATTGTATTTAACATTTCTTGTACACACAAAAAATTCTAATTGCATCTATTCTTTATATTTAGCTATTTTTTATAAATTCAAATTTATTCTATGAGCAATTTTTCTTCTATTCTTCTAAATGTTCGAGATTCTTTCAATAAATTGACGAGATCGGCGGTATTTCTGAGGGTATATGTAATGTACCTATAAGTATTTAATTAATTATATAATAAGAAACATTAAATATCTTTCTCAGAAAAAGCCTTCAGTAGTATCTCTGGATTTTTGACACTGACCTTTATCTGTCAATTACAAACATTTTAATTTCTTAACTGGTTACCATGGAGTCGTTTAGGCTGTGAGATTTATTACAACAGATTATTTTATAGATTTTATTTTTATATCTCTAAATCTATAAAAAATACAAAAAAAATTAAATGCACAGGATAGAGAATTTTATGTACTTTAATATTTATAATAACATAAATTTTCAAAAAATAATATTTAGAAGATTTTTGTTAAGATGCTATACTTTCGGTTGTCCAATTGTTACCAGAACCTATTAAAATTTTCCCATTATTGTTAGATTGAGAAATCCGTAGTTAAACAGTTAGTCTTATAAAATTTGAGAAATCGTACTTCCAATACATACGCACGCGCACGCACCAACCAGGCATACGCACGCGCACCCACACGCACATACATATCATCGTAGAAATGTTATAATCGGATTCTAGGGACCTTAGATGAGCTTATTCACTAAAATCTGGATATACGATGTTTAGCATGAATTCAATACCTGTCTTAGCGAGAGATAAAAAAATTCAGAAAAATGAATATTAAAATATCAATTCTCTTTTTCTGAAATTTAATTTACTTTTTCTAAAATTGAATTTACTTTCTCCGACATTGAATTTATTTTTTCTGAAATTGAAGTTACTTTTTCTGAAATTGAATAGGCATGGTTCCACTATGTTTACAGCAGAGATCTATGTAATAAATCTCTGTGCTCGAATAAACTTAAATAAAGGTCTTACAGGAAAAACAATCAACATAATGTCAGATAGCCAGACTGCTATAAAGGCATATGGTGTGTAAATTTGTGAGTCAAAGTTAGTCTGGAATTGCAAGGATACCCTTCAACTACTGGCCAAAAACAATCACATCCCATTGTGATGAGTACCGGGACATAAGGGATTTTTAAACAAAAATCTTGTGGATTTTTGATAAGGAGAGACATTTCAGGCCTCAGTTAGATAAAGAAGTTCATTTCACCCTAAAAGCTATTAACTCTCAGCAAAAAGAACCTAAAGGTAAGTGCAGACCGGCCCACAATCTCCAGGATACAAGTTGATATTGGTGTTGTCAACATGTATCCCTCAACATAGCAACAAGGTGATGGAAAATCGTCAACATTGTGTGCCATGATATCAAAGAAATATGTTGCATGTTGCTTGTATCCGTGTTATCCATTTCAAATGGAAAACATCGCTCAGTGTGGACGGTGTTGTCAATAAGCTGCGTTGAACCAAAGTAGTGAGGTTTCATTTTAGAGGTTAAGTTAGGTTGTCGCCATAGCTTGTCCCATTTTCAAAAACTGTCTCTGCCCACCATCTATTTTTTTCGGGCATGGGTAACTATTACATATAATGATAGCAGCAGTCGGATCCATTTTTATTTCTAAATTGATTTCGATTTAGACGCGTAACTGGTTTTGGTTTAGACGTGCAACACTGTTGACTACATGTATCCAGAAATAAAAGATGTTCACAACATCCGTCAATTTGTCGCCAACATATTGTTGGCCGGTCTGTACTTATTTTTTGAAGTATGACTTAAAACACTCAAATAATAATAGAAGTAGCATCCAAATTGGAATTCTTAATAATGCTTATTTCCCAAAGTTTCATTACATTCTTGGCATAATAATCCTACATAGTTTGAATGTCCGCAATAAATAGTTTACATATTACATAAAGTAATTTTGTAAGATATGTGTTTAATTTAGCTGACTTCAGTAGTATCTAAACAAAGCTCATTGTTCACTAAAATAAAAATATGTTGTATTAAACTTTGCAATAATTAAACTGGAATGTAATAGTACATCAAAAAACAAGTATCAAAAGGTAATCTGTTAACGTACAAATCCAAGTTTGGAGAACGAGCCGCGAAGCGAGTTTTACATATAGGACGAGTGCATTAAGAGGCATTATGAAACATGTTTCTTTATTGTTATATTTATTACCACTCGCTAAAAGAGATGAATAAGCACGTTTTAAGTTCTCTACAATCCGATTTGAACATTTTTACGATGATGTGTGTGTGCATGTGTATGTGTGTGCGTGCGTGCGTGTATGTGAGTGAGTGAGTGACTGAGTGTGTGTGTATGAGTGTGTGAGTGTATGTGCGTGCGTGCATAGTGCATGTGAGTGTCTGTCAATCCCGAAACCCGAGAATAAATTGGAAACATCTCGAAAAATTAGAATAGTAGGACAAGTTTCTTCATAGAATGAATTTAAATTTAAAAAAATCTATATATAAAAAAATAGGTATAAGTAGAATTTTTGGTGTAGAGTGTAGGTATACAAGAAATGTAATCAAAAACGGAAGTTGCGAGATGTATTGTGCTGGCCACAACAGATTTTTTTTCTGTTGAGGTAATTTTACAAGGAGATTTTTAAAAACTATGACTTGCCAAAATATGTCTGTCTTTCCTTGTCAGTTATATTGATAGCGCTTCCCGCTAAACAATTAAAATTTTACATTTTGACGGCATTGGCAGTTTGTATATTGTGTTGTGTGTTGTCTGATTGTACACATATAAGACACCGAAATAGAACAATTTTCAGTATAACAATAATTGCTTTCGTAGCATGCAGTAAATACGAATTAAAATGACAGCGTTATTGTGCAGCAGCAACTGAGAATGTGAACTAAACGTCATGTATAGAGTAATCCGATTATTAGTTAAGACAGAAGTTATTAATTTCACATGTTGTAGTGAAGATATCACGTTGTTTGAATTACTAGCTTCATTTATGAAAAGACAAATTGGATCATATTTCTTATTTATGTTACAATAAACAGAGAAGCCACTTAATGTTAAATGCCAGATTCCTTGTCGTCCTGATATATATTTTCTTGACCACAAAGACTACTGTTATTACCAGAAGTTAAAACAGAACAAAAAAACTCTCAAGAAAGAAAGAACTTAGTAGGAAGTTTAACCGAGTGATATTATGTAATTTCTTCTTGACATTGTGCTTTTTTGTGTTTCTTACACTTCTTGTATTTTTATTGTAATAAGGAAATAATATTTCTTATTTATATTTCACGCTAAGTTTAATTTGCATTTTTACAGCATTATTTTATTGCAGAGGTACGTAAAATAAAGAAATTAAAATGTTTTTCCGCAAGTAATAACTAAAACCAATTAATATCGATAACTCTAGCGATAAAACAAATGAATGGACTTATAAATGAGATGACGAACAATTAATTGTAATGAAAGATGTATGAACGTCATCTCATCTCGTTTAGATGAGATTTGAATAGTCTTCCGCGAGTACAAATGAGGAAAATGGAATATCTAATTGGCAGTAATGAAATCATAGGATACAGTCCCGCTCTGAATTAGCAATTAAGCGCTACATTGCCAGCCCAGAGCGTGGTAATGGTAAGCGTAAGATATCCGTTTTATTGGCTGCGGTTGCCCTAAATACAGACAGAAAAGCGCGCGATGAATTATCAATCGAGTTTATGAAGACAAACTCATATAAATTTCTAACATAGCATTCCATATTGAGAAGAATTTAATTATTTCGGTCGTATGACATAATCTGGTGAACTTCTTTTAGTGCGGACCTTAACATCGCTTATATATTTGATAAATTTCAACTATTTTTCATTTAACAAAAGTTTGGAGAAAAATTTTAACCTCCAAATTACCAAATTAGGTTTAATCTAGTTGTCACTGGGCATAACAAATACATAATAGTTGTTTTATAATATAATATGTTGAAATTACCAGAAAAGTTTTGAAAGATGTTATACAAACTTGAAATACGCAAATCTAACTATAGTTTAGTTGGACAGATAGTTGAATCGTGAATTGTTAACGTTTTTGGGGATCCAAATATTGGACAGACGACTATTTATGAACTATACGGGAATGTGAAGGTGTAGTATGTATTAATTTACCAAACAGTGAGCGACTCTAACTTTTCCCCCTAAATTGTATCATTGTAACCATTCTCAGTGCTCAAGACAAAGTTAGAACGTCATCGTGTATATTAACTCGACAATTTAGAATTTTATAAATGATTGTTAGCAGAACTTAGGTTAGAAATGATTAAATATTTCGGAAAAAAATGAAACTAAATAGGCTGCGGCCCAGCTTGAGCGAATCTTCAGATGCTACAAAGAATTAAACAGACATTTTATAGAAAACACGAAAACAGAAAGAGAGTAAATTCCCCAAATGTTTCTCAGGCGCGACTGATTGAATACTTTTGGACATTTCTTAACAGAAAAGTATACAATAATGGCTGGTAATATCAAAATAAACAACAGAGACAAATGAGACATGAACAAATCTGTTATTTGCCACCAAAGAGATTGTCATTGCAGTTAGGGATGGCGTATTTCCCAACCTCTAAAAGTTAAGAATCGACATATTACTATAATGATTGTGAATTCAAAATATTTTTACTTCATTGTAAAATTGAAATTGTTTTTGTTTGCTAATTTAAACCGACCTCGTAGCTCTTATAGTTCTCGAGACAGCAATAGCGGATATAATAAAATGAACACCCGGTATATCGAAATGTCCTTATGACAATTCTCCATAGGTCTATATTTTTAAATATTGTCAAATCGAAACCCACTAAACCTGTTTTAGATTCAAAAGTAACTCAGGTTTTACAATAAATATTTTATTGAAATGTGTCGTTTTTGAATATTGTTTGTTTTTCTTTATTAAAGATTTTGTTTTTTGTAAAATGTTTTTATACATTGTTTATAATTCGTACTCTGTCAAATGTCATTAAATCCACTCTAATCACTGTCATATTCCATTAAATCCTACCCACGCTACTAACTCTATTTTTATTTTTCAATTTGTAGATTTATAATAATAATAATAATAATAATAATAATAATAATAATAATAATAATAATAATAATAATAATAATAATAATAATAATAATAATAATAATAATAATAATAATAATAATAAACAAATCCGTTGTGTTTCTTTTTTATTTGTTAAAAATCTACAAAACCAGGGCTCATTAAATAGTTTCTGTTAGAAAATAGTTAAACAGTTTTTCTGCGATTCTGAAAATTTTACTAACAATGGATTTAAGGGGTTTTTATCCTAGAGGATTCAATTTCATCAAACTGAGACTTGGACAGTTCATAATTCAACAATTTTCTGTAGAAATAATTTGCAAACTAGACAATAAAATCTAACAAATATACAGTCAATTACGTTCAAAAACTTCTCATAACAACTATCTTAATTCCACAATACAAGCATATCTGAGAACGTTCCCATTCTTGGAAAGTTCAACACCATAGTTCAACGACATGTCACGCTGTTGATTCTTCGGGTCTTAGTCTCACGATTTTTTGCAAATTATAAAATGATTTGGTTGTTATTTCCCGTAGCATTTCCGCGTATTTCTTTATTAAGAAAAGAAACGCGAGAGAAATACAATGTTTGAAGGTGACAGATGAGGAATAAATATTGGTTATTTTGACATTTTTGGTATTTCTTCGCTTCGCAAATAATCAATCATAAGAATTTTTTATCTGTCCGAGGGATCAATTTGTTTTCTTTCAGACGTTTCGTGTTCTTATTTATCTTGTTTCGGAAATGTAACAATATAATTAATACTTCGACCGCAAAAAGAGAAATGTTAAAATCATTTATCAATATTTTTTATAAATCGTTGTCAAACAAATAGAGAACTCAATGTAAATACATAGTAAGAAAATATTATAATATATAACTCACCAAATTCAGATCTGGGAAATAGATAAGGGTTTTTTTTGGACGTACCTGGAAATGAAAAAAGAAAAATGAATTAGTAAAAAGGTCAATTTGTATTTTTGTTGAATAACTTAAAAAAATGACACTTTGAATATAAATGCTTTCTACAAGAAATAGGTACAGTACGAGCATAAAGTGGGACAAACGATTTACCATAATTATTTTCTGTACAATATTTTATTTACATACGAAGCATCATAGAAGAAGATATTAAATTTTAGTACAAATATATTTTCTCTTAAAATATAGAAGAATAAAACTTATTTTAAAATTAGTCCGTATTAAAACGTTAATTCAAAAGGTAAAACTTCTTTGAAAGTTTACTTCTATTTTATAATAAAAAATCTCCGTAAAAACTAATTAACTCTACACCGTGCAAAAATTTAAAACGAAAAGAGAAAATACATTCTGCAATTCTGCATTATGTATCACAACTTCATGACTAATAGAATGTGTATACAAAGAGTTACTCGTACAACGCACATATATCCATACATCATATAAAATTATATGAGTTCCACATATGTCAGAGATTAGAGCATAGAATAGGAGTCATGTACTAGTATACCTTGCAGCGTAATATTTATATGTAAACAACAAACAAATGTGTATGAGATGTTTGCAGACGTGTAGAATATTAGAAGCATGTGTGATGAATCAAGACGCTGCTTAATGCTTGATTATTTAGACAAATAATGACGCAACGTGTAGATCTCATTTGTCACGTGACACGTGACAAATGAAACCTACACAGAATAAGTCTACATTGTCGACAGGGTGAAAAGGATTTTTTTAGATCAAATATAAATTTATACCTAATGAATAATAAGTCTAATAGAAACATTAATTGCAGTACAGCCTAGTTAAGCCTACTCGTAGTTTAAGGAGGCGCGCCGTCATCCTAATTTTGAGTAAATCTAACTTAAGCTATAGCTTTAGTTCCGGGTGAATTTGCTCGCGTAACCCGGCATAAGGCCCGGGTTGTTAACTTTCGCGTATCCGGGGATGAGTTCCGGATCGTTTCCGTTTCATGTACATTATAACACGGCATGAGGTTCGGACAACAACGGACAACATGGCTCATCGTCAACTCGTCATCCTAACTTTAACTTAACTTTAACGCGGCATGAGATCTGGATAATTTCTGTTTTGTTTATATTAGTTCGTGTTATCGATCCACACCTCATAAGGTGTGGATCGATTAGGCCAGAAACCAAGGACCTGGACAACGGGGTCTACGCGGGAGTGGGAGATGAGATAGACTTCAGGTCAACTAGATCGCGAATTAGATGTGAATTTTGCTAGTTCGAATCAGAATTATTAATCCTCTAGTATTCGTATATATGGAAATGAATCATATAAATATAGATATAAAAACTATTTATAGATGATAAGCATATGGAAGTGAATAATATAAATATAGATATAAGAACTATTTATAGATGATAAGCAGCTGTACCAACATAAGTTGTATTATTCATTATTTTATCAATTATGTTTAAAAAATAAGAGTATAAATACGATAATCTGTATTAATCATTAGTTAGTATTCTGTAAACTTGTAATGAAGTTAGAACTATTATCGATGGCTTATTTTCAATAAGACGTAACCCGAAAAAACTTAATGTTTCAAGAAACATGAAAAACTCTAAAAATAATTTAAAATTAACCGGAATTTTTTTATGTTAATGGAATTAAACTTTTAGGTTGTTCATAAACAAATTATTATTTTTCTACAAGTACATGTGATATGTCATATTAGTTGTAAAAAATATTATTTTTGTGGCTTACGTCGTATTGCAAATAAGCCATCGTTATGTTGTTTTGAATAAATATATTTTTTCAAAATATGTCGAAATTTTATAATTCGCGCGACAAATCGCGTCAGGAGCGATCACTTTTTTGAGCAATATAAATGAATAGTACATTCTACTTGTATATTGTATGAGCGACATGACACGATAAAAGATGTTTTTTGAGGAAGATGAAGTTTGTACAAGTAGCAAAATTCCACTATATTTGACATGAACATGAAATGCATGCATGCTGTACATGGACTGCTGTTTTTTTCGGTTGGAATATCCTAAACTCATAGCTAATAGTACATAGTCTTCACTTTCTCGAGAAAATACATGGCTGCTAACTTCCTTATCTTGTTACTTACCATTGATTTAAGAGTACTGATTGAAAATTTAATGCAGCACTCGCGCTTTAGGAAACAGAATATTTCTAACAAAAGCGCGCATCCATCGCGTGCGTTTAATAGCACGTATTGGACGCAAACTAGCAAAATATGCCTTTAAAGACGCGAATATGTTCGAAATTTGCTGCGAAACAGATTTTACTTTGATCTCGCTAAGAGAGGTATTGTGTGTGTTTGTTTGTGTATGCGTGTGTGTGTGCGCATGCGTTCGTGTGTATGCGCGTGCGTGTGTGTGTTGGAAGGACAATTTCTCAAAAACCATACGAGTATGAGTTAATATCTGTTTAACTACGTTTTCCCAATCGGACAAGTGTTGAAAAGGTTTTGGTAACAATGGGGTCATTTAAAAAAAAATATCGTTGTTTTTTTATAAAATCGTGAAATCCGTCTCATTTAATAAATATAGTAATATAAAATAACTTGAAATATGCGACTTTTCATTCATAAATTTGCTAATAAACTTTCGCGGCTGTAAAATTCGTGACGTCACGGCTTGTTACTCACACAAAGACATTCTTCTCACACACACACAACGGTCCACGTGATAACCGTTTGCTGCTGTAAACAAGCTAACCTAAAATTGTGACAGGTGACAGCAGACTTAAGAATAAAGGTATGTAAATAAAACATTTATTAAAATAAATACCAAAAGTTGTGTGAAATATGTTTTTCGTTAACAATATGTTGTCACAAAATTAAACTGACAAGGGATAACTCAAACAATCATAGTTCCAAACACAACCGGTAGATAGCTGCTGCCCCATCCGACAAGCCGTGACGTATAGCCGTGACGTCAGCGTCCAAATATTTGAAATTAAAGACAACTTTTAAAAAATCATATCTCTGATTCTAAAGACTTGTAAAGTGTAAAACATACACCTACATACCTATTCATTTAAGAAAAAAAATAAATTAGAAAATGTTTGTTCTTGCTAATATTAAAGAAAAATAAATTCTCTATCTGATACATTTAAATATTTTATTAGCGATAAAAGAAATATAATATATAAAATAATCTGTTGTAATAAATCTTATAGCCGAAATAATACCATGGAAACCAATTGAAAAATGTTTGCAACTGACAGATAAATATCATTGTCAGAAATCCGGAGACATTATTGAAAACTTTTTCTGTACATACATATATTATTTCTTATTGTATTAATATAAAATAATATTTTTAAACACTGGAGAAGTTTTGGTATAGCGTGTAGGTATACAAGAAATGTTAAATACAAGAGGGCGCGAGCAGTCATGTAAATTTGTTAGATATGGGGGCCCGTGTCAGAATGATATGTAGTAATTATATACATAGATGTCAAATATCATAATTTTTCATTCTAAATTTCTTAATTTTCCAATTCTATGTAGATTATTTTCCTGGACAAGTAAATTCCATACTCCTGGTGACAAATTAACCACGTGAATTTAGAAAATCTTGAAATTTTGAATGAAAAATCTTATGTACATAATTACTAGTTATCATTCTGACGCGAGCCCCTATATTTGCTTGTGAACGGAAGCGGTGGGAGGTATTGTGCTGGCCACAACAGATTTTTTTGATAGTTTTTCATTATTTTTTAAATAATTTAGAATAGTTTGAGGTTTGTAAGTTCATTTTTGCCACAAATTCGGTCACGAAAACCGATTTATGATGATATTTTGAGGTGAGATTTTGGGATTGTTTCAAGTTCAGAGACCTTGTCGTGGTGGCAGGACTTAACTATTCCCCAATAGGGATGGGACCAATGTCGCCACACGACATAGAAATTCTGTTGGGGTCAACACTGTTTCATATAGACACGCGCCCTAGCTTTAACCAAATCAAAGTGCCCCAGAAACTAAATGAAATGAGAAAATCTGTGTGCCCTAGACTGCAGCCTATCCGGTAATTAAGCACTGCGTATAGATACAAATTGCAAATTAATATCTCTTGCAGTTCCTGAGGTGTACATTTTTTTTGAACACTTGACACAACTTTTTCAAAGAAAAATATAACAAGAAAACTATTTTGATATTTATCATCTTTTCTCTCAATTTCAAATAAAAACAAAAAATTATGGGAATCTTATGTGTATGTCTTATAGCAAATACATGTTCCGCTCGGAATTTTCAACACTTATGCGTGACATACAACAGTTATTTTGTTCAAAGAATTTGTAACCTAACAACGATCTGAATAGAATATACTGTATATGTATGCATATACATATTTTCATGCCATGAATAATTTTGATAGATTTCAGACGTCTATATGTAAATCATCCGTCAGCAGATCGAAAATTGAATTTATAGTGAGTAAATAATCCGCGAACATATAGTTTAGATAAAACATAACGTATGTAACAAAAGTTTTCAGAAAAAAATTAGAACTCTTTATCAAATAAACAAAGAGGATAAAAAAATCTAGCTTTATAACACTGATGGGGAACCATTATCTTGAATGCGATGCAGTTTTTTAATACCTTGTCTCATTTGTGTCTGGACGATGTTAAATCTACTTCCCGGATCATCAGAAATATTCTTGTCTGTAATTTTTTGGTATTCCCAGCCATTATTGTATACTTTTCTGCTAAGAAGTGCCCAAAAGTCTAAAATCAGTCTCACCTGAGAAACATTTGGGGAATTACACTCTCTCTTTTTTCTATAAAATGTTCGCTCCTTAATTCTCTGCAGCGTCTGGAGATTCGCTTCAGTTGGGCCGCTGTCTATTTGGCTACATTATTTCTTTTTCGAAATTATAAATCATTTCTGACCAAATTTCTGCTAAAAATCATCTTTAAAATTCTAAATCGTTGAGTTAGTTTACGTGATGATGTTCTAACTTTGTCTTGACCGCTTTAAATGGGTCTACTGATTCGATTTGCAGTCAAAAGTTCGGGTCGCCTACTTTTTGGTAAATTAATACATACTAGACCTTCTTCACATTCCTGTATAGTTCGATAAATAGTCGTTTGCCCAATATTTTGATGCCCGAAAACTTTGACAATTCCACGTTTCGGCTATCTGTCTAACTAACTCATAGATTGATTTGCGTATTGCGTGTTTGTATAACATCTTTCATAACTTTTCTGGCAATTTTAACATGGTATATTATAGATATTAAGGAGACAAGTTTGATATAGCGTTCATAATGAAACGTGCGTGATGTTAAATCACGAGGCGATGAGCCGAGTGTTTTAATCACGTATGTTTCATTATGAGACTATATCAAATGTGTATCCTTCAATATTTTAGTTTAAATTGATCTTAAAATACATTTTTAATTTAATTTTTGACATAATGAGAAACATTGAAATGTTAAATTATTAAAAAATCTTTCAGAACTCATAATTCCTGGATGTATTACTGGAAAGAAAAGATGGTTCTTTACTACATTCAGTCTACAGGAAGTCTACGCACACTAATCAATATATTAATGCCAATTCACATCATCATCCTTCTCAAAAATATGGTACAATTAAATGCCTAATGAGAAGAGCTTCAAAAATTTGTCATTCAGAGAAATTAGAAGAAGAGGTGAAAGAAATTAAGAATATTTTTATGAAGAATGGTTTTTCCAAATCTTCTATCGAAAAATGTCTGAAGCCGAAAAGACTTACTAACAATGCTATTAAAAGGGACGTATTGTTTGCTTCGCTTCCCTATGTCTAAAATGTCACGGACAAGATTGGTAGAATTCTTCGCAAGAACAACATGATTTCGTTTTCTCCATATGTTAAAATTCGACATATGTTGAGACAAGTAAAAGACGTCATCCCTTTTTAGTCATCAGGGATTTACCAGATTCCATGTGTCTGCGGGAAAGTTTACATTGGCCTGACTGGTAGAACTATTTCAACAAGATTGAATGAGCAATAGCGTTCGATCAAATTGAACCAGCCAGAAAAATCTTCAGTTGCAGAGCATGCCCTGGAAGAATTCCACCGTATAAAATTCGAAGAAACAAAAATACTAGCGAGACCAACACACCTAAACAACAGGTTAATTAGAGAAGCCATTGAGATTTTCAAAACCAAGAATTATTATTCTCAATCTTTGTGACGGTTTAGACCTTAGTCGAGCATGGCTTCCTATATTATATTATATTATATTATATATATAATATAATATAATATAGGAAGCCATGCTCGACTAAGGTCTATATATATATATATTGTAATTAGTCACCATGGTTCCCTGTTGCTAATATTTTTGCTATTATTTATTTATGTATTTGTTGATTTGTTGTTTAATCCCTGAAGAAGGCAGTAGTTCATGCTACCGAAACGTCGGTTTTTATAAAAATAAACAGAACTAAAATTAAAAAATCTGTTGTGGCCAGCACAATACCTCTCGCCATTTTCATTTTATGTTGCATATGGCGCGAGCAGTTATGTGACTTTGTTGGCCTTGGCAAGCAGATGTGGGGGCCCGTGTCAGAATGAGAGCTAGTAATATACATAGATGTCAAATATCATAAGTTTTCATTCGAAACATTATGATTTTCCAAATCCATGTGTATTATTTTCTTCGACAAGTATATTCCATACTAATGGATGAAAATTAACATCAGAATATTTTGAAATTTTGAATGAAAAATTATGACATATGACAATTTTGACATCTATGTAAAAACTACTAGCCGTCATTCCGACACGGATCCTCATATCTGCTTACCAAGGCCAACAAAGTCACTTGACTGCTCGCGCCATATAAGTACACACAAATAATTGAAATTGTTTCTCTTCTTTCGTTCTATGGAAAAATTTATCCTACTATTCTAATATGTTCAAAATTCTTCAAATTCATTAACGATATTAGCGGTATTTGTTAAGGATATATTAATATTAACCTGTAATATAAATACATAATTGATTAATAATACAATAATATATATATTAAATGTACTCATACCTCCCAAAAATATCTGACACTGACATTTTGCATTTATTTGTCAATTACAAAAATTTAAATATGACAACTGTTTTTCGGGCAACGAGATTTATTACAACAGATTATTCTATATTATTATATACTATATCTCCAAATCTATACGAGATATAATAAAAAAATTAAATGTGTCAGATTGAGAATTTAATTATCTTTAATATTTGTAGTAACAAATTTTCAAAAAATAATATTTACAAATTTTTTTTTTAGAAACTACCACTTCCGGTTGTCCAATTGTTACCAAAACCTATTCAACCTTCCCATTACTGTTAGATTGAGGAATCCGTAGTCAAACAGGACTTTAGTTTTATAGAATTTGAGAAATCGTGTCTCCAACAACCTCACACACACACATCCACACACACACACACACACACACACACACACACACACACACACACACACACACACACACACACACACACACACACACACACAGACAACATTGTAAAAATGGTAAAATCGGATTCTATGGACCTTAAATCGTACTTATTCAATAAAATCTGGATATGCGATTTTTAGCATGAATCCAATACCTCTCTTAGCGAGAGGTAAAAAGTTGTATTATTTTAATTCAAATGTTCATACGAAGCCTACGTTATTAATACGTATGTTTGATTTAATGGCACAGTATCATTATGAGTTTCATAAAACAACTATTATGTATTTATCATGTCCAGTGACAACTAGATTAGACCTCATTTAATAATAAAATTTGGACTGTAAAATTTTTCTGAAAACTTTTGTTACCTACATATGTACGTTATGCACTTCCAGTTCGCAAAAAATAATTTCCAAAGCGATAAGAGAAAACAGTACCCGTTAAAAGTTTTTCCATTGTCGCTTCCCGATAACGGCGAACATCCTGAGCATTTGTTATTTTATTTTGACGAGAAAATCGATTTAGCAATGACTGGCCTACTATGATATTTCAACAGGCGTTGCATTTGACATGAATGTATTGTGCAGAAATTGCCTGTCAAGCGAGCTATTCATGCCTGCTTTATGTTTATTTGATTTCATTTTATAAAACTAGTTAACGTCATATTAATGGGAGTGTAAAATATAAATGTACCGGCACAACGTGTTTTGTTTTAATTGTTTGTTTTTGCGATAAATTATTCCACAGATTTGTCAAAATTTGTGCTACTGATGACACATGTTCTGTGAGAAAACAATTGCCAGTGTTAAACATTATTTCTATTTCTCAAATATTTTTAATTATTACCATTTCATTTATATAATATTTAATATCTGACCCAGATATTTATGAAAAAAAAAAATCTGTTGTGGCCAGCCAATACCTCTCAATACACTCTACACAAAAAATTGTACTTATACCTACTCTTTATATTTAGATTTTTTAATTTTAAATTCATTCTATAGAATGTGAGAAGTAATGTGACTTTGTTCGTCTTGATAAGTAGATATGGGGGCCCATGTCAGAATGAAAGCATAGTAATTATGTATATAGATATCAAATGTCATAATTTTTCATTCAAAATTTCAAGATTTTCTGAGTTCAAGTGGTTAATTTGTCATCAGGCATGAGGATTTTTTTGTCGATGAAAATAAACCATATGGAATTGGAAAATTATGAAACTTGCAATAGAAAATTATGACATTTTACATCTATGCAGCTGTCTTTCTGATACAGGCCCTCATATTTGCTTATCAAAACCAACAAAGTCACAAGACTTCCCGCGTCCTATGAAGAAATTTTGTCCTACTCTTCTAATTTATCGACATGTTTCCAATTCATTATCGGGATTGGCAGTATTTTGGAAGGGTATGTGTAATATACCTATAATTTTAAATATTTAATTATGAATGCAATAAGAAATAATATAATGTATTTACTTCCCAGAAAAAAGTCTTCAGTAATGTATCTGGATTTTTGACACTGGCATTTATCTGTCAGTTACAAACATTTTAATTTTTTAATTGGTTTCCATGACATTAGTTGCGTTGTGAGATTTATTACAACAGATTATTTTATATATTATATTTTTTTATCTCTAAATCTATAAAAGATATACTAGACTATTTATATGTATCAGATAAAGAATTTAATGTTCATTAATACTTGCAAGAACAAAAATTTCCAATAAAAAATATTTAGAAGACTTTTATTAAGAATCTGTTACTTCCGGTCGTCCAAAACCTTTTCAACTCTTCCCAATAACGTCCACACACACGCACACACACACACACAGACACACACACACACTTACATACACACACACATACACACACACACACATACACACACACATACACATACACACACACACACTCACACTCGCACGCACGCACGCACACATACACACATACATACACAATGTTAAAATATTAAAATCGGATTATAGGGAACTTAAAACGTGCTTATTAATTAAAATCTGGATATGCGATTTTTAGCATGAATCCAATACCTCTCTTAGCGAGAGGCAAAAACGTTATCACATCCCACATTTTTTAGATTGCAGTGGTCCAGTCGAAGACAGATTCGAAAGATGATACATCTCACATTTCAGCTTTGAGAACGGTTAGCCGTCGATATCTCAAGGGCTTTCACGCTCACATGTGGAATGCGAATTGTGCCCTACACAGGCATTTAAGGAACACATTTAATGGGAAATAACTACGTTATTTGAACAAGAGTCCTCCAATTCGCAATCGATCAAATATGTACAGAATGAAAACAGAGAATTGAGAAAATGATGTATAATATTGTGCAATATATTTGCAAATCTTCGAAGCTTGAAATTATTTCTTCCAAAACGTGGGAGTCGAAAAATAACTAACAGATGTTTATGGGAAATATCTGTCTTGCGGAACATAAACCACTCTTCCTATTAGTGTTTAAAGCTGTCAGCGATGTTTTCCCAAGAATTAATTAGGTCTATCAAAATTAATCTCATTGATGTCTTAATATAGAGCAGATGAACCACTTAACAAAGTAGGGAAGTGGCGTATCGGGTAGAATATATGTAAAGTAATTGAAACTTTCACTTTGCTTTGTTAGTAATCGTTTATAAATTTTGAATGATAACACTCAAACACCTACTGTGAAGTTTCTAACGAAACGTGTTGGGGAGGCTGATATATGAATATTTAAATGTGAAAATGTGATATGTAGTAGCGCACACAAGGTTTCTATTCGTACACCCACCAACACTTAATGAAATAGTTATTTACACAACGAGCTACGAAAGGTCATTTCATAACAAGTGCGAATGTAGCAATCACATGAGTGTATGAAAACCTTTTTCTAGCGAGTTTTGTACAATATTTTTCTTGCGACCACATACATAGACGACTCGCTGTCACTGCAATCCATTTTTGTGATAATCACATTCACGTTGTCTCTAAAATACTTCGACTACTATTTTTGTGATAATGACATTCACGTTGTCTCTGAAAAATGTACTACAAATAAGTTTTATTGTTCTGTTTATAAATATCTTACCAAAAATGACATTGTAAACTAGGCTTAGGGGTTCACAAATAATGGTATTTGACGTAATGGTAGAGCTTCCGGTTTAACCGGAAGTGATATTAACTTTCATAATTCAAATGGGATAGCCTATATATTTTTACATATTTGTACGTAAAAGCAGGCTGTGAAAACAGTTGAGATAATATTGAGTAATATTTAAATTAATTATTTAAATAGTAAGTTATTTTTATAAGATTCTATATGTTATTACAAAAAAATGATCAATTTGTTATCACAGCCTACCAATTATTCATAATTTAGTTTTTTTGTAATTTATTTCTAGAATAAAAATGCACTTCAAGCATATCGTTGGACTCGTAATTTTACGGAGATTTCATATATATACATATATACATATTGGCCGTTATATGAACAAGTGATTAAGGGTGATTAGCGAGCATTTGACTAGCATTGTTTTATCCCTTTCACTCGTTTATTTATTATTTTAGAGAAAAATACTTCAAATAAAAATTGTAGAAAAATTAATTGCACATATGTTTTATTTGAAGTATTTTTCTCTAAAATATTCTATAAACGATTGACAGATATAAAACAATGCTAGTCAAATGCTCGCTAATCACCTTTAATCACTGTTCATACTAGCGGCCATAGTGTCCCATTTGAAATATTAAAGTTAATGTCACTTCCGGTTAAACCGGAAGCGCTACCATCATGTCAAATGCCATGATTTGTGAACCCCTAAGCCTAGTTTACAAATACATCAAGAAAATTAAAAAGTAATTGTAAAATAAAATAGTATATTGTGCAACAAGTGCAGAAAAGCACATATTGCCCACGAGGTGTGAAAGTTTCACCACGAGACGAAGTCGAGGGCTGGAATCACACAAGTGGGCAATAGGTGTTTCTGCACGAGTGGCACACTATACTTTTCCTACGACCACACTCTTTTGTAAAATATAAATAATTCATTTTTAATAAAGAACATATTTTTTTCTCAATAATTAATTAAACTAAAATAATTATAATAATTATTTTTACTATGAATAGAAATAATGGATAAATAATTACCAAATATTTTGTAATTTATAAATCCAAAAATACATATATAAATATTAAATTACAGTTGGCAACTTCTGTGAAAAATAATTTCTCACACTTTAACCCACGAAATGATTAAATTTCGGGCTTTGTAAAGCAAGGGAATGTGTGAGAAATAAGTTCTCACACTTTATCCCACGACTGTGGGAAATTAATAACTTTCGGGGATGGGTATGGGAAAAGTGCAATATTCTGTAGTGGTCGTAGGAAAAATATATTACATTATAGTTTTCTCATCTACAATGGGTATATCATATAATTTAAAACATAGTTGTCATAAAGACTTTTAAAAGAAAAAGATACTTATCGCCCAATATTATGGCTTATAAAGAAATTTTTAAACTTACGGCTGTAGTCGGAGATCTATGATCCCTCGTCGAAGATCCAATTTTTTTTTTTCAGAAATTAAAAAATATTTTCAGAAATCCAAAATCTCGGAGATCCATAATCTTGATAAAAATCCAAAATATCGTCAGAAATAATAGAATTCGTCAGAGATTCAAAGCAGGAATGGGCATAATCGGATTATTTCAATAATCGAATTCTACCGATTCAATTATTTTTAATCGGATGATAATTCGTATTATTTTTTATTCGATCTGGGCCGCGCTAAAAATTACTCCTCTCGATAATTTTCGTTGTCACTCGTCGTAGGAGCTGTGTCTGAGGAGCGTTCCAATAAAATTTCAGTAATTGGTATTTTTTTTTAGTTCTGAATCTAACACTTTGATATTAATCTAACCACACCGATTTCTCTAGAATGGGGTATGAGATTATTTTTTAATTTCATCTGTGAGTAGGTAATAGAAGCAATGAGAGAGAAAAAGATAGGTACCTGCAGATTTTCTTCTTTCGCTATCGTTCCTTGTTTTTTTTTTTTTTCGTACAGATGACACAGAAATTTAATGCTGTTTTTCTCAAATTGTATTAATATTTAATAAAATTCAAAGACATAAGTTTGTTATTTTTAATTCTATATTAATATTTTCTCTAAATTTGATCAAGCTCACATATCCTATTGTTATTATATATACTGTATTGTCGATTATTTTTAATTACAATTATTGAATTTTATATTCGAATTGTAAAGGTTAATTCAATAATCGGAGGACGGGTTATTTTTAATTCGAATTATCCCATCGCTAATTCAAAGATCTCTTCAGAAATCTAAAATCTCATCAGAAATCATATATCTTTCGTAGGAATTTGGTGTGTCTTAGATGTTGAGTACAGAAATTAATTTCGAATTTAAACGAAATGCAGGCAGTACTTTCAAGTCGTAAAGTCGCCGAGTAAAAGAAAAAGAAGTCTTTTTCTTAATCTCATTTACTGGTCCGTAGTGTATAATGCTATCCAATTAAAAGTTAAACAACTTTCTTAAGAAATTGAACAATTTTTAATTACAATTCGTCTTTCTCTCTAACGACATTCCATAAATCATAAACCATTTCATCCAGTTGGAATAAAAAAAATCCCTAAGGCATAAATAACCATCAATTACCCGTGTGTTTCGTAACTCGTCTGTCTGCGGATTGTCAATTTTCATAAACTCATTTATAAAGCGGAAATTGGAATGTTGTAATTGGCTAGTGAGGGAAAAAAAATGAGCATCGCGAAGGAAAAGCGAAGAAAATAAACAGAAGACGAATGAGCGCGCTGATATTCGCAAAGAGGAAGCGATTCTAGCAGCGTTTGCTTGCGGTGTCTTTGCGGTCATCGGCGCTCGAGTAGACTCTATCCGTTAACGAACTACCTGTTTTAGATGCTAATTTACTTCCATGAGCAAGCTCTACACAATATAGAATTATTTGTTGTTGCGCTCCTATACTATGAGACTCATCTGCATATGTGTAATTCGTACATCAGACATTCACGCCAATTCTGTAAGTGACTAATCTTAGCAATATTAATAAAAATTATAACTAACGGAAACAAATAATGTAAAGCTTGTTATTAGTTATTTGCTATAGACGATGGGAAATAAGATCGTAGCGCCAAAGTGGCTTTTAAAGGAACTAATGTTAACGGGATAATTTGACGTTTACTAATTGTATTTATGCATTAAGTGTACAATATTAAGAGATATTACATAATATGTAAACGTAAATATTATAAACATAATAGATAACACTTGTGTTTATACAATCAAGAAAATGTTACGTGTATAACTTATCCCATTAACTATAGTTCCGCAAAATATCATCAGATGTCATATAGCTTATTTCCCATTACCTATAGCAATATTGCTAAGAGTTAGGAACTTTGTCACAGAATAAGGTGATTATTAGAAATACCAATCCTCTTACTAAAATTGGTTTTTATTTGTTATTTGATTAGGCTCAAGATCACTTCTTTTATTATTTGTTTTAAAGATTATTTCCACTATTAGAATCGATAAAATTCTTGCAGAATATGGATTGATATTACTAGACCTTTGGCTTTACAGTAGCTAATAATCCACCAAACTAAGCAGCTTAGCTTGAAATGAAACAGGTTGGCTAGACTGCAAATTTAAACTTTTTAAAATTTTAAGCCTGGCTCAGCTTGGGCTTAATGAAAGCAATTCTTGATTGAGCTTGAAATTCCAAGTTCCTTAAAACGTCAGGCTTCGCTTGATCTTTCTTGTTTTTAAGGCCTACCCAAGCAAAATTTTCAAGGTTTACACCAAGCTCGTGAATAGTATGACTGGGGTCAATTCACATTTATTTCCTTCCGTCACCTTTGGGTATTGTCTTTGTCAAAAAAATCGATAGTGAGTTCCTAATGAATAAGCACGTTTTGGGGTTCCTAGAATACGATTTTACTATTTTTATGATGATGATGTGTGTGTGTGTGCGTCTGTGTGTGTATGTGTGCGTCTGCGTGTGTGTGTGTGTGTGTGTGTATGTGTGTGTGTTTGTATATGTGACGATCGTTTCGGATCGCATAACTCCAATACTACGATTCCAAAAATTATATTTTTTTCGTATTCCTCGAGTTTAGATCCATATGCAGACGTGATTAGATTTTGGTTATAATTGGTCCATCGGAAGTACCCTCATTTGCAACTTTTAACAGTTTTTCTTGAAAAAAAAAAACGCAGTTAAATATCATTTATTAACACATAATGTTTATAAATTTTAAAGAATATGTTATTTTCTATACGATGTGATTGCATTTTATGCTTCATATTCAATAGGTATAGAGTTAAAGAATTATAAAGATATTAAATTTCATACATCAGCCAGCTATGCTAACCATGGAAACTGTTAATATATTTAGATAATTCAAATTGACAAATGTCAAAAGCAATGAAAAGTAAATGAATGTGACAGAGATGAAGTTGTTGAGATAGATGTTGGGGAAGACACGGACAGATACGGTATAAGGACTGAAAGAGTAATGGAAATAACTCTAGTGTTAGAAGTTTCTAGAAAGAGATACGATTACATTGGTTTGAATATGTCATGAGGAGAGATGAAGAATGTTTTGGAAGAAGAATGAATAGCTTAGTAATAGGACTGTATTGCGGAAGAATTAAGACAAAAGAAACTGAATGAGACCGACACGCAGAACAGAAATGAATGGAAGAAGAAAATAAAAAATTGCGTGTCAAGTGCAATTTGTATAGTTTGTTTATGAAATAATTTTACTGGAAATTTAGAATCGTTTGCAAGAAAATTTATGTATGGAATTTGTACATAATACACAGGATTGACGGACGATAATGTGCTGGCCACATTAGATTTTTTTTTCTTGAAAGAATAGATCATATTGAATACATATGTGTAAAGTCTTTAAAATGAGAGATCTGATTTTTTAAATATTTCAACAATGACGTCACAGCTTCACGAATACGGTAGTCAAGCTCTATCGGTTTAGTTTGGAACTATTTAATAAAACGATATTTATTTTAATAAATGTTTTTCGGAAATCACGTGGAGGGTAAATGTATGTGAGAAATGTCTTTGTGTGAGTATGAAGTTATGACGTCAAGAATTTAATTCATGTTTACAGCCACGAAAGTTTATTAGCAAATTTATGAATGAAATTCATATTCTTTTATATTACTATATTTATTAAATAAGACGGATTTCACGATTTTATAAAAAAAACTTTTTTTCAATAACCCCATTTTAAATACATACGAGGGTCATTCAATAAGTAAAGAGACAAATTCTATCATTTTAAAACTATTCAATGAATGTGTACAATCTTTTCAGGGGTGTTAGTTGGCAACCTTGGGATATGCTCTGATCAGCTGTTTCATCATTTTATGTCAACATAACCTCAAAATTTTCAGTTCATCATGGCAAGTCCACTAGAAGATTGCACCTTAGAAGAGCAGCGCTCAGTCATTAGATTTATAGTCGCAGAAGGTGTAAAACCAAGTGAATTTTTTTCTAGAATGTTAATACAGTACGGTAAAAGTTGTATGAACTGTGCGAATTTTTACAAGTGGGTTGATCGGTTTAAAAGTGGCCGAAAAAGTGTAGGTGATGAACCCCGATGTGGACGTCCAGTGGAAGTTTCTGGTCCCTCGTTGGAATCGAGGATTGACGGATTTATTCGTGAAGATCAGCGAACTATCAATAGCCAATACTACTCTGAGATGCTAGAACACAAAGTTAGACCAGCTATCAGGAGCAAACGCCGTGGACTCTTGTCAAAAGGAGTCATTCTTCAGCACGATAACGCCCGCCCTCATACAGCCCAGATGACCCGTGATAAGCTTCAAGAATTGGGTTGGGAGGTCTTACCTCATCCTGCCTACAGTCCCGACCTCGCCCCATCTGATTTTTACCTGTTTGGACCACTCAAAGACGCCCTACGTGGAAAAAGATTTGCTAACAATGAGGAAGTTAAGGAAGCGATGCAAAAGTGGCTTCGGGGTAAATCGAAAGAATTCTTCGCCAAGGGAATTAGGAAGCTGCAAGAAAGATGGGACAAGTGCATAACTGTGGGGGGAGATTATGTTGAAAAATAGCCTTAATTTTGAAAGATTGAAATAAACCGTTTTTGAGCTATAGCCATTTGTCTCTTTACTTATTGAATGACCCTCGTATATATCTTAAATTGAAAACTTAATAGCGCGTATTTGCAACCGTAAAGCGCACCTTGAAATTTTATGATGAGATACATATGTTGTTCGCCCTACAACTCACAACTGTTACCACATCCGGTCCACCATATAGTCCCTCCTTATTAATTAATGGTATTTATTTCCTGAAGAATACTAGCCATGTGCAGGCTACCTATAATTTTGATGTGTTTGGTTTTCGAGTAATATAGGGAAACAGATATTTATAAATGTAAAGTAATATTTTATTTAATTCTTTCTGTCAAATCCAACATTTTTGATGTTTTGTGAATGTCGTTGATTTTGAACAAATTTATTTTTACAAATCATCTGGTATATCTATAATTTTGTACGGTAGTGTAGTATATTCAAATTGAGTTTTAAGTCACTATTTCTTATTTCCATCAAATGTAATGAGGCGTAAGTGGTACAGCTCTCCATCTGCACCTGGTTTATACTTCCGGTAGTTAATGACTCCTACTAGATAGCCAGCATCTTGTAGGCATGTGCTCTATGAGGTTAAAATTGCTCTGATTATGAATTTCACCCACTGTAAAAGCTTTTAACATTCTTAACAGTCTTTGAATAAACTGCTGAAATTATGTGTATTTATGTTAGTAGCAAACGTAATTTCACTCTAATTAAAAAATAACATCCTCAGTGATTTTCACGCTAATAGAAACGAGGAAACATTTATAAATACTTCACGAGCTAGAAATAGGATAATAAATATGGGGTAATAACCGTACCGGCTAAGCACACCGATACGTGTAAGAAAATTCCAGATAGTTACTTCGAAAGTTCAAGCGGGTTTAACGGTGGACCCATAATAAGTTTTAGTTTAATAGAAACAGATGTACAAATGAAAAATGCTTTCCCTAACCTAAAATTCTGTAAAAATAAAAACCTTCGTTGATGTCTGTACTTCGTGACTGCAAGAAATGCATAATTGATTCAATTATGAGTCAGGGCTTGGATCTAGTTAATAATACAAAAGAAACTGGTACAGTATCTCCATAAATAAGTTACGTGTGCTACTATATCTTGCAAAGCCATTGCAGACTAGGCCATTTAAGGTAAAATGAAGTGAACAGATGTATTTAGGCAAACGAGTTCTTCTGAGACCATTACACACCAAGAGATTCATATAAATGTATCCATTTCGTTGGAATATTGCGCACTGTGACCAAATTAGGACTTACTCCAAGGTTGATTACGTTAAAAATGACATATCACATGCGATTTCATTCATTTTAACAGCATCAGTTTGTCTTCTCAGGTATGTCAAAAAAGGTATGATATACTGCAGGTTCATAGCAATTAAGAAACATGTACCGTGTTATGTGAATAAACACCGTGCTCAAAAAATAAATATTTTGTACGATTCCTTTGCTGTAATAATTTTCGCACTTTTGAAAGTAAATGCAACAAAATTTAATTTTGAATAGTGCAACATCAAAGTGTACTGTTTCAAAGAAGGAAAATATTTTTTGAAAAATATGAATTTTTTTAAATATAGATGAAAATTATGTAAAACATTCTTCCAATATTATATCATAATAGCGAACAGCAGTTCGGACAAAATATTCGATACAACAAAACTTTTTATTGGTTACTGACAGAAGATCAAACTTTCATAACCAGTTTGCATAATTTCATACTTTTAAAATCGAATTTTGCTTCTTTGTATTATGATTAAATTAGTTACATAGTATTTTCTTAAAAGAAAAGAAAACAAAGATTCCAATTTTCAAATAAAATATGAGAAAAGAAATTCGTGTCTCCAGGGAAATTACAGAAGAAAACACCATAGCTTGTCTAGAGACCTGAGCTAATATTAAATCATTAAATAATATATCATCAGAGCTTATTTCCCATTTTTGGGTGTGCCAATATGCCCCTTTATGAAAAAAATACCTGGTCGCAACAGAATTAATTTGGGTGCATTTATATTCCATATAAATATACAAATTTGCATTTCCTATTCGGAAAGAAATATCCTCTGTCTCAAGGCAATGAGATATAGAAAATATAGTCACGTTTAAATATTATTTCGTTACTGATTTAAATCTCTCTGGTCTGAATGTGCAATGAGTACGAGTTATTTGCCATTTGCACTTTGTCCACGTATACGTTAATCACCGATTAAATAAACACTAGAAAGAAATTATTCTCCCGTCTTCTACTGGTAAAATATTCATAAGACTGTTGTAGTTTGTAGTTCAAACTAGAACTGCCGAATTACATTCTCTACAGTTGGAAATTTATTGTCTCCAAGTCGTAAAATTGAAACTCTTCGAGATATCAGACTGTTTTTACCTTTTTACGATTCTTGTATGTTGTCCGTGGGAAAATATTAAAGTTTTCAATAGTTTACAAACGTAAAATGTACTGAAAATTGTATGCAAATATTCTAGTTTTACTACTTTTCTCTGTGGGTGGTTATAATAAAATAGAATATGTTTGGAATATGTAATGTTTAGTTGATTTTATGAGGCTTTAAATTTTCACATACATATAAACATAAAATTAATAAGGAATAAGGAAGATGCAACTTCTCAATTTTTTTTGTTGACATAAATTGCAGCTACACAAGTTATTAAATATGTATAAGCTAAAGGATATACACGTAAAGTACTAATAATAAACTTTACTATTTATTTAAAAACTTATGTTTAAAACTATATAAGCATTAAATAAAAAAGAACATGAATCCCATTATTATATTTTTATTGCAAAAACAATTTGAATTAAAATTTGATACTTTATTGTTAATTAAAACAATCAAACAATAAAAACAAATTGGACAAAAATACAATTTACTAACCATCAAATTATTTCATCGTCATCCTTCTAACAAGTGCAAAAAAAGCGCTCTGTTTATTAACGCAAGACATCATCTCAAAAATAAATCAACCTCAATTGATCAACTCATTCTCTTCATCACTAAAAATATCTTTTTCATTTTTGTAATTTGTTGTCACGCAAATATAATCACTTAGTAAACTCGGATGTAGAAGTTTTACCGATAACCGTTTATCATTTCAGACAACCGTATCATGAGAACGTGACCAACAGTAGGTTTAGTTTAAGTTATTTCGCACTCTTGAACAATGAAGTTTCGTACTTGTTGCAAAACTGTCGCATATATATACAGGATGATGACCGCGACCCCGGAACATAGGACTTTAACATGTTTTAAGGCATTCTTCATTTGAATCATTAAACAAAATTAATTGTGTATGCCTTGTAACGTCAAAAATTAGGTATGAAAATGTCGAAAATCACCGCAAAAATAGCTATAGCCATGGAATTGAAACAAAAAATTAACAAATGTTAACGATTTATCTGTCAAGCTAGGTTAATTTAATTTCATTATTATTTGCAAAATCTGTTCAAATGAACAAATATCAATTTAAATTAACAGACTAACGTGACAGATAAACTGTTAAACATTTGTTATTTATTTTATCTCAATTTCATGGCTATTGCTATTTTTGATGTGATTTCATACTTAATTTCTGCCGTTACAAGACATACAACATTTATGTTGCTTATTTATTCAGATGCAGAATTTTATGCATTTGAAGCATTTTTACCTAAAATTGTCTTGATGATCACTTCTTGCCTTGTCTTGATTTTCAAGACAAGAAATTTTAAATTTCTTGTCTTGTTTCAAGAATTCTTGATATGTCTTGAAGTTTTAGGGGAATCCCCTTTCTCTATCTCTTTATCCAATCCGAACGCTCAAGTGTTGCGTTGGCGTATGTCATTGGTTCTTTTTAAATGCTACTATAATTTCGTATAAGTAAATTAGGGATTAATTCAGGTTAGACCGGAAGTGCTACTGCTTTGAAAGTATATATTTTAGTTGAAATGGACATATCGGAAAACTCCTAGATATCAAATTTTGTAAAATAATATTGAACAGTTTTTAAAATAAAGATAGTGTAAACTCCCCGTGGAACAGCCTCAGTGAGGTTCTATCATATACAGAATGTTAAAGAATATTTACATGCTATAAATTTATAACGTATGTAAGGGATGTAAAATAGACTCTTTTACTAATAAACTCATATTCGGAAACGCACCGTTTTCGAGTTACAAGTTCTTAAAAGAGTAATTATTATCTACCTAGTTTTAGTTGGCTTTGACTTATCACGTCAGTTATTAATTTTAGCATTGAATTTCTTTTTAATAATTTTACAAGTCTATATTGAGGATGAGGTACTTACCCGAAAATTTAAACTTATATAGTCAGAGATACAAATTTTATATTTTAATTATAAATGCGTATTTACAAAATTAATTTTCATTTTTGTCTTGGGACAAAATTGATTTCAAGACAAGATCCAAACAAGTTTAAGAGTATATCTTGATTTTTGTGAAACACTACCTAAAATAATTAAGGAAGCAGGAAACTAAGAAAGTATGATTTTACATGTTAAAGTCCTATGTTCCGGGGTCGCGGTCATCACCCTTTACATATATACACGATAATTCATCGGTCTGTTCTTTTTTAAAACTCGATTATTTTAAATATTATGGAAAAAAAGTTTCAAACGAGGTTTAAATTAAAAGGTCTGTAAATCTGCTGTATAGGTTTTTACACAGGTGTTCCATTTTTATGCAATGGTATGTAACTTTATATTTTCAAATGGAGCATCTTATAATATTTTTGAAATTTGCTGTCCATTACATGTGTTATATTATTAAAAAAACACAATAGTGAATGATTTAAATATTACATTTTTATTAAATACAAATGGCTTTGCATTTCATTATTTTTTACATTACACCATTTAAATTTAAAGAAAATTAATTAGTTAAACATCTCACCTATTTAAATTCAATATTTCATTATTACACCTGTTATTTAATATTCAAAAACTAGTACTACAAAGCCTTCTGTGTTTAATAAAAATATAACATTTTAATCATTCGCCATTGCATTTTTTAATATAACATATGATTTTATTTATATATATCCGGCATATTGCCCATTGTTGGGTGTGTCAGTATGCTTATACAGGTTTCGGTAATGATGACGACATAATGTGCGGGCGTTTACCTGGCTTCACCTCACGGGTACATATTGCTGGCGTGGAGAGTGCACCACAGGGGGAAATTTTGTGCCATTTAGAATTCGTAATATTTTATTTTTGTGTCGGTCGGGATTGAATCCGGTTCCCCAAATTTTATGTGCTTTTTAAATTTGAATAAATATATAGGGTATTCCATTTGAAAATTTAATGTTACATACCATTGCTTAAAATGGAATACCCTGTAGGAAAACCTATACTACAGATTTACAGACATTTTAATTTAAAATAAACTTCATTTAAATTTTACAATAATATTTATAATAATCGAGTTATTAAAAAAGAATAGACTAATGAATCACCCTGAATAGTTATTCTTATATGGCAGTGGTTGAATGGTGTAATAAATTTTGAAAAGGAAGAGAATCCACTAAAGATTTGGCCCGCCCAGGACATACTCGAGTTACAGCATCAGATGAAAATGTACTTTACGATCTAATAGGCGTATAAAGTTTCTCAAATGTTGAGCATCAGTATGGAAACAATCGATAAAGGCAGTACTTCAATTTGGACACTGAGGTAGAGTTTGCTCCACAAACAAAAGCAGGAATTTTACCAGCAGGTAATCTATAGATTACCGTATTAATGCCTTAATGTTAATAGAGATACCTTTTAAATCCATTGAATAAATTGCTCTATCACTTCTAAACGTACATTTTCAGATTTTCTCGTTTCTAGCATCAAAAGATAAGAAATACCAAACTGTTTTGGAATCTTCTTTGTTGGTTTTATGTTGATTGATTTCCTAGTGTTTTTCGCATTTAAATATTCAATGAAACAACAGACCCTAGATCTGAAAAAGTTCCTTTTAAAACAAATATATTCAGAACCCGTCGTTAATCGGACAAAGCAAATAAAAAACTTACTTTAATGGTGGTGTGTGTCTGTTTTTTTAATTGAAACTTTTATAGAGTATTACTGGAGTTCTAAATGAGTACATAAAGCACAACTAAGTGCACTAATAGTCTGATCTGGTTAAGAGTGCGTTCAGAATTAAAATTACAGCATCAAGTGTATCAGAAAGTGTGGAATTGGAATTTCAACCCTGATTAAATTTTAATTACAATCTGCAATTAAAGTTAATGAGAAATATATCACGTGGAAAAACTGTTTTACATAATCAGGACGAAAATAGTCGTACATTTAAAATTGAAATGAAAGATATCGGATATACAGTTTACACGGGAATTGAATATGAGCTCATTTCCATTTCATAAATAAACGTTTATTACACGGATGTTTTGCTTATTCATTGCGCATTGGCTTCGGCACAATTTTAAATCAATTTGACATTTATTTATTTATTACTGCCGTTTAGCTATTTTACACATATGTTTTTCGAATATATTTCATGATAACTGCAGTATCATGCATTCAATAACACTCGTATCTATGCATAACAAAAATAAAATTAGTATCTTTTCTTGTCAAGAGAAATTAATCCTAATAATTAATCATAGACTTGTTAAATTAATTGTTAGCATGACAGGACTCTTTTGGTTTAAAGGGCGTAGCAACGAATGAATTGAAAGCTGATAGTATAAGTCTTATACCAATGCTGATACTGTCAATTTTGGGTTAATAAAATAGAGTTTAGCCGTTTATTAGTTCGCCTTAGATTCCGCAGATAGGTAATGAAATTTGTAACAAAAGTTTGAAGAATTTTAACACAATATCTAGAAGTTTTACAAAAAAAAAAAAATACTAAGCAATATTGTTGCTCTCGTTAAAATTTATTGTAGGTACTTATTTCTGTTACTGCCTGTATACATGGTGTTGATCGTCAGGCGCGAACCATAGGGATTTAATATGGGATTTTAGTTTATTGCGATTTCCTACTCTGCTATTCATTTTACGGCAAAAACTGTAGAGTGCAAAACTGTACAGAATTAAAAGCTGGATATTAAACTGTTTTTACATCATTTATTATGTTTCTAGTTTCTTCACAATTTTAAAAAGAAAATTTAGTTCCGTAAATTAGTAGCTGTAGCCATGACTTTTTTTCTGTTTCTCATAAATTTATAAACGTCAACCACCAACCTAACTTATTAGTTAAAATCAAACAAAACATTTACTAATATTAATAGAAAAATTATTTTTCACAATGTAATAGTTACAGAGGAGTAAGGGATTTATTATTCGTAAAATATGAAAACAAATCTATTCCGAGTATATCAACAATTACAGAATTTCTTTAAAAAAATGAGATTACATCTAATATAATGCGAAAGAAATGAATGAACACAATAATAATTATTATTGTAACAAAATAATCTAGAAAATTATTTACAATACATATTCGAATAAACCACCATTCTCAGCAAGACAGTAACCAAGTAAAATGATGCTCTTACATTAGCTAACTGTCTTTTTGTAATTAAATTACATTCTTGGATTATTGCTTCCTTTAATGAATCTAAATTCATGTGTCTTCTGATCTTTTAAAATGCTGTAAACTGTTGAACAGTGCAAACCACACTCAAATGCAATATGTCTTATACTATACAAAGAATTTTCATTTATCATAGCCAGTATCATTTCTTCATTCTCTTCGTTATGACGCCGATGTGTTCTATTATTATTATTATTATTATTGCCTTCGTTCACAGCTACACTTAGCTGTATTTTCAATTTTTTTAACAAGTTTCGAAATTGCTGATAAACTAGGGATTGGTTTGTTTTCATATTTTACGTAAAATAAATCTCTCACTCTTCTGTAGCTATAACCAGCATAATAATATTTTATAATGAAGACACGTTCTTCGTTCGTGTAAATATCCATTTTACTTTTTGATAAATATTTGACAGAATAATACAATATTTTTGTTTTTATTTCATTCAAACTCATGGCTATTGCTATAAACTAACAAATATTTTAAAATTTCTTTTTAAAATTGTGAAGAAACTAGAAACATAATAAAAGATGTAAAAACAGTTTTATATTTATTTTAATTCTGTACAGTTCTCTACAGTTGCCGTAAAATGAATAGGAGAGGAGGAAATTGCGAAAAACTAAAATCCCATGTTAAATCCCTATGTTCGCATCTGACTATCAACACCCTGTATAGATAGAGCTTTCCATAAAATAAAAGGCGCTTTTTAATTTTTAACTATTCTGAAATGGTTTGTGTAGCTAGTTGTGTTTTGGGAAATATATTTATTTTACACTTGTAGGCGTATAGAATTTCTGTCCCACCGTAAAGTTTTAAATTTCACTACTGTAAAATTCTTTGTTCCCGCTGCGATTGCCTTTTCAAGAAAGTTCCAAACAACATTACTAGCTGTCGTGTTGTAGCAGTTGAAATAACTATCCGGTAAATTTGGTTTCTAATTTTGTAAGCCGTCTCCAGATGTTCATATTTTTCAAAACGTCTCGTCTTATAATTTTCTATATGTAAATTTTAAAAATCCGGCCTGTTGCCAACACACGTTGGCTAAATTTAAAGTTTGTCTTTTTGTTCAACACATTTCCATACACCTGTGGCTCACGACAAACTATAAAAACTTAAACGCGAAGAAGAAACTTTTCCGTTTTCAATAGGGCTTTGAATATTGGATGGTATTTATGGGATCGAAATAATCTACTAATAGTCAGATAGCTCATTTGTTAACTGCGGAAGCGCGCAGGCATTTACAAAAACTTACCATTTAAAGAATATAGTACCTATAATACATCCAAGGAAGGATATGTTTCATTACAGCCGAGGGCTTATGTACCTATATTACCTAGAGGGGAAGCCTCGAGGTGAGATCCAGCGCGAGGCTGTAATGAAACTCCCACCGAGGTATGTATACTATTTTATTCACAGTCAGCCTCTTTTTAAATCAATAATTTTCAAAATAAATCAATGAATTATAACCTTTAATTTTGTTAATATTTTTTGACATCTCTATTAAAATTTATTTAACTTACTTTATTATAGAGATCTATGATAACATTGCTAGGTAACCCCTGCATAAATATTTCCAACCCATGGGTGAAAGTGAAATCTGTTATTTCCCACCCAAGAGACCGTCATTGCAGTCATGAATGCCGTATTTACTAATCTCTAAAAGGTTAGGAATCGACATATTATTATAATGATTGTGAATAAAATTGTATTTTTCTACAAAAGCATATTTTTATTCCCTTGGGCGCATTTACACATGCAGTAATGTTTGCTACCTGTCTCCATCTTTAAGTACATCCCTTAACAACCCTTCGAACGCCGGCGGAACAATCCGAAGTCAGCCAGCGTGTCGAGGTGATGGATGTTCCTACCCTTTGTGTTATTTAGACTTTTATGTACTTATATTTTATTTTATCTTTCTTCGAGATGTTTAGTTTCGACAAACTACCTCTCACATCAACGTGATTTATGGACTAATGATTTTCGCTTTACTGGAAAGAAATTTGAGATACGAGAATGGATATAAAATTTTGTTGTTGGGGTATTTGAAGTGGTTCAATTGAAACGAGGTTAAAGTGAAAAGTGACTCCAGTGGTGCTCTCTCCACTTTGAAAGTCGGGTGGTAAAATTTAAATTATCTAAAAAATAATTTCTTCGATGTACCTATTCTGCGATTTTAAAGTCTAATTAATTTTAATTTATAGTAGAACAAGACAATGATTTTTTTATGATTAATTGTTAAAGTACAAAGAATAAAGGTATTGTACCACAAGAAAACTCAGTAAATTTATCACTGTACTAATAAAACAACACCAACCGTCACTTTGTCGGAAAAAACGAAGTTCACGTTCAAAATTAAGTGGTCTCAATGGCACAGCAGCAACAGCATTTAAACCTCAAGTAGCTAATGAATAAAACAAAAACTACATAACATTCTCCCCATTTAAAATTCTTACACAATGGGAGGCTGGAACAATGTGCCTACATCCTACATGTCCTCGCCACCAGGCCGAACCCGACGCAAAGGCTGTCTGGTTATTCCTAGCGGTGGACTTGGCTTCGCTTGGCTATTTCAAGGAGTCGAGTACTCGGCTCTGAATTGATTTACGCGTTATTTGGTGTATTGTGGTCGGTGGACACGAACACGTGCAGTGGCGTAGCCAAGGAAACTAAATAGGGAGGGGCGGTTAGTCACCCCACATTGACATAGACTGGGGTTACTTTTTTAAGGGGAAAAATTATGGAAACGAATTTACTAATGGATGAAGAGCTAGGTTTGTTTATGAATTATCTAAATGAAAACAAATAGGCTACTATTTTCTTTAGTTTTTGATAACACTAGTGGACAGTGTGTAACATGTGTCACAAAAGTTTTTTTTTTTTTGAATTTATGATACTGTGGTTTAAGGAAAGTATATTGAACCTGCTTATTACTACAATAATTAACATAACAGAAATAACATTTCCAATAATAATAAACCTAAAATACAACAAATATCTAAAATAGCATATACATAGGATTAACATCTAGAAACCTTAAAATACGCTTTAAAGAACACATCAAAAATAAAACAACTTCTTCCATAGCTACACATTTAAAAAATAGGATGTGGCCAACACAATACCTCCCGTTTAATTTAATTTTTATTCAGCAATAAGTGCTCGTTAGGTGACATCTTGTAAACGCCCGCACGGTAGAAATCATCTTTACCGAAGAAATCTGTGTACAAAGCAGATTGGCAGACCCAGCAATGCGTAATATGCCGTGATGATAAATTTATTTTATTTATTTATGTACTTACCTATATTCATTACTGGCGTGGAGAGTGCACCACAGGAATCAATTTTGTGCCATTTCAAATTCTAAAATATTTGGCGTTGGTCGGAACCGAACCCGTTCCCAATATTCGCGTGAAGTGACGCCTGGTAAACGCCTGCACGGAACAAATATGTCATTATTACCGACATCTGCCTACAAAGCAGATTGACTCACCCATCAATGGGTAATATGCCGTGATGATATATGTTTTTATTACCTTACCTATATTTTTACATATTTACTTATGCTGGAAACTGTATTAAGTTCCTCTCCATATAATTATTGTTCCATTTAGTCACCGCAAAATGATGCTGTTTTTCTATAACCTTGTTGTATCATAAAAGACGACTTTTGTAATTATGTTACAAAATATTTATTTCACAATGTAATTTTTTTACGAATTTCTATTTTCTGATGATGGGTGGGTTTTACACCCGAAACGTCCAATTATACTGAGTTCATTTTCAATTACATATGTGAACCTAAAAGCCTAAATAAATTTTTATATTTTAAAAACGTTAAGATTATTATTTGAAATTAGCTCGTTGACAGTGACATATATCTGTCAGTTACAAACATTTGAGATCTGAATTGCGTAACCATGTGAATGAGTTGGGTTTAAAATGTAGGCTCCGGGATTAAAATTATAGATAGTTTTATCAATTTATCCATAAAATATATAGAAAAAGTATTAATGCAAACCTGTAGAAAATTTAATGATCTTTAATTTTTATATAACATAAATCTCGATAAAATAACATTTAAAGGTATTTTTCGAAGAAAAACTATTTTGAGCTTCCAGTAAAGTGCCATTTTCGGTTATCTGATTTACTCCAAAATCTAATGGGATATTTCCATATAAGAGCAAGGTAGATATACGTAAGGTTTCAAAATTTTCTGAACGATAGTATTTGAGTTAGAGCGAAAAGAGGATCCACACATACACACATACATACACACAGACATCATCGTGAAAATGTTAAAAACGGATTCTAGGGACCTTAAAACGTGGTCATTTACCAAAATCTCGGTATGCGATTTTTAGCACGATCCCTATACCTCCCTTACCAAGGGTAGCGGGAGGTAAAAACAATAGAACTATAGAAAATATACAATTATTACACGCAGAAAACAAATACCATACACTATTATTGTTAGAAAAGTATGAAATTTTGACAAACTTACAGAAAAACATCACATGTTCAAATCTTTGCCGGCATTACAAAAACTACAATAATTCCATCTATTACTAACTAAACTACACACAAGGCCAGTCTATTTCCATTTCTTGGCCTTTAAACATGAAAAAATCTTTTTTGTACTCATGCATTGAAATGTGCTGTTTCGTGTCGCCTAAGCAACGTCCTAAACTTCAATTTCCCAGGTCTCCACTAGATAAGTGACCGGGAAATTTTGGAAAAAAACACTCCTATTTCTAAAGCATTTCTTAAAGAACTAAATTTACCATGTTGGCAACAATTTCTGATCGGCGAAAATCGGTAAGACATACTACTCGGGAAGTCGGTAACACATAACCAACAAACGTAATGTAAATTGTACTCAAACAATAAGAAATTTAAGAAGTTTATTAAGTTTAAATTTGCTATACGCTACAAGTGAAATACTTGGTAAACGAAGAAATTAAGTTTTGATTTGACCCAGCTTCATGCCACTATGCTCGAATAACAATGCAGTGCTTAGAGGCTAAAACTTGTACCCTGCAAAAACAATCCTCCTAACGTACCTAGGCGAGATCTATTTGAACTCTTTGGGTGTTACTTACAAGAAAGGTGTACGACAATGTGTAGGAGACTAAAAATAAAAACAATTAAGGCGCAGGATTTTCTAAAGATCCGTGAAATAAACTTTGAATATTGTCAAAGACTCATGGGGCAAATCGGAACTGAACTTCGTCGTATAGCAGAAAATCGGCCATTAGAACTATATTAAATATGAGTGTTAAAGATTGACATGTTAATTATAGTAATAATAATAATAATAATAATAATAATAATAATAATAATAAGTTCAATATACTTTCCTTAAACAACAGTATCGACCAGTCATATTTTTTCCAAAAACTTATGTGGCATGTGGCACATGTTATTACTAATTAATATATTACTGCTCTTATACAAGTATTTATTGACATGCTCTGTAGAGTATAAAGGACAATAATCATTTTTCCAAAAAGTGGGTGTGTATTATTTTTATTATTATTAATTTGTTTACTTGTCTGCTTTTCTTCATATTTATTTATTTATTTATTTATTTATTTATTCCTGGAAAAGTAGACCTAATAATAAACGTCTGTAAATTTCCATTTATAAATAAATAAATATGCATGACATTGAATTTTTATCTCCCTCTAATATTAGAAATACAAATTTTATTAATAACATATATCTTCACCTCTTTACAAAATATGGGATATTTGTTTTTAAACTTGACAAGCATGTGTTTTGATAATATTTCTGATCAAATAATAAATTAAATGATGTTATTCCTGAATCCAACATTATGATCTTATTTACGTGAAACCTGCTTCCAAAAATTTGTGCGCAATTTTAAATAGGGTAATACTTATATAAATTAGTTTACATCTTAAATAGAATGAGACAAAAAAATTATACAAGTTGTTACTGTTAAGTGCCAAATTTAAAATAAGGTATTGAGTAATATTGTCAATCTAATTGTTTATTTCCTCTCTTCTGAAAATTTGACGTCACAGAATTTTCGGTTTATATTTCTTAGAACTAAGAATATTTATTTTCAAAGGAAAGGTTAGTTTAAGAAACAATAAGTTTGTTGAAAAATACGAAAATAGTTGTCTATTTTGAGAGAGGAAATCATTCATTTTTTCCTCCATAAATATATTTTTATTAGAAGAGAAAAACATCATTTAACTATTTCAACCATACATCAAAACGTCACTTTGAGTATCGAGTTTTCTCTTCGCGTTTTATCATACAAACAAACGCACTTACGTCAGGGAACATGACATTTTTGACTCGTAATTACTAAACATCATACGGTAAGTTTTCAGACACGTGGCTTTCCAAAAATATTCCTAAAAAAAGATTTATAGGTTACAAGATTTTAATGAGATAGGGGCAGGCTTTACAAGATTTTTTTGACTTTGTTTATTCATTAAATTACTTATTTGAAGGTGTGGCTAGTTATATTTAACATTGATTTGTAGTTATTGGACGTCCAATTATATGCGAACGTGTGTAAATATAATAATTTTAAAATTTCGAAATCATATGTAAATTTCTATAATTAACAAAATTTCTGTCTGATTTGTGATTTGACAATAATTAATATTCATAGTCCTATATATTAATTAGATTCTGTGGTTAGTAATTGTGGTTTTATAATTTGCACGTACACATTATTATTCATTACATATTTGATAAATAATACATATTTTATTAGTACTAGAGTTTTTGCGAATGGCTGTATTCATTTTGATCAAAACTTCAGTTCGTTTCAGCTCACTTCATATAAACTCAGTAAATTGTTGTTCTTTTTGTTCTAATTTAGTGTACTCTCATCCGCCTTTCTGATGTCGCGTCACCCTCGAAATAAACTCAAAAAATAAACTCACGATAATACAGGCCTGAAGGCTTATCCCCGCTCCATGCGTGACGTCACAGCGTGAGGCTAACCTTGCGCTGAAAAATATTTAACCATTCAAGTTACAGCAGTCAGCGTGAGTGGAGTATTACTGTATGGTTTTGCTTGTGCTATTATAGCAATTTTTAATTATTATAAAATAAATAATTCTATTTTTGTTTGTTTCTGTTTCCTTCTTTTAATTTATATTTTTGCTTCTTCTCTGTTTCGATTTTTCTTCAATTTTTCTCTGCGCTCTCATCAGTCTTTTCTTGGTCTTTGTTAATTGTTTTTAATTAAAGAAAATTGTATTGTCTATTATTCGATAATATTTCCTTGTTTATGTATTGTTTCGATTAGAAATAAAAATAATAATTTCAGTTAGATTCTGTAACTAACATTTCATGTATTATTTAAACAATAATAAATAAATTAATGTAAAACATAAGTTATATTCGTATATTTATTCCATTTATAATTCGCTTTTTATTTAATTTTTTATTTATATAAATAAAATGGTAATATTTGAATAATTATATTTTACAAGCCTATTTGTTTAAAATTCCGTATATTCCTATGCTTACAATGCAGTCGTTCGAGACGTCACGTCACAACGAGAGGCTCGCTGTGACGTCACAAAATAAGCATTCAGGCACAGTATAGAGAATTATATCCAGTAGTGACACTTTTGTCGAAATATTTGATCTTTCCTTCCAAGCTGCACGGTGTGCAAGAGGTAAATGCGAAATTTAAAGAAAACAAAAAAGATATATTTAACATTTGTAATATTGTAATATCAAATGATAAATTGTGAGTAAAAATGAATTTAAAAGAAATTAAATATATAAAAAATGTATATTTAAAGAAAATAATAATAATCGTTTATATTTTATTTATTTTATTAAATTTTAATTGCTACCGGGTACCGGGAGCGTGTTTCGTACTATTGCTTGATTTTAAATATGTATAAAAATATAGGTAGAACAAATATTGAGTCACTTATCGAATTAATAACAAAGAACAAAAAAATATATAAACGTTATACATCAAATCCATTCTACTAAACAAAAGATAATTATAAATATTATGTATTTTCCACTTAATTATAATACAATATAAATTACATTGCGTACCTTTCTAAGTTTCTAGGGAACGAAAAATACGACACTTTTGATATTTCTTATATTTTTACACGTTTGTATCGCACATTTATCAAAATACATTTTGGAGCTCATATTGATGAATTATTAATTGTCTCTATTAAAACATAAATGACAACTGAACACGTTTACTAGTTCTATCTTTGTGTTTCATTCAGTTTCTCACTTTATGTGCACGTGTAAGTAAGTAACAAAGTACACACTTTTATTTCAAAAAATAAATATTTAGTACCAAAATGAAAATATATGATATAAAAATGTTAGTATTCCAATTCAGAATAAATAAAACTATTTATTACATATTTTACCGGGCACTGTATTTTAATAGAATGATTTTACTTTTATATCTGAGACCTGTACATAATATATTATTTATAAAATTCTAACAAATACATGATGATTATTATTATAAAAACTATAAAGCTGCATGAAATATATTATTTAATGTGATTAAAAATCCCGCTCCTCATTATTTTCCCCTTCAACCCGCGCAGCTTGGAACAAAAATGAGCGAAGTGTCGCTACTGTATAATTCTCTATAGTGTGATTCAGGCCTGTATGCTCGTGTGGTCTCGTCTGAGCCATTCAGGTCAGTTGAAGGGGTAATGTCAATTTGTAGATTACAAATACATATATTATGAAAGTTGAGTCTTCCTGGTTGAAAACAAAAATCTTAACTCACTTATATAAAATATTCCATAAAGAATACATCTTATATACCATTATCTAATTTTAATCTACCAGCTGTATATGAATCCTATCCTTCCCGTCTGATTGCGAGAATATTATTACCTAAAGTTTATTTTAAGCTATTCTAGTCGCTAGTAAAAAACTTGTCACACTTTTTGTTACATCCTTTTGTCGTCCCCCAAAATTACTCTCCATTCTGTTGTCATTCTCCGTAACTTCCAGGACGTTCGTCGTCGCATTTCGGGTGCAGGAAGTTGGTTATTACAACCGTCAACATCCGTGTTTGTAAATAATACTGACCTGAGTTGTACGCGGTTTCCCGAAACGCGAGCAAACTTCTTGTTCGTTGCAAGACGAGTGCTAAATCATATAGATTTACAGCCGGATAAGTCAAGGCCTCATGTACAACTGATACTCGATCAGGATAGAGCAAAATGCGGAATGTGTTTCCCGAAAGAGAATTACGATGTTGAGATTACGTACTTCCATGGAGGAAGCGAAAATGTTTATTAAATCACGAGAAAAGTTTGCAGTTTTGATTTATAGACTCGTGAAAATACCATTGTCGAAAAAGGATAAAAAGATCAATTTGACTCACCAGCTTCGAAGTTATCTTTCAGTCTCTTCCACTGTCGGGCCTGGTGTATGGAGTAGAGTCCAGCGACCAAGAAGAAGAGCAGGCAGGCGAAGACGGCCAGCGTAAGTGCAACAGCCTGCCAATCCCAAATCAGCGCTTCGGTGCTCGTGAAAGGAGCTTCTGTCGACGTCACTTCCACCACTAGGTGTTCGCCTAGAACACACGAAACAAAGATTCTTAGATGAAAGACATAGGATTATTTCGTTCGTTGTTGAATAATAGGTCTGTTCGATGACCGAGGTGTTTACAGTGTAAACTTTTTAACACACGTTTCACGAAAAACGTGCAATGTGGACAGGCTGTTTGATGAGAAAAATTTCAGAACGAATTTTGTACCGACTCGCGAGGTAGTGTAGATATGTAGTGCAGACAGGAGGGGGGGGGGGGACTTAATTTCAAATTTGAAGCTATTTTGATTAATCTGACATGTTGTTATTTCTATTTGATTTAAATTGAAAATCATACATATATTTGTGAAGTAGATCATGAGTTTTGAACATCTTAATTTTTTATACACAAAGTATGAACCCTCTGTCTTTTATATTTGTGTAATTATACATCTACAACAAATAATATTGACGGTATAACACCTAAATATAGCCTCCTAGTAAAGATTGATTATCATTTATTGAGGTGTTAAATATTGCTCAGTCTTTAGTTTTATTAAATATGGGCGTTTAATTCGTGTTCACTATAAATCAAGGGTTGACAATCATTTCTGCTTTTGTTATCGTTTCAATTCTAAGTATTTAGAGAAGAAAAATAATTTAAAAAAATGGAAAATTATTATTTTTAAGTAATAATTAATAACTTGGAATAATGGAAAATTTAATTTTTTAATTTAACTAAATTTTCCATTATTTTTAAATTATTACTTGTTAATTACTATTATCATCGAATAGACACAATATGACAATAACAACCTAGAAAATAATCTTAGTCATATCATACAGATTACAGAAGAAATCGTGAAGTTCTTTCTCAAATTCTGTAGCTATATATTTAATAAAGTTGAAAGAAGAATTAAATATTCCTTTCTCCGAATAATGAAAGAGTTTTGATTAAAGTCCCCCCGAGAATTGTAACTTATTAAAAGGCTATTTAATTATTTGAAAATTCAGGAATTATAATCTAGAAGGGTACAATAAATCTTTTCTCGAAGTTGTGTAACGTGATAGCTGTAGGAAACTTGATAACAAAAATGTAATCGTTGTAGGATGCCAGTTATATGTAACTGGAGGCCTAGTTTTGGCTGTAATGTGTGTTTAGGCTTTAGGGCGATACCATTAGCACTAACATTAAGTAGAATTAAGTTGTTCAACGCGTTATCTGGCTAAATTTAATAAATAACTTAGATCAACACATTTACCAAAAGGAATACACAAATGGATGATTCACAAATTTTTTAATCCTTTCACTGAAACCTGTTAATAACTTTTATAAATATTTACCCCAGAAAAATATAATACAGTAATGTTATACTTCCTAGTGCAATGTACGACATACAGAGAACTACATTCAGAAAACTTCGTTATTGAAAAGTTTTCCAATATTACAACTTATTGGAACTGAATTTATCGGCGAATTCGAACGTGCTTGCTTCAGGCGATAAATTGTAAATCCATAGAAGTCCTGCCTATTTTATTCAAAGGAATTCTAAATTGTGTTTTAAAATTGAGGAGCTTTTAGCAAAAATAAACTTAGTCCATTTTTACCTCTCGTTAAGGGAGGTATTGGATTCATGCCAAAAATCGCATATCCAGATTTTAATGATTAAGCACGTTTTAAGATCCCTAAAATCCGTTTTTAATATTTTTACGATGCTGTCTGTGTGTGTGTGTGTATGTGTGTGTATGTGTGTGTGTGTGTGTGTGTGTGTGTGTGTGTATGTGTGTATGTGAGTCGGTTGGAAGGACGATTTCTCAAAAACTATAATAATTAATATCTGTTTAACTACGTATTTCTCAGTCGGACATTACTGGGAAGAGCTGAAAAGGTTTTGGTAATAATTGGACAACCGGAAGTAGCAGATTCTTAAAAAATCTGTGTCTGATACATATAAATATTTTATTATATTATATTTTACAGATTTAGAGATAAAGAAATATAAGTTATATAATAATCTGTTGTAATAAAGCTCACAGTCCAAATAATGTCAGGAAAACCAATTGAAATATTACAATGTTTCTAACTCACAGATAAATGTCAGTGTCAAAAATCCAGACATTACTGAAGTTTTTTTCTGGAAAGTACATACAATATATTATGTCTGATTGTATTAATAGTTAAATATTTAAAATTATAGGTATATTACGTATACCCTTCAAAAATACTGTCAATCACGACAATTAATTGAAAATATTTCGAAAAATTAGAAGAGTACAAAAAATTTTCATAGAATGAATTTAAAATTTAAAAATCTAAATATAAAGAATAGATGTAAGTAGAATTTTTGGTGTAGAGTGTAAGTATAAAGAAAATGTTAAATAGAATAGGCGGCGAGCAGTCATGTCACTTTGTTGACCTTGACAAGCAGATATCCCCATATCTGCTTGTGTCAGAATGATAGCTAGTAATTATGTACATAGATGTCAAATATCATAATTTTTCATTCTAAATTTAAGTGATTTTCCAATTCCATGTGATTTATTTTCCTCGACAAGTAAATTCCACACTCCTGGTGACTACGTGAATTTAGGAAATCTTGAATTTTTTAATGAAAAATTCTGACATTTGACATCTATGTACACAATTACTAATTGTCATTCTGACACGGCCGCAATATCTGCTTGTCAAGGCCAACAATGTCACATGATTGCTCGCGCCCTATACTTATGTAACAAAAACCGGTAGTTACAAGAGGTATTGTGCTGGCCACAACAGATTTTTTTTGTATTTGAAATAATCAAAGAATAAAATTTCTACATTTCTTACTTTTATGGATTTCTGTAACTTAATTTAACTCAGGATCATGTTTAAATATAAGAAAATTATTTACTGGTTGTTAAGAAATAGAAAAATAATAATTAGTCATTTTGTATAGCACGTTTTTAGAAACGTTCGAACTTTAAAAGTAATAACTTGTGACTAAGATACTATTTGCGCAAATCAGTTTTACCAAACTATTTGGCATCCTTGAATGTAGATATTTTGAATATAATTCATATTTACAATATTTGGACTATGGTTGTTTTCCAAGATGATCCGTAACTCTATCAATCGTTCGATTATTCTGTCGTCTATATTGCGACATATTTAGCACAGATTTCATAGAAATTATGTTCGTATTGAATGAGGAAAGCAGTTACATACGAGTTTATCTGGAACACTAATACACATTAGCAGAGAATGGGTCGCAAGGGAAATTCAAGGGGATGGAGGAAAATCAACATAGACAGGCAGTGAACCACAAACTACAATGTCAAGTCTACAAGTTTCCAATTGGTTTGTGTGTAGATTGAGAGAGTTAAGTGACTGATCGTTGGTAAAACTTGAAAATTATTCCCAATTTTCTTTTTATTTTTAGATCTATTTTTCCATCTTGTGTTATTATATACTTTCTAGATATTCGTAGTCTGTAACTTTTTCTAATTTTTAAATACAGTACTTACAGATATTTCGTCATTACCAATTCAGATTCGGATTTAGAAAACACATACACTACATTTTAAAGTGTAGAATGTACTATTCGAAAATAGTGCAGCCAGTAATAGAAAATACATTAGGCTAGAATTAAACTCTGTTTGACTAGTTTGCACAACTTGATGTATCGAGTGTAATACCATGTTCACCGTTTAATATTTTATAAATTTAGTGACGAATTTACCGACTGACAGACTAAATCGAATTGATGAACTTCATGTCAATTCCAAATTGAAAATGGAAGTGACATCATGACTAATTATAATTTCATAAAATAAAAATAGTTTTGTCTCCTTCAATATTTACAAATCATACATGTCTTTTGTACAGTTTAAAATTACTGAATAAATATCGAACGTTTAACATAATTTAAATCTTTCAGCTTTTCAATTTCAAGTCAAATATTTAAAACGTTTTGAGTAAATATTTATTCCCTCATGGCACCATGTCATGTTAACAAGACTATGAAGACTGTATTGAATTACAAAAATATACAGACACTTTGAACTTTGGTCTTTGTTTACCTCGAAGAACTTTCTCAAATTTAACGCGCCACAAAAGAAGTTATTATACTGTTTGATGTAGTTTACGATAAACATGAAACTACAAACAACGCAATATGATAGAGAAAATAGTCTATTAAGGGTTTCCATGATTTTATTTCTTTTCTATTTGAAGTCCACAGGAAAAGATCATCCTACCTCTGCTATACAAAGTAACATTTAAGTACCATTACGAAAGATATAAAGTCACATTGTAAATATAAATAAATATAATCATCACAATAACAATAATAATGATACTACAAATATGTTATGAATTATTCATGAACTACATATGTAGTGTACAAATTATTTTGTTAAATCATTGTAACAGATTTAATCTATCTATTCATGTGGTAATAACTAGGACATATGTACCTACATATGTTATAATATTATTATGTAATGTGGACGTTAATTCCCTAGAGAAGTTTTTATTATTCTAATAACTAATGACATTTAAAGCTTTATGATACAATTCTCTGGATTTCTGGGAGTAACAAGTTCGAAATTCCGCACCGGCTACATCAATTATACAGGTTGTTAATTTTATTTTGCCCATTTTTGCTAGCTCGAGAACTATAAGAGCTACAAGATCGGTTAAACTAGCAAACAATTTTTATTTTACAAGACTATGTTAATGAACGTAAAATTATTATTTTTCAACCAGTGGTTCTCATAATATGGGATACAACTTTCTTATTTTAAATGGAAACCTATTTTTATTAGCTCTACGAAGAAAACAAAATATAAATTTCATACATATCAAGCTTTTCTACGTGAATAAAATTCATTTTATTACTGAGAGAGTAAGCGAAATATTTGTTTTGACATTAAACTACAATAAACATGAAACAAAATATGCAATTGTTTTCCTCAAAACTCTCTTTTACAATCAGATTTAAATTAAATCAACATTGTTTTCATTTGAATTTTTCTCAAATATTTTGTAATGTTAGGGTAGTACATACAAATATTGTTGAATTCAGAAAAAAATACTGAATCGAATAAAAAAATACGTTCCTATTTAAAGTAAGAAAGTTATATCTCGTATTTTGAGAACCACTAGTAGAATTTTTTTTTTTTAAATGAAACTCGTAAGTACCATGCTTTAATACATTATGAATACGTATATCAAAAGTTAGGTTAACATAATGTGTTACAAAAATTCATTATATTCTCTCATTAAATATAAGCTCGTGATATGATTAATAATCGAAGATATTGCTCATGAAACCGAAGCAGCACATTTCACTCGTCCTTCGGACTCGTGTAATCTGCAGCTCAGTTTCAGTCGAGAATATCATCGATGATAATCATATCACTTGTTATATTGCGTATGAAAATAACGTTTTTCACTTCTGGTAATAAAAAAAAGAATATACACAGTATCGCTATAAAGTTTTAGGACTTGCCTTATAAAAAAGACAAAAGCCGTTATATCATCAAAATCACATTTTTTCTTCAATATACATCCTCATAATTTCTAAATTCAAATAACGTTTGGTGCAGTCCTCCAGTCCATTCACTGCTCTCTGTAAGACAAAACTATAGGGTTCATGCCTTCGTTACGATGGTTAAAGTGTATGTTACATCGTCATTACGGTTCCCTTTCAGCTTAAATTTTAGTTTGGGGAAGGAATATTATGTATTGTAAGCCGGGCCCAAATCAAAAGCATATGGAGGATGATCCAACACAGTGATATTTTTGAAGGACAGAAGTTGAGGCACGACTGTAGCTTTATAATCCAATGAGATATCGTGCGCGTGCACAACTGTTTCTCTGTCGATATTCAACTACTCTGCAACCATTTTAATCGTAACACGTCGATCGAAAATCAACATTTATCTAACGATTTCGATGTTTACGGCGTTTTTGATTGATGCGGGGAGATCAATCTTTGGGTGATCTTTGTTTTCATCTCGCCCATCGCAAAATGGCTCTTGCCAGCCAAAAACTTTGAGTGCTAATTCATAGATGGCCCTGTTATTTGGCGCTACAGAAAATCAGCCCTAAATCTTTACAGTTACACTGTGACTGCGTACACCTTGAGCAAGAAAGCTATTTTATTCACAATCATTACAGTAATATGTCGATTCCTAACCTTTTAGAGGTTCGGAAATACGTTATTCCTAACTGCAATAACAATCATTTGGGTGGAATATAACATATTTCACTTCCACCCCAGGGGTTGGAAATATTTATGTAGGGATTGCCTAGCAACATTGTCATAGGTCCATAAAATAAGGTAAGCTAAACAAATTTTAATAGAGATGTCGAAAAACATTAATACAATTAAAGATTATAGCATAGCTCAATGATTTATTCTGAAAATTATTGATTTAAGAAGATGATGATTTTGAATAAAATAGTATACTAGTATACATACCTCAGTGGGAGTTTCATTACAGCCTCGCGCTGTATCTCACTTCGAGGCTTCGCTTGTCAGTCATCAAAAATCATGCATTTCTATCCTTTGCTGTATAGCATATTTTATTTTACTTATTACGACTTAATATTAACAGTTAACTTTGTTCATTTATTATTTCTGGACTAATAAGTCCAAACTCCTGCTGTGTTCTACTACTGGGCTTCTTGTAGTAGTCTCTTACACTTCACCCAATGACAGCTGGTGTACATAAACCAGCCTGCTTGGAGTTAGCGTGTAACCAACGCTGTGTACATACTAAACATGTCACTAATGTCAGGAGAACAAGGTTTTGACGCGGCGCGATCTGGGCTTGAAATCTTTACTCTGTGATATCTTGGATAAATGTATCCAACCAATGAAAACGTGAGTTGGATTAATGATCAAATATGTATTGATATTCAATGGACGGAATTCTATGGGGATTCTGTTTTTTTATTTATTAAATGACAGTCACACGGAATGATAACAAAATAATAAAATGACTAAATAACATATGCCCTAAAAGTTTTGGTACAAAGTTTTTGTAATATAAAACACATTTACTTAAAGTTTTGTAATACTTAATAATTAATTGTTTCATAAGCAACAAAATTATGAACTTAGTTTAAATAAAGTTGATCGTGTTCTTCCACAAGGAGCAACTATCTACTATCATTGGGTTTTTGACGATATTTACATTAACGGAAATGATCGTTTTTATACTCACAATATTGCAGATGTCCCTAATAATGTCGGATATAAACAAAACGCCAAATTCGTAGATAAGTTGTTGGTATGGTGTGTTATTTATACAAGGGTTATATCCAGGCCTTACGTGGTTCGAGTGAGGTGAAGCCCTGGATAGTCAACGGTACATCTAACAAATTAGTTAATTTTATTGAAAAAGAACACGCTGGCGATGATTTTATCTTCTCACTATGCATCACACACTCAAAATTGGCTAATTAACCAAAATGTACGATTAGTTCCACGAAACGACAATCCCATAATCCTCTCCAGGCTCGTCTCATAGAAGGTTTTTGAGCTCTTTTATTTTGAAAAGTGGGGGAGATGGGGAAGCCCAAAATAAGGATGAACTTAAATGCAGAATATACAGGAATTCAGGAATATCCGAGAAATCGATGTAAATGTCGTCCAAGACCAAATGCTAGATGTCCAAAGAAAGTTGCGCCTTGTGGAAGAATATGCCCCTCTTTATTTAATTTAAGTTCATAATTTCCTTGCTTATGAAACAGTTAATTATTAAGTATTACTAAATATTAAGTAAATACATTTTATATTACAAAAAAAATGTTGAAATTTGTGCCAAAACTTTTAGGACACACGTTAAAAATATTAAATATAATTAATAAATTATAAATGTTAAGAGAATTACACTAAATTAAAACGGTATTATTATCTATTGATGTATAATATACTATTTTCTACTTACTAGTAACTCCTTTTTCTGTGACACTCTCCCTCCGTCCCCCACGTCGTCCCTTATGGTGATGTCGATGATGCTTGCTTTCCAACCAACTCCAATCGATCTCCAGGTCTGAGAGCGGTCCACAAAGTGCGTCTCGATGCACTTCGCAGGGGCGAAGCACCACCAAACCTCGAAGGTCGCACCTGGTGCAGTTTTCGCAGGCTGCACGCTCTGGGGCCCAGTATTGTTCACCAGGTGGGCACACAGTGGCGAAAGTGTACCCGACCAAAAGGAGGATGACCACGGAGGTGGAGACCATCACCTGGAAGAAGAAGAAAGCGTTAAAAGAATTATCAATTTTAAAACTTATAAGAATTCACGTAGCCGCGACTAAAATTAGGCATTTTGTATTTCTAAATAAAGAATTGTTGTTTATAAATCATACTAATTCCCCCATTTTACGTGATGTAAAAATTAGGATGTATAATAATGCAAAAAGATTCATTGCTTCCTATTTGACGTCGAGTTTAGTAAACTTACCGTGAGTAATATCAGAAGCACGTAAAAGTCCTATTCTTGTTCTGAGTTCTGAGTTATTAATAAAGCCGCAACAAGACGAAAAAACATTAATGCAGGAACAGAGAATGAAGCACATGAAAAGAAACTTCATGTTTGTCTTTTTAATGAAATATTCTACATTTTTCAACCCGAGGATTTCAAAAACGTTTTAGCTGCAAATTAGACAGAAAGAACATTTGTAGCTTTTATCTGTGGCGTGAAGAGTCAATTTGCCGATATGGCTTTATTGAAGAGGATAATAGATAAATTAATTTTTGCTTTCAACTTTAATTAAACATGAAATTGAAATTCATCTACCTTTTAAACTCTAATAAATGACAGATGAGGCTTTTCAATTTTTATAGCTTTTCATACCGCTTAATTGAATTTTAATTGACGAGATTTTCTCTATTTAAAATAAAGTAACATCGATTAATTATAGTTAAATTCTCTACTGTGTTTTAAATTAGGTGATAACCATTGACAAGCTTTTAGCAAAAAAACAACCATAGTCCAAATATTTTAAATATGAGTTACATAAAGCAATATCTACTTTTAAGGATACCAAACAGTTTGGTACTCACAAAAGGCATGCGGGATTGTCGAGGAAAATAAACTACATGGAATTGGAAAATCACTAAATTTAGAATGAGAAATTATATTTGACATCTATGTATATAATTACTAGCTCTCATTCTGACAATTATTATTCAATTGTTCATCAATGTTTATTTTTCTACGCTTAATATCCAGTAAATAATTTTCTAATATTTAAACATGATTCTGAGTTAAACTAAGTTACAGAAATCGATAACAGTAAGGAAGGTAGGAAATTTTCCCTTTGATTATTTCAGATTAAAAAAATCTGATGTGGCCAGCACAATACTTTCCGTCAATCCTGTCTATTATGTACAAATTCCATACATAAATTTTCTTGCAAAAGATTCTAAATTTCCAGTAAAATTATTTCATAAACAAACTATGCAAATGGCACTTGACACTGACATCTTCTTCTTAAGCTTTTCCCATTGTGGGTCGTCCTTATTCGGTTGTTTTTTTCTGAAGTCGTCCGCATTACAGTCCTTCCATCTTATATTTGGTCTTCCTCTGCTTCTTCCACCTTCTATTACTAAGCTATTCATTCTTCTTCCAATATATTATTTATCTCTCCTCATGACATTTTTAAACCTATGTAATCGTCTCTCTTGTATCTTTCTGGAAACTTTTAATATTCGAGTTATTTTTCTTATTATTGTATTCCTTACCGTATTTTTCCGTGTCTTCCCTAAGATCTATCTAAACATCCTCATCTCCGCCACATTAATTTTCTTTTTATTGACACTGACATCTGTCAGTTAGAATTGTCTTAATATAGTAGCTGTTTCTATGGTTATAGCATAGCTGGCTGATTTATAAAATTTAATTTCTTTATAATTCTTTAACTCTATATCCATAGAATATGAAATATAAAATGCAATCAATTCGTATAGATAATAGAATATTCTTTTAATATTTATAGTAACATTAAATGTGTAAATAATATTTAACAGTATTTTTTTTCAAGAAAAACACACACTCACACACACACGCACACACACGCACACACACACAGACATCATCGTAAAAATAGTAAAATCGTATTGTAGAGATTTTAAAACGTGCTTATTCATTGAAAACTCACCACCGAATTTTTTGACCAAAAACAATACCTTCTTTACGGAAGGTAAAAATGGACTAAGGTTGTTTTTGCCAAGAACTCATCTCTCCTCGTTGCTCAAAATCTCATTCATATAGCATTTATTCCCAGTGTGACAAGACCAGTATGATCAAACGAACGAAATCAACGGGGGCTGGGGCTAAATTTTTCTAAGTCAGTAAAATTGCAGAGCTAAAGCTGCTAGCAGATCGCGAACAGAAGGAGTTCAAAGAAGTCAGCATGCTAAAACGCGCAAATATTGTTCATAACGTCCCCACGTAGAAGCATTATTACAATGAAGTGTAAGTGAATGTCCAATCGTCTCGCCCAGCAGATCCGGGAACATTAGCTGTTTTTTGCGATACACAAATGTTTGAATCTGATTAGTACATGACGCCATAAAAGTATAAAATGCTGTATTTCAAACCGGTCTCTCGGGGTTGTTTAAAGGTTATTTCGAAGTGTCAATTTGACAGATAAATCAATTGATATTCCCTTAAATTCATCCATTATTAATTAAAAATAAATATTTGCACCCAACACAGGTCATGTATGTAAACTTTTTAGTTAATCAGCTGTTGAATAAAGCCCACTCTGACTCTCCACTCTCACGAACTAGGTTCAAACCGACCGAGACGAGCGGTTTAAAAACATACGAAACTGGTTGAAACTATTTCGTTCGTGACGTCACCGTTGCAACACAAAAATGCATTGGTTGAAACCACTGCAAAATAGTTTCAAACAAGTACATCGCGAAAGAACAGCTATTGTCTGGCACGGGGTAAGTACTATTATCCTTATTTCGCCTGCTCCCATTTCGGTCCAACCTGCACGTCCACGAAATAGGTGGTTGTGGAACGCCCTTTTACCCATCACTAATCACCGGAACAGAGAGAAATAATTTTTCCTTTGCTACATTGACCTAGTCGGTAGAATTGTTACATTAGGATGACATTTAAACATTTCAGATATAGCAAATTGCGGATTTCTATTTTGAAGCAAATACAAAAAGTAAATTACAAAGCCATGTTTAGCTTCAATAGCACTTATTGGTGCTCATCAGTGTGGTGTAACGATAGCCAAAATATTTCTCGGCAGAGGGCTCTGATGGTACTAACATACCTTTTACCAATATAGATGATCATAAGATCACCGCCAGCACAACGAGTCATTGTCTCTGTCCAAGAGTCCACTCATTATGGACCGGAGAGAGACCACAGGTTACACCACACTGATGAGCACCAATAAGTGCGAAACGCGTCTGTGGTTACTTATTGTGCTGACCGACTTCTGACGATGGCGTGGGTGCTGACTTAGATGTCCATATACTATTGAAGCTAAACATGGCTTTGTAATTTAATTTCAGATGTAGTTGAAAAAAAATGTAACTAGTAATAAACTTTGTTTTTAGAATATATACCGTTTCATTTTATCCCAAATGTCTCGATTAAATTGAATGAAAGAAAATATTTACTTATTCAAATGAAGCTCGTGTACTTATTACTAAAGAATAGAGAAGGTTCTTCCTAATAACATTTCCAAATTTAATCAGTTATTGTATACAAATGTCTAGCATTAATATTCTCCGTGTATATCCATCACACACAAAAGTATTTGAACGTTTGTGATTCCGGAGTAATTTATTAAGACGACAAACAAATATGTTGAAAACATCTCTCCTCAGGAGCTAGTAAATAAATTTGTAATAGAATTCTTGATTACAAATTCCTTCAGTGCGACTCTTTGAAAAAGAAGAAGTTGTAATTTAATTGAACGAACCATTGAACTGTTGAAAGTACATTCAACAAAGATTTCTAGTGACTAAAAGTTTACTTAACTAATAAAGACCTACTTCACTATTACCAAGGAATTCAAGTGGATAAACCAAGTTTACAAACTTGTAAAGAATGCTGGTCTTATTACACTAAAATCGCACTATAACGACGCAATACTATACTATCTAAACTTTCCAACTACGAAAAATAGTTAAACACAAGAGATTTTTTATAATAATATACGTTCAGTTTATGGATCGAAAACATGCCAAGCAACTATTAAGCTGCATTATTTCATTATTAATGCGAGCTTTCATAAGCCCACAAAAGAAGATGAATTAAGCTTCAATAAAAAAGGAACAGTGAAAATTATCTTCATTAATTCTCGTATTTTTCACAAAGTTTGTCATTAATCGCAATTTTTCACACACAAAAACAAATTGTTAAATCATTAAATGTTCTCTACGCTTGTAAGCCAAATTATAGGCGATATTCTAAGCACATTGTATAGGGTATCTATAACGAATTGCTTTTTAACGGAAGTACTAATTTAGAACGGTTATAGAAATTCCAAATTTAGTCTCACGGTTAAAAGTATTAGTGTCAAAAAATCTGTTACAAGAAAACGTTGATAAAACGTATTCTATATAAAAGAAGGTTAATACACTTTCTTTTTCTTGTAGAGCAAACCACAAGGGAAGATTTCGAGTGAATAAAGAGAAATCGACATTGAAAAAGTTTCAAACAAAACCTATGGAGCAAGCACTTTTCAAATTGTAAAATAAGAATGCGCTGATTCGAAAGGATTGCGGAAAAACAGTTCCGCGAAAGCTTGAACGATATTTCCCGGGATATCCATGTGTGCATTTCCCGATAACAATGACCGTAATCTAGGAATAATATGAGAGTTTCATGATTTTCAAACATTATCTCCAAATACGAGGATCATTATTGCACACAATTGTTAGTTTATTCATTTGTTTATTTTTATTACACTATATCTTTACAATCCCTCAATATAGTCTCCCTGCTTGTCAATGACCGAGTCCCAACGTCTGAGTGGAAAGCTTTACTACTCGTATTCCATCCAAGACACCATCTCTGTTCATTTGTCGAATGGCTTGGGTAATGGCAGCATGAAGCTCATTCAGACATGCAGACCGATGTCCACGCATAGGCTGTTTTAGCTTTGGGAATGGGTTGAAGTCTGGTGGACTCATGTGCGGACTGTAGGGAGCATGAGGTAACACTTCCCAACCGTATTCAGGCAATTTTTCGGTTAAGACATAAAATAAATAAAATAAATATTTCATCACGGCATATTACCCATTGCTGGGTGTGGGGGCGAGTATTGTCATGAAAAATGAGTGGCTCAGCCTGGAGCAACTGAGGTCGGGTTTTGTGCAATTTTCTGCGCAGTTTTTGCGCATAATAAACTGCTGTGACACTTGTCCCACATGAAACACTGTGTATCATGATAATTCTCTTGCAATCATAAGCAAAGATCATTATTTGTTTGACTTTTAATTGAGCTCTCCGAATTTGTTTTGAGCGTGGGGAATTTGGGTCTTCCACTCGTTGGACTGTGATTTCAACTCCGACTCAAAATCTGTAACCCACGTTTCATCAATAGCGACTATTCGATACAAGAATGCTAACCTGTTCATTATTTATCAAATGACCATCGTATAATATATAGCAAATATAATTTTTACCTCCCGCTACCCTTGGTAAAGGAGGTATAGGGATCATGTTAAAAATCGTATATCAAGATTTTGATAAATGACCACGTTTCAAGGTCCATAGAATTCGATTTTAACATTTTCACAATGATGTCTGTGGGTGTGTATGTATGTGTGTGTATGTATGTGCGTGTATGTGTGTGTGGATCTTCTGGTCACTCTAGCTCAAATACTATCAACCGCAGAATTTTGAAACCTTGTATTCCGACCTTATTCTAATATTGAAAGAAAGCATTAAATTTTGGTTAAATCGAATAACTGGAAATCGCACTTTACTAGAAGCTCAAAATAGTTTTTCTTCCAAAAATACCTTTAAATGTCAGTTTTTCGCGATTATGTTATTATTAAAATTAAAGATTATTGAATTTTCTACAGGCATGCATTAATAATTTTTCTATATATTTTATAGATAAATTTATAAAATAATCAATTTTATAAAAACCGGAGTCTATGTTTTAAAGATAAACACAATTTCAGAAACACAGTTCATATTTCAAATGTATGTAACTGACAGATATGTCACTGTCAAAAAAATTATCATTACAATTATTAATAATAGTAACATTTTAAAAAGAAAATTGTAAATAGAACAATAGTTATATGGAAAGGAACTTAATATACATAGTTTCCAGCATTAGTAAATATACAGGTATGTATTTAAATAAAAAATAATAATAAATATATCAGCCCGGCATATTACCCATTGTTGGGTGTGCCAATCTGCTCTGTACACAGATTTCGGTAATTATGATGACATAGTTGTATCGTGCGGGCGTTTACTAAGCGTCGCCTCACTCATTTCTGGCTTGGAGAGTGCACCAAAGGGGTCAATTTTGAATATTCTAATATTTGGTGTTGGTTGGGATTGAATCCGGTTTCCCAGATTCCCGACCAGACATTCAAGCACGCAGCCACGAGCCCCATAGGTATATGTATTTAAATTAATAAAAATTAAATGGCAGGAGGTATTGTGTTGGTCACATCAGATTTTTTTAAATTTGATATATTGAAATCCCATTATGGTCACACACCCCATTACTGACTGTCTTTAGACAATAGTTTAACGAAACTATTAGAAAACAATAAAACACAAACGATTATGTGCTTAAGAAAATAAAAATATTCAACACCTATTTTATGTACGTATTCGAAGAACAATAATACTTAATGTATTTCCTCGTACTGTAAATCTTATATCATCATTTAATGGTCTTCGCCCACCCACAAATATAAAATGCCGCGAAGATTGATTGCATAAAAGAGGCGTTGATAAGCAAAATTACCGCGTTCCAAGCTCGTTATATTTTCCACTGATCAAAATTAATGATGTGTATTCTAATTAAAAACCATTTACGCTTACGTGAGATTTTCCTGTCAAATGGGTTTTTTATTTAGCCGGAATTGCTTAATATTCGAATATTAGTAGAAACATTTTATAATAATAAAAAATGCGAATTGTGATGTATTTTACGTCATTTACACAGTTAACAAACATAAAACAAAAAATATTGATAACGTCCAATGGACTCTACCACATGCCTTTATGTATTTCACAACTTTGGTAATTTTAAATCACAAGAATTTAATTTGACAATTCTTAATCTCCAAGAAATTAGTTTGAAAGCATTCCAAAACTTGGTTGTTAGCTTTCAAGAAATGGAATGAAATAATGTTCAAATGTATTATTGCGAGAAATACTTAGAACATATTTAAAACAAAATTCAAAATAATATAATCCATGTATCTTAAACTCAGTGAGCCAAGCTCATAACCTTTTACTAAATATTAGTAGTACTATTAATGATTGCAACTACTCACCATTAAATTATTTGCGCTCATAAAGTAAAATTAGTACAAGTATAACTTAGTAGTATCTAATAAAAGAGAAATTTGGCAGTGATAATTAGTAACAACAAAAGACAATTTTAAATACTATTAACTGTCAATCATAAGACTGTCGTGATAATTAAAAATTATTTAAAAAGATGTAAAGATGGGTGGAGTTTAAAAATATGCAGATTTTCAAGAGACTGTAAGAAAAATAATAGATTTAATCAGAAATGAAATGAAAGCAATATCTAGAAACGATGGTAGTATATATGCAGAAATAGTTTATTACTCTACGTAGCCACTGCTACTTAATTCGCTCTACTTTTGAGTAATACCGTCTTCTTCTACTTCTACTTGCCATTTTCAGTGGCGGATTAACAATTTTGCCGCCTGTGGTCTGATATTAGTTTTCCGCCTAAATCCAACAGCGATTAAATATTTCTTTATATACAATTACTAATATTTATTATTGTAATCAAATTTTCTTCATTGTAATCAAAAATTTCTGTTGTAATTAGAATAAATACATACAAGAACAATTATTATTATTATTATCAATTTTTTGTTTGATTGGTAATTTTCTTTGTTGGAATCACATTCTCATTATTGTAATCAAGTATTTCTTTGTTACAATTAAAAAACTTTTAAAAGTTCTTTTAAAATCTTAATATTTTGACTGTTATCCATTATTATTTCTAAATTTTCTTTAATTAAATTTAATAAAAATATTTTTTCGTCTTGTGTTCAATTTTCCCCACGCTCCCGTTTATTTGTCTTTTTTAAAAATAATATTATTTTTCATGTTCAATAAGTACAACACTTCACTATTTCATCGCTCTCACAACTGTCAAATCTGTGGTTATTTTACAGGTTATGTCTACTCGTCTAGTAGCACTCTAACCTGTATTAACAGATCTTTCATTTCATGCTAACATGTTTATTTCTCTGTATATTTATCCCTCTCGTTCAACGTTTTCATTAATAGTACAGGATTGCCACATATACTTTACTACTAGTTAAAATAAGCTAGTAGTGAACTTATGAGAATCATATCAAAAGTATTATACTAACCTATTTTAGTAAGTAACTCTTAGTTGTAAAATTTAGTAAAAGGTTATGAGCTTGGCTCAGTAATTTTAGAGTAACCCTCACATATAGAAACGTGCTATTATTAATTTTATTATGACAGTGTAGCTATGTATATATCAACATAGTTACTGTATTATTGCTGATACGTGAAGATAGTTACTTATAGTGTGCAATTATTTTTATGTAACTTGCAAATGTAAGACCACAATTGCAGTAATTCAATTTAATTATAGTCTGTTAACTATACTTTTCTATCTGTGTATTATTTATCAATTAATATTTACAAAACGTGTTTAATTACTAAGAGGAACTTTTTTATTATTGACATCTAACACATAAATAATTATACTAAATTGGATTTTCATGTAGAGTCCAAAAACATTTATGTTTTTATTGTTTACAAAACAAATAACTTATATAAAACAGAAATTAAATATTTTTTTTACTATGATTTTAAACTTGCGTGTGTTTGCAAAATTAACTGTCCATTTAATTCTTTAAAAAATCTAAAACGTATCATTTGTTAAAAATAAACGTTATTTATAAAAACAGAGTTTAATTAAAGTTAAATTACTACATATTATTTACAGTTATACTTGTTTCATATTATTATCCCAAGCGGACAATTACACGTAATAATTATTACAAAAACAGAATCATATCTCGATCTATAATAACCATTTCCTGCATATAGCTGTAAAAAAATATATAGCGAAATAAAATAAATTTCAGTAAAAAGTAACTTCAAAATAAAGTAAATTTTCTCTTTTTACAATAATTGAAACCGTAGGAGTTTTATTTATCATAGAGCCCTCCAAAATGTTCACCTTCGCACAAAATCGAGATCTGTATTTGATTTTCAGATCAATGTATCTTTATTCCTTCGGGCATACAAATAAGACCGTCGTGAAAAGAATACAGGAAATTGCTGCCTGCCTAGATTTCACAAAATCGCTACAACTTTCATTGAATTTTATGCAGCGAGCGTACATTATGAGAAATGGAATAGTTTTTCATCTTTTTGCGAAGTGAATGGAATAAACTTTTTTCGTTCAGGGTGTTTTTAGTGGACGTAGAAAGCGTGAATGTTTAAAATGACTTTGATATACAGAGCTGTATAAAATATTTACTTGTTCATTGTTCAGAAGAATAGGGAGTAAATATATAAAAATATCGAAACAATGGATAAATTACAAAGCAACAGGTGGGACATTGAATCGATTTTTCTTAGATAAAGATTATATTTACTGCTTTAAAATGTTTGTAAACTTAATAATTTTGAAGAATTCTCGTCGGAGATAACCAAAGATTGTTTCAGAAATCCAATAGCTCATAAGAGATCCAAAGATCTTTTTAGAAATCTAAGATTTCATAGGTGTAAAGACCTCTTCAAAGATGCAGTTTTTACCTCTCGCTAAGAGAGGTATTGCATTCATGCTAAAAATCGCATATCCAGATTTTATTGAATAAGCACGTTTTAAGGTCTCTACAATCCGATTTTAACATTTTTACGATGATGTCTGTGTGTGTGTGTGTGTGTGTGTGTGTGTGTGTGTGTGGGATGTTGGAAGGACGGTTACTCAAAAACTATAAGACTTAAAATTTGTTTAACAACGTATTTCCCAATCGGACATTCATGGGAAGATCTGAAAAGGTTTTGGTAATAATTGGACAACCGGAAGTAGAAGATTCTTGAAAAAAAATCTTCTAAATATTATTTTTTGAAAATTTTTCGTGGTAATATTAAAGAAAATTAAATTCTCTATCTGATACATTTAAATATTTTATTATATATTCCATAGATTTAGAGATAAAAGAAGTATAATATGTAAAATAATCTGTTGTAATAAATTTGACAGCCGAAAGAATGCCATGAAAAATAGTTGATAATTTAAATTATTTGTAACTGACAGATAAATGTCAGTGTCAGAAATAATGAGTAATGAAAGAAAAATGTATTTGGAGAATCCCTTAATTCTTGATCTGTGACTATTATGGAGATGACAAGTCTAGGTTGAAGGACTTAAATTTGTTTCAAACATTATGGGACAATGTACACCAGTACTATAGACTAGAGTAACTTTGAATTGCGAAAAAGCTATCAAATTCTTCTCAAGTAAGTTGTAAATATTGACAAAATTACACATCGATATAAGAATAATCGGAGTGCAACCTATCCGTCACTTTATTAAAGGGAATTAGTGTTATTTAGATATAACATGTATGAAAAAATAAAATGTAAAAGAAGATATGTAAGAATAGATGCACAATCCATATATACATTTTAGACCGCCCAAAATTAATGTTTTTACTAGAAGAATATGAAGAGAAAGTAAACAACGTTGTTCGAATTGAAAATTGCAGTTACCAGCCTAATATTTATATATGGTAAACTCTACTTTGTAATTTATTGTAACATAATTTATGGTAAAATATCTTCATGTTGAGACATGCTATTATTGAATAATAAAGAAGTTTATACGTCATAGATTTATATGAATATATTATTTGTATTTATAAAAATATTCTTTGCTTTATGCATACAGCCAGGTAAAATATACGGCGAGAGGTTATGTGCTGGCCACATCAGATTTTTTTATTTGAAATCGTCACTAAAGTGCAAAAAATTGTTATTAAAAGTTCAGAAATCGACACTAAAGTAATTCATTATATGACGATTTTAAACAAATGCAGTGTTTCCAACTTTATGATAATTATTGTACATATAAGATAATTTGAGTAGGTGTACGATGTACAATAGTAAATTTGTACGTACAATGTCAAAAAATATGTGAAAGAATAACGAATTAATTAATTCCGATGAAGAAGTATAATATAACACATATAATCTTGAGTATTTATTACGATAACTTGAGTGTCCGCAGGATCGCAACACTGAACATAAGTTCAATTGTTTGACTGACAGCAACTGACAGATTTGTCAACATAATCTATAATAGCTATTTGTGTATTAAGAGCGCAAAATAGGACATTGTCGATTGAGAGGTTGTTGCCGCGCTCCTGCGTCGCGCGGCATTCTCTCGAAATCGACAATGTCCATTTGCGCTCGAAACACACACAAGATTTTTTCTACAGTCGCTACCATAACAAAAAATAACAAAATGTACACTTTGTACTTACACTACTAAATAAGAATTAATATAAAGAAAAAAAACGTCTTTTATATTTAATTTTAATTTCTCGTTATTTCCCATTCTTCTTGACCTATTGCTTCAATCTAATCTAAACCTTTTATACTTTCGTTTTTGTAAATGAATGCCCTATTTTATTTTCACAATATTGCGGCATTTTTTTTGGTTATGTAACATACCGACAGAGCTGTTAAATGTCAGATTGATTGGTAAAGGTGTAAATGTGTCACTACAGTGCCATTAGTTCCTGACTAAACGTTTCCATTACGAAGTGATATTTCTCAACATTGTATAGTTAGAAATTTGGACAGCGAGCGTTTTTTTACTTTGTTGCGCTAGAGCGACAAAGTGACATTTTGCGTTGACAAAAGAGAGCGCAAATGGCTACTTTCTTTGTAGACTGTAGAAAAAAATATTTTTTTCTTTTATTTTCACAAAATTTCGATTTCAAATAACATTTAATATGCACCTTGGCACTGGATGTTCCTTTTTATCACTCATATGGTTTATTTACCTTGGCCCTATGGCTTCGGCAACTAAATTTCACATTCGTGATAAAAAGTAGAACTTCAAACTTCAATACCTTGATACATAAATAACTATTTATGTAATATCTTACTGTAAGAAATGCATTTAATTGTTTTATAGTTGCTGTGATAAAACATAGATATGGACATGATTTGTAGGACAAAATCATTACCTTGTTTTTGATTAATGTAACGTTAATTAAAGAGTGTTATAGTTAAAATTAAATAATTAAATTAACTAATATAATGTAAAGACGTTAAATGAAGCACATTGTTCATCAGAGATGTACTTTGTAGTAAACATTCTAGATTTAATACAAAATAATTAAGACCAGTTGTGTACAATTTGTGGAAGACAAGTATTAAACGTTTTCTAACTACAGAAAAGTGACAGAACAATTAATCTCAATCTTGTTACAATGCGACTAATTCCCCCAATCGACGCGTTGTATTTCATCATTGTAGAAAACAGCATCGCCAGCATTTAACAGCTTTCTACAAAACAAAATAATGTTTCACAAACTCTCAACTAACTACGAGTATTTGTTTTAATAAGCCTGAAGAAAAATTCAAAAAATCATCAGCTGTGAAACAAAGCAAAACATTATGAAGAAAAATGACAGACTTAATGCGCAAGTAAAAAAGCGAGCAGCAGGCCATTGTAAAAACGACGAATCTCTGCTCTGGTAGTGCTTGAGCCGGAGCTTGAGATGATGTACGGTGTAAAAAGCGTCGGTATTTAGTATGGAGGCGTCGTACATGCACTCGACAGAAGGTAACAGAACCGGGTTTACTTATTTGGCATCTTGGGCCATAAAATTTGGGTACAAAACGGAGCATAGAAAAAATAATTTGATCCAAGCCAAAAAAATACACAAACGTACATAATATTACATATATATTAATAATATATTACATTTAAAATAAATAGAAGGCATTAATAATAAAAAAAAATCTGTTGTGGCCAGCACAATACCTTCCGTCAATCCTGTGTATTATGTATAAATTCCGTCCATAAATTTTCTTGTAAAAGATTCTAAATTTCCAGTAAAATTATTTCATAAACAAACTATGCAAATTGCACTTGACACTAACGTTAGGGGTCGCTATCTTTTATTTTCTTCCACTCATTTCTGTTTTACGTGTCGTTCTCATTCAGTTCGTTTCTCTTGTATCTTTCTAGAAACTTGTAACACGAGAGGTATTTCCTTACCTATCCTCATCCTGCCATATTAATTTACTTTAATATTTAACTATTAATACAATATATGTATGTACTTCCCAGAAAAAGTCTTCAGTAATGTCTCCGAATTTCTGATACTTTTATCTGTCAGTTACAAACATTTAATTTTCCAATTGGTTTCCATGGTATTATTGCAGCTATAAGATTTATAACAACAGAGTATTTTATATATTATAATTATTTTATCGCTAAATCTATAGAAGATATAATAAAATATTTAAATGTATCAGATGGAGAATTTATTTTTGTTTAATTTTAGCAAGAACAAAAAAATTCAAAAAATAATATTTAGAAGATTTTTTTTAAGAATCTGCTATTTCCGATTTTCTAATTGTTACCAAAACCTTTTCGACTCTTCCCATTATGTCCGATTGGGAAATACGTAGTTAAACAGATATTAAGTTTTATAGTTTTAAGAAATCGTCTTTCCACACACAAATTGGATTAGCGAGAGATAAAAAAGGGGGTTTTCCTGTACTAGAGCAATACGCACGCTAAAATAAACTCTCTAAGCTAGTTCATAAATGATGTTTTTAACGAGACAACCTCTTTTATACAATTTTCTGTTTTACCAACCTTAAAGATAGGTGAAAAAAATGAAAAATGCCAAAAAAATTGTCGTTCCTTGAAAAACGGGACAAACGCTTGTCCCAATAACTTTCGTTGGGACAACAGGACAATGGGACGTATGGTCACTGTAACTATGGTACCCACTTTATTTGGTACGACTAACTACATAAACATAGAATTTTATAAAGACATCATGTAAAATTTATATAGATATCATATTTTAATTATGGACGATTAATTTTGCAATCTAATAGCCGTATTATGATCTGTAAATCTGTAAATATTGAACAAAATCGCTACAAAAGCTGCCACTGTTATATACCTATTATTTTATATTAATCAACAAAAATAGATGTGCTTTGCCAGTTTTTTACAGATTTACAAATCTGTAAAACTTACAATTTTGTATAATATATTTCCATAATAGGGTCCTCCATTATTATTTTTTATGATATTTCATCTAAACTGAAAGCGACTTGTATTTTTCGAAAATCTTTATTGTTATTCGTTAAGCCGTAATATTTTTTTTAATATTCTGTGATGTAGATATAGAGATGATTTTGTTCTCAAACAGTAGACTTTGCTTATAATTTAAACACATAAATTGATCTTTTTAACACAAAAATATATAAATATGTTAAAATAACTTCCGTGATCAATAATTGAAAATATGCTAGGATAATAAGTAATTTAATAAAATAATTAATGAAAAACTAGGTATATTGTTAGTCCAAGGTTTGAGTACCGCCGACAGCCTATGCCATTCAACATATCTTTCACGTTCATACCAACGCATGGAATATTGTGTGACATCAAAACATAATAAATTTAAACAAGTGTTACTTGGTTTGCTTCCGTTTTTTTCTGTTGTTATTTTGTGCATTTATGTACTTGTAAATAATGAAAATTGATTCCGTGTTTTACAAAGTCGATAGCAGAAGGCTTGAAAGTAGTGATAATTTGGAATAGAGTAAATGTGTGACGTAGATATAGAAATGAGGAAATGGTATTGGTTTATTTTAAAAACTAATAAGTTTTTTAAAACTTTGATAGTCTAGTTTTAATATAAATGATCTATGTCCTAATTATTTACTACGGTGGAGAATAACCAATGTCAGTCGATTAAAAAAGTGCTATAATTGTATGTCGTAGTCAGATTGTAAAAACCAGAAAATACTTAATTCAATAATAACCAATGTAAATTGTAAATTTTTAAAATGGGGTTCCATTTAAGGGCCAATCAGGCCCTGTTCTGCAGCCACATTGAGACTGTCGATCGCACGAGTCTCAGCCCTACAGACATACACTGCTACTGCTACATCTGGTCTGGAAATGTTAAATGTTGTTTCAGCAGTCATAAACGCCTCAGATTTCATCTAATGACAACTGCCACTGTATCCTATGCTACAGCGTTTTTGCTCTATTTCTAAATCGTCTCTAAAATGTGCAGCGCTGCACTCTATCATTTGTAAGTAAATTAAGTTTGGTTTACTGCTTACAAGACAAAAAAATGTTTGTATGTAACCCGGATTTTCTAAATATTACTTGGTAATTCCTGCAGTAAATAATGTAATAAATCCTTATGAAGACCATATGTGTTTCGGGAATTATTTATTAATTTACTATAATTTTAAATAAAATTTCATTTTGGAAAAACATAATAATGTTTGTCACACATGCCAAAGAGAAAGTGATTGACGTTATACTGGTATTTACACTCATTTTTTTTTCAAGTGTTCTAAGAATTACATTTTTAGGCAACTGTTATTTTTCGTATTCTTTGGCAACCGTACAGTATCACTTTTTTTACATTACAAACTGAATTGTCAAACGTTTGTTTAAATATCAAATATATTTAGTTTTGTGTTACATGCAGCTTCATAAATTTTAAGAGCGAGTATTGGAAAAATCGCTGTCGCTATCTGTATCGCTTCTTTCCTTGCTCAACAAATTATTTATTGTAGATAATTTATTTTCATTTTTAGTTTATAATATATTTTGACAGTAAGCAAATTGTTTTGTGAGTTGTCAAGATGATAACACGCATTCTACCTATAAGTGAAATGACTCAATCACATATGGTATAAGAGTATAAATTTTAAATAAAATTTAATAATTTTGTAATAGTCGCCCAAAATTTGTTGTGAGCACCTCGGCTTAAAAGTTCTTTTTTTAACCTCATCTGATTTGCTGGCCTCGACCTTCGCTTTGGCTGCAAACTTCAAATTCGGCCAAAAAAGATCACTTTTACAACTTTGATACACAATAACCATTGTCACTTGTACGGGACAAATTCTCACAACATTACCCCTTCTACTGAAATGAATGGCTCAGATCATTTTAAGATTATTTGCAGCATCGGTAACGGTGGGGGGGGGGGGGATAGGTTGCAGTGGCGTATCTAGGATTCAAATATAGGAGGGTTTTAGTAATAATTTTGTGAATATACTTATGAAGCATACCTAAATGCCAAAAATCTTTAATAATATAAGAAAAGAAAATTAAGTATGTATTTAAGACTTTATATTTTGTCGTCAACTATTTTTGACTAATTCGTCGAATATTTCATGTGTTCATGCTGTTAACTACCTAAGGATATAGATAAATATTTTTTTTGCATATTTATAATGCTAAAAAATGTGGCCAACACAATATCTCGCGTTTAATTTAATTTTTATTCATGTAAATACTTAAAATTAAATTAAATTTAAATACCGAGTCGGCGTCGGTCAGACGCCAAATTTTTCGAATTTTAAATGGCGCAAAAATAACCCCTGTGGTGCATTTTCCACGCTAGCAATAAGTGCTCGTGAAGTGACACCTGGTAAACGCCCGCACGGTACAAATATGTCATCATAGTTACCAAAATCTGTGTACAAAGCAGATAAGCAGACCCAGCAATAGGTAATATGCCGTGAGGATATATTATATATTTTTATTATCTTACCTATATTCCTACATATTTACTTGGAAACTGTATTAAGTTCCTTTCCATATAATTATTGTCCCATTTACTATTTTCTTTTTAAAACGTTATTATCATTATTTGAAATGATTAGTTTGTTGATAGTGACGTATATCTGTCAGTTACATACATTTGAGATCTGAACTGTGTAACCATGGCGTTGTGTTTAAAGCGTAGGCTCCGGGATTAAAATTATAGATAATTTTAGAAATTTACCCATAAAATATATACAAAAAGTATTAACGCAGACCTATAGAAAATTTGAAAAACTTTAATTTTTATTTGGAGAGGTAAAATAACCAAGGACTGAATCTCCAGTCGATTAAAACTTATTGCAACATTTAATTTTTATAATAACAAATCTCGAACAAATGAAATTTAAAGGTATTTTTCGAAGAAAAACTATTTTGAGCTTCCAGCAAAGTGCCATTTCCGGTTATCTGATTTACTCCAAAATCTAATGGCATCTTTCCATATAAGAGTAAGGTAGAAATACAAGGTTTTATAATTTTCTAAACGACAATATTTGACACACACACACACACACACACACACACACACACACACACACACACACACATACACACACACAAACACACACACACTCACACACACACATACACACAGACATCATCGTGAAAATATTAAAATTGGATTGTAGGGACCTTAAAACGTGGTCATTTACCAAAATGTCGATATGCAATTTTTAGCACGATCCCTATACCTCCCTTACCAAGGGTGCGGGAGGTAAAAAGCGTTACATGACAGTTTCTCCCCCATTTGCAATTGTTTGTATCAAACTATACGTTCAGCATGAAGTACTTGAATTGTAGCAGTTGCAAGTCATGGAAAACGTATTTTAAAGTAATAACTAAGTTTTTTCTTATTCAAAATAATAAATATATTTTTTCTTTAAAATTTTGAGGAGTTTTAACCCCTCTCTAAATACGCTCTTGGGATGTGAGTACTACACTCAGTACCGTTCAGCTTATTTAGGACAAGAAGAATAACAATTTACTGAGTTTATCTGAAGTGAGCTGAGTCAAACTTAGATTTCGACCAAAAAGAATGCAGCTAATGTCGCAATAATTGCACCGTATAACATTCTCTGAAGCATCGATACTCAAATAGGTTAATTCTTCATTTTAATTATCAACCGTTTGTGAAAAAACCTGAACGCTATTTTAATTAATTTTTTCATAGAAGACCTAAGCTTTCTAATCGAATATAAAAGTTCAATTAACTACTTTATCTGGTATTTGTGCACAGCATAAAACAATAAAAACCAGCTAACCGCTATAAGTAAAAAAAGTCTCGGGAAATCCGCAAAATATTAAGGCTAATGCACGCCACAAACTCTGGCTCTTTAATTCGTCCAAGATGACAATTCTTCCAAGAGCATTAGCTCTTATAATTACGACAAAAAGTCCGACTATTTCTCAAAACGTTGCCATGCGCAGAATCCGGTGCACAAGATTAATTATTGCAATTATTTTATCGCGGGCGCGAGACAACCCGGATAGATAAAATCTTAATTGTTTTAATTAATGACGATTTGTTTCGCGGAAGAACAAACTGCATAAAGATGCCAAATATGAAATTGCTTAATATCCACCTAGCATAGCTTACTAGACGGAAAAGGAAGGGTAATTAGGATTTTACGAGTAATTGCTATTAATAATAAAACAGTAATTTGGCGGGCTGTAATTTGAGTTTTGTGACGCTATTAATATGTTCATTATTTGTTTGATTATTCAAACTAGATACTATTAACTTAGATATTATCAGAGCTAGCTATAAATAGGGCAGTATACTATAATCAAAATTGAACTGTTTTATTGCGTTTTCCATTTATGCAGGGTAACCATTTTATTTTGTCCATTATTGCCATCTCGCGAACTATAAGAGCTACTATTTTACTAGACTATTTTAATGAGCCTAATTTTTTTTTCAGCCAGTGGTTTTTAAACTATGAGAACCAACTTTGTTATTTTAAATGGGACCATATATCTTTTATTTACTTATTAGATACAGAATTTTATTCCAAATTCAGTTTATAATATTTGCATACCCTTAGATAACAATTTTTTTGAGAAAATTTTATATTAATTTGATTACAAAATGCAAATGAAAAAATTAATACATATCTTTTTATGTAGAATTAGAATGCCCTAACAGAAAGAAGTGAATCACAAGACAATAACGTAATATTTTATTCTTTTAATTGATCATAAACGTCAACGCAAACAAAATATTCACATATTTCTTACATGACATTCTAATTCTGTTAAAAAATTAACATATATTTATTTTTTCCATTCATGGTACTTTTATTATAGCTATATTTTAATCCAATTAATATAAAACGTTACATGCATTTTACTCCAAAAAAATCATTATGTAGGGGTATAATAATATTACCTATATCACGGAATTCTGAATACAATTGTCTATCAAATAAAAAATATGGTTCCATTTAAAAATAACTTAGTTGGTGTCCATAATTTGTGAACCACTGGTTGAAAAAAAATTAATTTAACCGACCTCGTAGCTCTTATAGTTCTCGAGATAGCAATAGTGGACAAAATAAAATGAACACCCTGTATATTTAGTTTTGTACTTAGTGCAGCTTACAGTCCATACGATGTAACTTGGCGAGCCAAAAGAATGTAATTCAGTTCACTATTCCTAAGTTGCGCTTTGTCAAATATTTACTTTTACTTCGATGCCGCACAGCTTCAGAAGTGAAATAGTGATTTTACAATGTTTTATTGCCTTACACAAAGTAAATTTCACCCTAATACACTCAAACTCGGGGTGTCAGGTACTTTCCAACCCAAGAAGTTATATTCATATATAAGCATTGGTGCATTTTTTTTTCAATAGCAATGGAAATTTTATTTTCTTAACTTAATTAATTTAAAAAATAATTAATTATAATATGATTTATATAATAAATAATTCATTCCAATATTTGTAATATTTTTTTTTTGTATAAATAATTTCTTTTTTTTTGTAATATTCGTAATTTTATTGAACTTCATTCTTCTTCGGTACGCCTATGGATTTTATAACTTCCCCATTACCGGAGTGATAATGTGAATTGCCCCAACTCGCCAAGTTACATCGTATGGACTGTACAGCTACACCTAGCTAACTCGTCCACCATATTGGAGCCAAAATAAACGCGGTAAATTATGAATAAAAGTGGATTTTTTATAAGTTCACTATTATTATTTTTCATAATTGTCGTACTATAAAAATATTTGTTAATATTTTGAGGTTAGAGAAAAATATATGTATTGCATAAGTAATAAAACATAATATTTGCCTGTAAAAATTATAACCATTTCTCAAATGATTTGCACAATTTGAAACAGAACAACCCGTCATTGTGGATAATTTCATTGATTAACACTGATATTAAATGATTGAAGTGACTCCAAAATGGCGGACGAGTCAGCTGTGATTTATCTAGTAGCTATAGTGCAGCTAATGACGTCATGTCCGGCACTATACATCATTTCACGTAATAAAATATCATTGGTATAGATAGGGATATAAATTCCGACCTTTGATTGATCAGAACGCAAACCTAGTTCACAAAAACGAAAAAAAAATATCTGTCTGTTGTAAGTTACCAAATAAAATCTTCAGTATTAAGTAAGCCTTAATCATTTTTTGTTGTAATTTTTACTATTCAGTTATTGTACATTACATTTTTACAGATAAAAATATTTATTATTGACAAAATTTAGGGAACACACGCATTTCTTATTTCGTTCAGTTCCCTAACGTTCAAATCTTGACCATGGAGTTGGCACAGAAGAACTTCGCGCGCTCACTATTTAAAAAGTACACTTCGGAGTACAAAATGTACATGAAAAATATTTATTAAATCAGAATAGGTCATGGAGGTAAGAATAATTTGGAGGCAGTATTTACAATCACTAGTGAAGCCGCTTCCTCCTTATTTAAAATTTGTACTGCGGAGTGTACTTTTTAAATTATGAGCACGCGAAGTTGATCTGCGCTAACTTCATGGTCAAGATTTGAACGTTATTTAACTGAACGAAACAAGAAATGAATAGGGCGATGTATAAACATTATGACGCTACATACCTATCCAAAATTTGGTTTCATGAATTGAAATTATTTATTTAATGCATGTAAAAATGGTCGGCTCTCAAGCGTCATCTACTATTTTCTTACGTGAAAAGAAGTAATAATAATAATTCTTCTACTATTAGCAAAAACAATACATTTATTGTACTTAACACACACACTCTTTCTCCAATTCAAAATATATGAATTTGGCAGACTGTACTGGCAAGAACTGACGATCGTAGTAAGTACAAGAAAGCGCGCACTCGAAAACACGTAAAACTCAGCTAGTGCGCAATAATTATATAAATGGTAAACGAGTTATGCATTAAATGCATAAAAAGTTCGCACTAAATATATAACTGGAAAACGCTATTAGATATTTGGGCCTATTCTGTATAGTCAAAAAAATCTACTCTGTCGGGTCCAATAATAAAACTATAAATATCGTAATTATGACAAAGCGGCATATCGCTCACAATATTTGAATGACGACATGTATTGCATGGTAATTCTACCTGCTATGAATGCTCTGTATAGTAAAATAATATTACTGTTCCTTTAACATTAATGCTATTTTTGTTTGAAATAATTTTAGGAAACACAATTCTTGTAAGAGATTATTTCAAACAAAAATAGTGAGACGTGCGACCCTGACTTAAGAGTATACGAGCGCCGATCCTGGTAGAATATTCCCGAGCGATGACGTAATCCTCCCCGGCGGGGAAAAATCCATACGCGTGTATACTGGCTTAATTACATCCGGTGGGCTGATCCTTTGTATTTGATGGAAAGATGGAGAATATTCGAGAGAAATGACGCCGCGTATATAAGCACGTCAGAGAAGCCAGCGAAGGGAGTCTGTTATATAGAAGCAACGAGCAATGAACAGTGGGTGATATAAATAAACATTCTACGAGTTGTTAACATAAATAAATGGAGTTATATAAATATAGTGATATGATATAAATATTGTTTAAATAAATAATCTTAGTGTTTATGCATTTAATAATATTCTTAGTATTAAATTAGTGTTTATATTTGTTTAATCCATAGTGTTAGTTATTTTTATTATCTTTTTAATATTTATTCTAATTATTTATCGTTTAATAAACGTATTATTTTACTTAATAATACTTCTTTGTTTTTTACACTTCACCCATATAAATAAACGTTACAATAGCATTTATGTTACAGGATCAGTAATATTATTTTACTATATTTTACTATACAGAGCATGTCTTCTTTTCAACAGAGCGGCACAAATAATGGCCTGCTGGCATCCAATGTTATAATGCAAGCAGTGACAGTCAGCGATATGTCGCTTTGTCATAATTAATTACGATATTTATAGTTATATTGCTTGACCCGACAGAGTAATTTTTTCTGACTATAACAAGTGGTTAATTTTTAGCAATTGGTTCAAACTGTTGTCCAATAGAATCAATTGTTCCTACTGACGGTCATTGTTATAAATTGCAAATCCTTGTTTTTATTAGTTCTTCCTTTAATTAATAATTTGCTTCATATACGAGTTAGAAAGCTATTACATTTGAATTTTCATTCCTCTAACTTTCAAATGAAACCGTACTATATTCGTAATTGACATAAGAGTAAATATCATATTTCGTATAATATTATTCCAAAGTTCCACAGTTGTAATGTATACTCGTATGATGTTTCATTCAATTTAAAGTACGTATTAATTTCATACTACTACATCTGTCATTAAAAAAGCTTTCATCAAATCCGCGAAAATGAAATTAGCTTGTTACAGCATCCTTTGTCACAATCAAAATACATGAATCCGGTGTAAAATGTAAAATGTGCCAAAATACACAAATCACCAAAAAATAAAAAAAGACTCGCTGGCTGTTGTTTACGGTGACAGTTTGATGATGAGTTATTTCCGTATACAAATAACAGTTGAAAAATGTATGGTCCCAAGTATGCATAACAAAGGAACAGCGTTTTAAATTATCGGTTACAAACAATAGAACGCGGATATATTAGTGACCCTAACAAAGGTTTTGATTTCGGGTGAAGTTCAGGCATCTAATTTTATATTTCCCAAAACACAAAAGATGGGACGACTTTGCTCTGGCGAAGATATTTGATATCCGCTGGCTAAATTCGGTTGGCGAGTTCTGTATAGCTCTATGGCTTACGCAGTGCGGGTTACGATCTCCAAATAACTGCACAGCTTTAATTACAAAACAAGAATTCCCTATATGGGGGAAACTTTGTTATAGTCTCTTTACACACAATAATGCTTTTATTATTAATTTACACATTGCGTTAAGAGTTTGTTGTTTTAATTTAATAGTTTAAATAATTACATTTTTTATATCTTTTCTTTAGCATAAATTGCGTTCAGAACCAAATAATTTCAATTTCTAATTTGAATTTCTACTTTATAATTTCTACTTTATAATTTCTACTTTGAATTTGTCGCATTTCAATTTGACACATGCCGAAACTATCAGATTCCGCGTGCGTATAACGTGTTCCTTGTTACATTTCTGCACATATTTGTGTATATCGAGACTGAAGCTGAAAAGTTTTTTGCGATTTATTTCTAATGTTTCACAATAACCTCCAAATAATGACAGCTGAGCGCTGAGCTTAACATTTGACGTTCACAAACACTATGCGCATTGGAATTGAAAAGTTTTGACCTTGCAAGGTTGAAATTGGAAGTCCAAATTGGAAATTGAAATAACTTGGTTGTGAACGCCGCTTTGTAACAAAAGTTTTGAGAAAGTGGCTGTTTATTAACCATTAGTTAAGAATTAAACTGATAGTTAGAAGCAATACGAACAACAGTTTTAACGTCCAGTTAGTTCTAACCAAAAGTGGTAAGCACAATTTTGAAACATAACCGGTTAGTTAACACTAACTGTCACTTTAACTAGAGGTGGTAGGAGCGGGCCCAAAAAAGGTCTAATCTAGTTATCACTGGACATAATGGCTGGTACCAGAAGCCTGGTTTTAACTAAAACGATGTTTTAAGAAATGTCAAATTTCATTATTTAATATTAATAATAAATAATATTAAATTCATCAAAATATGATTTTAAAGCAGAAAATAGGTTATAATCAAACAAATATTTTTAAAAAAAATCGCTCTTTAAAAGTAAGGGTGAAATTAAATATTGAAATTTGAATTTGACATTTCTTAAAACAGAGTTTTAGTTAAAAACCAGGCTTGTGGTACCAGCCAATACGTATAAATACATAAGAGTTGTTTTATAATATACCACGTTAAAATTAGTGGGAGAAGTTTTAAAAGATGTTATACATACTTGAAACACACAAATCTATCTATGGGTTACTTGGACAGGTAACCGAAACATGAAATTGTTAACGTTTTTGGGGATCAAAATATTGAACAGACGACATTTACCTAACTATACGGGAATGTGATGAAGCTATAGTATGTTTTAAATAAATAATAAATATATCATCACGGCATTTTACCTATTGCTGTGTGTGCCAATCTGCTTTGTACACAGATATCGGTAATGATATGTATTAATTTACCATAATGTGGACGACCTGAATTTTTGCCCGAATCAGCAGTCACAGAGCTCAAGACAAAGTTAGAACGTCATCGTACTAATTAACTCGACAATTTAAAAATTTAAAAATAATTGTTAGCAGAACTTTGATGAGAAATTATTTAAAATTTCGAAAAAGAAACAATGTAACTAAATAGATAGCGGGCCAACTGGAGCAAATCTCCATATGCTGCAGAGCATTAAACAAGCAACGTTTTATAGAAAACAGAGAGAGAGTATAATCCCCAAATGTTTCTCAGACGCGACTGATTAAAGACTTTTGAACATTTCTTAACAGAAAAGTATACAATAATGGCTGGGAATAGAAAAACGAACAACAATTACAGAGAAGAACATTTCTGACGATCCTGGAAGTAGATTTAACATCGCCCAGAGACAAACGAGACAAGATATTAAAAAATCTGATGTGGCCAGCACATAACCTCTCGCCGTATATTTTACCTGGCTGTATGCATAAAGCAAAGAATATTTTTATAAATACAAATAATATATTCATATAAATCTATGACGTATAAACTTCTTTATTATTCAATAATAGCATGTCTCAACATGAAGATATTTTACCATAAATTATGTTACAATAAATTACAAAGTAGAGTTTACCATATATAAATATTAGGCTGGTAACTGCAATTTTCAATTCGAACAACGTTGTTTACTTTCTCTTCATATTCTTCTAGTAAAAACATTAATTTTGGGCGGTCTAAAATGTATATATGGATTGTGCATCTATTCTTACATATCTTCTTTTACATTTTATTTTTTCATACATGTTATATCATCTAAATAACACTAATTCCCTTTAATAAAGTGACGGATAGATTGCACTCCGATTATTCTTATATCGATGTGTAATTTTGTCAATATTTACAACTTACTTGAGAAGAATTTGATAGCTTTTTCGCAATTCAAAGTTACTCTAGTCTATAGTACTGGTGTACATTGTCCCATAATGTTTGAAACAAATTTAAGTCCTTCAACCTGGACTTGTCATCTCCATAATAGTCACAGATCAAGAACTAAGGGATTCTCCAAGTACATTTTTCCTTCATTACTCATTATTTCTGACACTGACATTTATCTGTCAGTTACAAATAATTTAAATTATCAACTATTTTTCATGGCATTCTTTCGGCTGTCAAATTTATTACAACAGATTATTTTATATATTATACTTCTTTTATCTCTAAATCTATGGAATATATAATAAAATATTTAAATGTATCAGATAGAGAATTTAATTTTCTTTAATATTACCACGAAAAATTTTCAAAAAATAATATTTAGAAGATTTTTTTTCAAGAATCTTCTACTTCCGGTTGTCCAATTGTTACCAAAACCTTTTCAGATCTTCCCATGAATGTCCGATTGGGAAATACGTTGTTAAACAAATTTTAAGTCTTATAGTTTTTGAGTAACCGTCCTTCCAACATCCCACACACACACATACACACACACACACACACACACACACACACACACACACACAGACATCATCGTAAAAATGTTAAAATCGGATTGTAGAGACCTTAAAACGTGCTTATTCAATAAAATCTGGATATGCGATTTTTAGCATGAATGCAATACCTCTCTTAGCGAGAGGTAAAAACTGCGTCGCATTGAAAATAATGGTCTCCTATCAGTGTTGTAAAGTTAGATTTCTTATCTCCTTAGTTTATAGGAACAAACTCTTGCCTTATGTCAACGTTTCAATAAGATCCTTTCTATTGGAAATATTTTTTTTCTCAAAACTTTTGTTACATATGTTATTAACTAGTATCGTTGATAAAACAATGGAATACCGCTACTACTTAGTGCATTTTTTATTTTATTAAAATTAAATAATTCGTATAAATAAATTTTAATTAACGAAGAAATATTTTGGGGTTTGAACCCACGACACGGTCAGTGAATGTTTCACAAGTCTTTTAACAATTCGTAGACCAGCAAGGGTACTGTTCTGATTTTATTGTAAAACTTTTTATTCTAAATATAAAAGCGAAAAAAAATTCATTGTTTTACCTCATAAAAGTCATATATGAAAATAGCTTTTGCTTGAAACGTGTAAACAAAAATTTGAATAATACAATTTTAAATTTTATTTTACACACTCTGGCTTTCTAATCAAGCCTGAAAATCCTGAAAATTCCGCACAATATATAACATGATTACCTGATATTCGATTTGAATATAAACTAGATTTTTTGGATTTTGTAATTCTGTAATATAAAATATTCAGGTCAGGCTTTGCTGAAACCCTGTTTATAGAAAGAAAAATACTATGTCTTGGTTTCTTTAGAAAATAAACAATTTTGAAATACAAATAAGTAGTTGGGAACATATTTTCTGTTATTGTTATTGTGTTTCTGTGTAGAATATTTACATGTCCCATTTAATTTGTACTGTTTGTTTGCTACACTGAATGCAAAACTATTATGTAAATGTAAAATATTGCAAGAAAAATAACAGCATTTTTCAAATGTTCACATTGTAGATTATTAGCATTATGGAAAATATTGACATAGTACGGAAAAGTACTTTAAATATGGAAACTTTTATAGTTCCAGAGAAATTTAAATATTTAGTCTAATATATTTTATAGTATCATTTCGTGGAAACAAATATTTAATTTCTAGTTAAATGGATACTAAATTATATTTTTAGCATTTCGGCGTACAATTTCTAAAAATATAAGGTCTATTAAATTACGTGCACTATAGTTTCGCTTCACATAAGAAAATAGTGTTGGTTTAGATTTTAGAATTTAGATAGAGAAATAAGAAGAACTGATTTGTCGGTTGTGACGTTAGTTTGTTTGCGTATATATTTATTGTTCGGTAAAGTTAATAATTTTGTATTTTGTAATTATAATATACAGGGTGGAAACGAACTTAATGTCATAAATTGAAGGGTGAGTAGTATGACATGTGTAGATTACGAAACTGAAAGAATTTTTTTAAAATTCGAAAAACGAAAATTCGGCTTTTCTTTAGGAAACTTTTTTTTACTGCTGTTTTAATTAATATTTCATTAAAAATATGGTTATCAAAAATACATTCAAAATTAGTTGTATAAGATATTATTCTTAATAATTAAATTAAATAGCATTTTTAACGAAAATAATTGTGTAATAGATAAAATAATGCAAATGCGTTGCCAGTGGTCCAGTGGTACCAAAAATGTTACTTTCATGAAAACTACCCTTAAATATGCGAATTTTTAAAAAATTCTTTCTGTTTCGTAATCTACACATGTCATACTACTCACCCTTAAATTTATGACATTAAGTTCGTTTCCGCCCTGTATAATTAATAAATATTTTACGTTGAATTTTTTTATTTTTATGACGATAAACCTATTTTTCATCGTATTGGCGCATCTAGTGAGAAATGTTCGAACGAGACAAAATATATCTCTATCTCTAGTTGTCTCTTTCTGGCCAGCCGAAATCAAAACATTCAGTGAGGAAGGATAAGGAATGTTTTGTCTAGTTATGTTCTGTACTATTTGTGTTTATTAGAAATGTTAATACTTCTGTATTACTAATGTTTTCTGTAAGCAGTTCCAGAGTTCTTATGAAGCCAGTTATTGCTCCAGGAGTCATTTGTCGTGAGGTACCTATTCCCTAGATGGTTAAGTCTGCTTGCGGCCACAACTGCACATTCATATATGTGTTCCGAAGTTTCTTCGCAGAGTCTACAGATACTGTTTTCAGCTATACTAACCTTACATAGATGGTAATTCAGAGGATAATGACCAGTAAAGATACTTGTCATCTGTCATAGTTCTAAGCTCCATTTTGCTGACAGCTAATAGCTCTTTGGCGTTTGTGGCCAATGGTGAAATGAATTTCTTCGACTGACTAAAACCCGGAATGTCTCTGCAATAACAGCAGGCTGATTCTTCCCAATTTTTGATCTCTTTCATTTTATGGCTTTTCAAGAAGGTTCAGGCCCGGAAAATGATAATTTGGCTCCCTTTTTAGCGAGCTAACGCCCTTCGCGATCAGTGGCGTGTTATCCTAGAAGCCCGAAATTGTTGCGCAAAATATTTAAGGGCGCACCGCATGAGTCAAATAACTTATTATGTTTTAAAGCACAGATGAAAGTAAAGGTCCATATTACGAGCGCACTGTTATAATAAAGGCAGTTTTTTGGAGCACAATCCTCATAAGAATATAATGTAAAAACGATCTTGAAGAAAATCAATTGGAAAATGAAATTCTTCACCTGAAAAATCTACCCAATATAATATCGACCACACACCTGAACTTGCTCAAGACACTAAAAGCTAATCATATAACAGGCGTATTTCTAAATGTGGAAATCTTCGCCTGCAAAGCAGTTACCAACTATTCGGGAGAACGGTCATCTTCAACTATTAAAAGAATTAATAGTTAATTTATATCAAAACTATCTAACATAAAATTGAATAGTTTAGCCAGAATGGCTATTGAAAATGATTTGTTAAATAATCTTGATTTTACAGATATTGAAATTTTTCGAAAAAATAAATTTACCAACGTAACTTAAATATTAAACTTGGCTTAAGTTGACAGTATTGCAATGATATCAAATGTTTAATGAATTATAATATATTGCTGTCAAGTTTCGATTACATTTTTTTATTTAAGCCTAGCTTAAAATTGAAGCCTTATTTTTTTTTTCTTTACATAAATATATAAATATTTTATCACGGCATATTAACCATTTCTGGGCGTGCCAATCTGCTTCATTAACAGATATCGGTAATGATAGAATATTTGTACCGTTCGGGCGCTTACAAGGCGTCACCTCACGGGCATTATGTTGTTATTTCCTTTATTTTATTTGATCATAGATTAAGTTTCGTTTACTACTTTTAGTTTTATTCATCGTTCCTTATTTATGTACGTTCTGTGACGAAGATAAATTTTGTTTTTTACATCTCGCTAAGAGAGGTATTGGATTCATGCTAAAATTCGCATGTCCAGATTTTAAAGATTAAGGACGTTTTAAGGTATATAATAATCTGTTGTAATAAATCTCACAGCCCAAATAATGTCATGGAAACCAATAGAAAATTTGAAATGTTCGTAACTGACAGATAAATGTCAGTGTCAGAATTTTTTCTGGGAAGTACATACATACGAGTATATTATTTCTTATTGTATTAATAGTTAAATATTTAAAATTATAGGTATATTATACATATCCTTCAGAAATACTGTTAATCCCGACAATAAATTGGAAACATCTCGAAAAATTAGAAGAGAAGGAAAAAAATTCTTCATAGAATGAATTTAGAATTAAAAAATCTAAATATAAAGAATAGATGTAAGTAGAATTTTTAATGCAGAGTGTAGGTATACAAGAAATGTTAGAGTTTAGAAAATCTTGAAATTTTGAAAGAAAAATTCTGACATTTGACATCTAAGTACATAATTACTAGTTGTCATTCTGACGCGGGCCCCAATATCTGCTTGTCAAGGCCAACAATATCACATGACTGCTCGCGCCCTATACTTATGTAACCAAAAACGGAAATGGTATTGTGCTGGCCACAACAGTTTTTTTTTCTTTATATTATGTTGTTATTTTCTTTATTTTATTTGATCACTGATTAAATTTCGTTTACAATTTTAATTTAGTTTTATTTCTTACGTTCATCGTTCCTTATTTATGTACGTTCTGTGACGAAGATAAATTTTATGTTTTTACCTTCCGTCACCTTTAGGTAAGGAAGGTATTGTCTTTGGTCAAAAAATTCAATGATGAGTTTTTAGTGAATAAGCATGTTTTAGAGTCCCTATAATACGATTTTACCATTTTTACGATGATGTCTGTATGTATGTATGTGTGTGTGTGTGTGTCTGTGTGTGTGTGTGTGTCTTTGTGTCTGTGACAAAAGTTCCGGATCCCATAACTTCAATACCACGATTCCAAAAATTATAATTTTTTCGTATTCCTCAAGTTTACATCCAGAAGAACAAGTGATTAGATTTTGGTTATAATTGGTGAACCGGAAGTACCCTTATTTGAAGATTTAATAATTAAATTTGATTTATTGACATTTAACGTTATTATAACTTAAAGAATATATTATTCTCTATACGATTTGATTACATTTTATACTTCATATTCAATAGATACAGTTAAAGAATTTTAAAGAAATTAAATTTTATAATTCAGCCAGCTATGCTAAATATGGAAACTATTAATATATTCATATAATTCAAATTGACAGATGTCAGTATCAATAAAAAGTAAATTAATGTGGCAGAGATGAGGATGTTGAAGTAGATGTTGCGGAAAACACGGAAAGATACGGTAAGAAAATAACTCTAGTATTACAAGTTTCTAGAAAGATACAAGAAAGACGATTACATTGGTTTGAACATGTTATGAGGAGAAATGAATTATGAATTATATTGGAACAAGAATAAATAGTTTAGTAATAGGATGTTGAAGAAACAGAGGAAGACCAAAGATAAGATGGAAGGACTGTATTGCGGAAGACTTGAGAGAAAAAGAACTGAATGATAACGACACGCAAAAATAGCGACCCCTAACGAATGGGAAAAGCTAAAGAAGGAGATGTCAGTGTCAAGTACAATTTGAATAGTTTTTTTATAAAATAATTTTACTGGAAATTTAGAATCTTTTGCAAGAAAAAAAATGGAATTTATACATTATACACAGGATTGACGGAAGGTATTGTGCTGGCCACAACAGATTTTTTTTTTATTTTCTGTTACTAAATGCCGACCTATATTCTCTATTGTATATTGGAATAATGTTTATTTTTGTTGATTAAATGTTTTCATTTTGATTATAGTAAGTAATCTAACCATTTTAAAAAAATACTATATTTATTATGCATATAGTTCATGTCTATTTATGATATCTATAAAAAAAAACTCATAATTGAAAAGGGCGCAAAATGTTACGGGCTTTTGCGCTTATATTGCTTAATACGCCACTGTTCGCAATAAGTATTGTATGTTTCTTCAATGTATTCCAGTTTCTATAAAGGTTCTTTTACAATTATGGTTGTTCGATTTTTTAGCCGATTACACAATCAATTACAATTTAGACGTAATTATTGTCGTGTATAGTATTTTCTTGTAATTTCATCATAAATCTGTGAGGTGTGAACATTACTCATGACATCACTCATGAAAAAAATCCGAAAGCGTTTCAAATTACCAAAACAATCCCAGGAACCCCAAACCCGAAATTCCCACATGAAAAAACCAAAGAACCTTGACAAATTCTTGAGAACTTCTCCAGACAGTCAATCACTCTACCTCTCTTACGCTAACCAAAACCATCCCGAAAGCGAACGTCTGAGCATGAGTCTGTCTCCTCGTTCCGAAAGCAACGTTGCTTTCGCAGCTAATTTCTCTGGCAAAGGAAACGGGCCTCGGTATTATGGTTGCCATATGTCATCGGGGAAAGAAACACGGTCCTGCCAGAATAAACAAAACACAAGCTGGTGAGGAGAGGGGAAGAAAGATGAGAGGAGCATTGTTTATAGAGGTGTCAAGGATTGATTTGAATATGGTGGATGTTATGAGTGATATTAGCTTTTAATTTGGGTGAATTTTTTTGATTAGTTTTCATATAATCCCATATTTATTGCAGCAACATATATTTTAATTTTAAAAAATAGTTTTAGTTGTTCAAAGATTGGCGAATTTTCTGATTATTTGGTTTTGTCAAAAAAAAAAATATTTTTTGGTACAACATATTCGAATACAATGGAATCTCTTTCAAGCGGACAGCACAAGCGCCTATTATTTGTCTGGGTAAAAGAGGTGTCCGTTTAAATGAAATTTAAATCAACAAAAATAATTATTAATCAAGAAGCAATGAAATTTTTGTAGCCTAAATGTTTCGCTCTAATTATAGGTCCGGACCGGACAAAGGAATGATTTTATATCGCGCCTTAAATAAACCATTCACAAGTAAGTTTGTCTACGTGGAAGCCCTCAATGTTAAAAAAGTTCCTCTTCTAATTTGAATTAATATGTGAATCAAAAATTTTCAACAGTTCTGTCCTCTCTTTTCTAATTTCACCTGCTTGAGATATCCCGATATTAAATCGGCTGCCAACTCCCGTACACTGAGTTTTTCTGTATCAAAAACTTCAATAACTTGTAGCTTTTCTCGCAACGTTAGCATACGTTTCCGAGTATAAATTGCCATTTTATTGAAGTACTTTAATAAGAACAAATATGAACGACTACTTCTGACTCAAGCCGAAGTATTATATCGTAAACAATGGAATCCGTGGTAATGCTAATTATTTTAACTAACGTCCGTATATGAGCGGCAATTTCTTAAAAATGGGATCCAAAATTAGTGTCCGTCTCCGTTTAATAGCGTGTTCTCGCACAATATAGAGATGTTTATTTGGTAAATCCACTTATTGGAGGAATCCGTAAAGAGTAATTTTACTATATACAGTAGAGTTACCACAACCATTGTTGTCAGTTAAAACGGGGGGCAACAGTATGCAGAAAACTGATTCTTCATGAAAAAAAAAAAAAAATATCGGGTATTCAAAAAATAGGGGGCAAAACAAGAAAAAATCTTAATATACAGGATGAGTCTGGGAAGACACCCCCCCCCTTAACTTTTTTATTATAAGTAATAGAAAAAAATGGCTCTAAGAGTTGTATTATTTTAAATATACTATTTTATGGCGGATGTGGATATTTTTTATAAAGTCAGGTTTACGACTATCAACTTTTATTTTTTAAATAGGAACCTATAATTATTTTATTATAATATAAACCACCATTTTTTTTCTCTTTTCAACGATGTATTAGTTTTTATTGATGTATTTGAAAAAAATCGAGGTAAATAAGATAATTGAGATATATGGAAAATAATTTTTATTCAAATACATATTATACGTGGCTATGTGAAAATAAACAAAATGTAACAATGTTAATATCAATAAAGTATACATTTGTTTGCTACTTATTTATTATTACTTACCTATTATTTATGTATTTATCTATTTATTTATTATTTATTTTCTCATAGCCACCTAAAATATTTGAATAAACATTATTTCTCATATATCCAATTATCTTATTTTTCTCGAATTTTTTCAAATACATTAATAAAAACTAATACATCGTTGAAAAGAGAAAAAAATGACGGTTTATATTTTAGTGAAATAATTATAGGTTACTATTTAAAAAATAAAAGTTGATAGTTGTATCTTGTAAACCTGACTTTATAAAAAATATCTATATCTGCCATCAAATAGTATATTTAAAATTATAAAACTTTTATATGAGCCATTTCTTTCTTTTACTTATAATAAAAAAGTTGAAGGGGGGGGGGGGCGTCTTCCCAGACTCACCCTGTATACCTATGTCCGGAATCAAACAATACAGTATTAAATAAAAGAATCTAGTAATAGAGATGGATTTTGTAAATTCGTGAAAAGTTCTTATCGTTTTTCACGATAACTATCTGTCATGCATATTCCATTTATTGAGTTTTAATATTTCATGAAGTTTTTCATGAAAATCTGTTTGTGGAAACCATCTGAATAAAAGTTTTTAAAATGTTCATATTAGCGTGATATGACTAAATGAATAATTTATTGAAAATAACTGACCCGGAAAATATTTTACAAAATATTTAATATGTAAATCTCGAAATCCGAATATTTTATAATTCAGGGTAATTCGATGCGTACATGATGAAGAATTAATTTGCAATTGTTTCAAAACAAAATAATGGTATTTGATTTGATTCCATATAGTATAATTTAATATTTTGTTGCTAATAGTTGATTAGTTATTATATATTCGACAAGGGCATAAGCTGATTGCGATAATTACCATATGAGTTTAAAGATATTTTGAAATGTATTTTCAATAAATTTCATATAGCAAATACTAGGGATTTGAAATTCCATTAAATTTGTGGCTTATTAATAATTATCTGGATTTTCATATTCATCGTTAAATGCAAACGATTTAAATTATTAATTTCATACAATAATTTTATTTCATAATTATATCACTCATTTGTAGGTAGGCCATCCTGATTCTACGAGCCCAAAGTCATAATAGTTTGGCCGGTTTGCATTTTCAACAAAAAAAAATCGACTACTTTAAAATATAGATATTAAAGTTACAAAAACTGAATATGTTATTCAAATATTCCGGCTTTTAATATTGTGTTACATCGTCTTTATTAATAATACCGGCTTTAATTCTATTACGCATTGTATCCTTAAGCCCTGCACATTTTTCTGTGAGTATTGTCCCATATATGTCTTGCAACGTAGGTTTTACTGTACGTACTGGATTTTTACGAAGTTGTTTTTCACTGTGCCGAAAGTAAAGGTCTCGGTAGAATTTAAATCTGGATCCTTAAAATACCGGTCGAATTATCACCAGTCATTTGGCCCACAGTTCCTTAAAGTTTTAAGTAAATTTTTCAAGTAGCTGAAAGAAGAAGAATTTTTTTGGCCGAATTACTATGAGTTTGGATTCGTATTCGCAGATTTCAGTAATGATGAAACACTAAGAATGATAGCATAAACAACTGATTAAGGGTGATTAGCGAGCAGTTGATACTTATTAATGCTAAATTGGATTACATTTTACATTCTTAAACAATTTTTGTTGACATTTTGTTATTTAGGTCTGATTTAATTGTAACATATTTTTTTCAATTCAAACGTGTTGCGCTTGGCCGAAAAGTCAGTCAAGTCAGAAATTAGAATCCACCTGAAAAAAAAAGAAACGCAGAAAACAATCTCTGTGTGATTGTTTGTGTTAGGTCAACAGAGTCAGATTATTTCACAGTTTACTAAACGCAAAATAGCGTATGACACATTTGGCGCCAAAATGCGTGCAGTTAATTCTGTTTACACCAGACGCGAGTCTGAAGACAGGTGCAAACAAACAATGGTGCTCAAAAATAGACGTTCAACCTCGGACAACACACAGGAGTTTAACTCTTGCTCCCTGGCTATTAACTTAATCACTTTGGACAAATACAACGATTTATATAGAGCGCGTATATTTTATACCGCAGCGTAGTAACCGTTGTTCGCCTGACGGTGTTATTTGTCATTTTATATTTCACTTGTTCGTATTGTGCTCCAGAATAGTTTAATTTTTGTCGCTTTCTTTAGTAGTTCGCCAGTTTTTGGCACGGAAGGTAACAGCAATTATTGTTTCTTTTACGTTTCTAATAAAGTTAAATTTGATTTAATGTTCCACGTACTAGTTCCAAGAATATATAGATAGAAATAAGTACAGAGTGCTTTTCTATAACGGTTTATCGATAAAAGATTCTAGTCAAAATATATTGTGGTGTATAAATTTTTATAATGAGCTATACTGGCAAAAAAATATTGACTGTTGAACATCTGATTAAAGGTGTTTAGCGAGTTGACAGATGTACCGCCTCAGTCAAACTCGAATCGAATCACACCGTATTATTATTCGCTTTCTTTCGATCCGGAAAATCAGATGAGTAATCCAAATCGGATCTTACGTTCTTTCGGTTTTTGATCCTATACTCCCAATACAAAATTCTGGATTGCGATATTGCGATCTGAATTTTCGAATCGCTTCTAAACACCGATTACGTCTATCAGATTGCTCTGATTGCTAGTTACAAGGAGGACGGCTGATATTATTACTTATGTTTTGTATTTGTACAGGCTGTACACAAAAAATATATAGGGTGTTTCCTATAAAACAACCAGCGCTTTTTTGGGCGAACTAATAGTTTTAGAGAAAAATGTTATATACAAAAAATAATCAAGAATAAGGGGCTAATTAGTCAGTAATAACAAACCAAATATTCAAGAAGTGGTTCTCTAACGGTAGAATAAAATTATATATTTTTAAATGGTAGGTACCTTATATATTTTTTTAGTCCATTATATAGAGAATTTTTTCTGACGTCAACGATATAAATATTATATAGGGTTGAATAACAAATATTTCGAGAAAAATCGTATTCAAAATTAGAAGTAATGCATTACTACTAGTAGTAGTAATGTAGGTAGCACACGTATCAATACCTGTATATAGCATAGCCTATTGCAATATTGTAATATTATTTTTAATTTTTAATACCATTTTTCTCTAAATAATTATCATACAACCCTATACAATATTTATATCGTTGAAATCAGAAAAAATCTCTATCTAATGGGCTAAAAAATTGCATAGGGTACCATTTAAAAAAATATAATTTTGTTTTACCGTTTGAGAACCACTTGCTGAATTTTCAGTTTGTTATTACCGACAAATTAGCCCCCTTATTCTTGATCATTTTTTGTATAAAACAATTTTTCTCTAAAGTCATTAGTTCACCCAAAAAAGCGCTGGTTGTTTAAAAAGAAACACCCTGTATAAAAAGTTTTCTTTCGTTTTGTTTGCGATATAAGTTTGTCGATATACTTATAATGGAAAATTCCGAGGGACAAGCAGTATACATTAATTTATATTGACAATGACAATAATCGTTAATTACAAGAAATAATTTTCTAAATTTATTTTGTTCGGAGATGTTGACAGAAAAATGACAGTATTAAAATATGTTATGATTGCAACCATTATGCAGCTAGTTCGTTCATGATTGTGACGTCATGCGATCGGATCTGTTCAATCAGATCGGATTGTTTACCGAAACAAAACGGCTAATATGACAAATTCACTAAATTCCAACTAACAGACCGGAACAAAATATCAAAAACCCGAAAGTTATAATTGCCCATAAATGTAATGATAAGTAAACTTAAGTTCCAATGTCACCCACATATGTTTGAATCAAGAACAACGTTAGTTGCCGAAGCAAACTAAAGTACGAGGTTATGCTTTACCAAGTAAAGAAACGATGAAAGTAGTGTTATTTCACCGGCGATATGCCGAAACTTATCTCCCACTCCACTCATGCTACACCTCGCATGTCGCCTTACAGTGCCATACTGGAAAGTCTTCTTTCCCCGCTAATTTTTCTTAGTAAAAATACTTCAAATATGTATACAATTAATTTTTCTATAACTGTTATTTGAAGTATTTTTCTAAAAAATAATGTAGAAATCATTTGCTCACTTATCACCTTTAACCAGTTATTCATACTAACAGTCTTTGTCTTTATTGAAACATTGTTAAGCAACAAAGAATTTTCACGTAAGTTTGGTGGTTATGATTTTGAATTGTAACTTTCAAAGCCCGTGAGGTGACGCAAAAGATTCGTTTTCAAGTTATATTCTTATGTCACACTTGGAAACATGAAAAATTTATTTGTGTCATCATAAAAGAACAATAAATAGCGTTACAAATGTATGGTATAAATTTTATTCTATATAATTTTATTAGTTCCAATTCCCAGTTTAGTACAGGTCCACATTTTATTGAATTCACGATCCACTTAATTTAATCTCGTATAATGGTGTCTTTGATGTTGAAAGATTTCTTTCAGAGTACAAAGACACTGATATAGAACATAAATTAAGTATCCCATTAATTCGGAGGAATCTTGCCCTATATTTCAATGCGGATAAATGAATTAAAAACTATAAAGGAGAACTAATTAAGGAGATAAAAGTGAAAAGCAAGGAATAAATTATCCACATGTAAGAATGCAGTTTTACAATCGTTTCATTAGCGAAATGTTCAAAGTTGAAACAGAAGCTGCGACAAACATAGCGTTAATTACAACAAGAAGGCATTGCAACTTTGCTCTGCCAGCTAACTTAATTATTTATCTCGTATCTCGGACAGACCGTTGTAAAGTTTATGTTCTCGTACGAATTATGATTCGCGTGTTAGTATTTATCGTGCAATATATCAACTTGCAGTGTAGATTTAGTAATGTGAAATTTATTGGTGAGCACGTTAATCTGTCAAGTGTTGTGCTGAAAATTAAGAAAAAGAGGCAATTACACAAATTATATCTGTATGTATGTATTTTAGATTTCCTAAGGGATTTTGTGAATAAGTTTGGTTAAATAAATACATATGTGGCGGTCGGAATTCAGCCTGGCTACGTTTTAAGGGCACTCGACTCGCCTTACTCTACAGAGTACACACAGGGACGGATTAACCATTTTCGAGACCCCATAGAGAAGTGCGTATGAGATCCATATTCTTTAATAAAATAACAACAAAAAAAGTTCTATACTATACTATATAGTTTTCTTTTTCTAAATATGTCCCAAAAAACGCGCCATTCATGGGGAACTCCACTTTTTAATGTTCTTTCGAATTGCGATGCTCAAATTGTTATCGCTGTTGGATATCGAGTTATGCTGCCAAAGTTTTAATTTTTATAAGGACGTTATATTGAAAATTTACACAATGGAAAAGAGATTTTAATTTTTATATTTATCTATGTTAACCAAATGAACATTGGTATATTTTCTAATATGACATCCGCATAAAAATTAAAACTAAAAATTTGAAATTTAACTGTGATAAAAAAATTTGAGCATCGCCATTCGAAAGAACATGAAAAAGTGCCCTAAAGAGATGCAAACCAATGTCCAGTATTATTTCAAATTAAAATTAAAACTGCGTAATCTACATTTTTTGCTTTTCTAGTGATTATGCATTTTTTTTAAATACGATACACTACTAAAATGGTCCTATGGGGCAACTTTTGTCCAATTTAATCTACTTCGTATCTCTTATAGTTCTGGATATTTCCATGCATGGCGCTCTTTTTGAGACACTTGTAATAAAGCCCGTTTGGCATTGATACGGTTATAATTGAAAATTTTGACAAATATGATCTGTTCTATTGCATCACAAATTCATATATATTATATATGAGCTTAGACCAAAATAATACTATTTTTTGTGTATTTTTTTTTCGAATGATTTGAGCGCGTTTCGTACCGGGTTCGAAACGCAACTCGCTTCTCTTCAAGCAGCTCTCACAAAGTGTCGCAAATATATTATTGTGACAAAGGATAATTTTCAAAAAACGATTTGGGTGATTCACAGTGTATCCAAAAGACCTGCACATTTTCCTGTTTGAGTATTGTCAATATGTCTTACAAAGTAGGTTTTACTGTACACACTGGATTTTTATGACGTTTTTTATTATTGTCCCGAATTTAAGGATCTCGGTAGAAGATAAATCTGGACCAGAAGATAACCCTGATAACCCTTTAAATGCCGGGCGAACTATATCACCCGTCATTTGGCCCACAGTTTTTTAAGTTTTAAGTCTATATTTACAGTAGGTAGTCGAAAGAATTTTGTAGATAGTTGTCATCATTTGTGTAAGATTTATAATTTGTTGAAAACGTGAGCCAGCCGAACTATAAGTCCGGGTTCAGATATAGGTACTTTTAGTTATATTGACTTATATTGGGACCACATATTTTAGAGACATCTGTATAACAGCTAGTTGAGACAAATAAAATTAAATTTAGTATGTCGGCCGATACAAGCAGCAAAAATAGAGTCTAGTGCCTAAAGTGGACACTATAAAAAATTCTAGAACTTACAGTAGTATTTGATATTCTAGAAAATTAGATATACAAATATATTATTTTATTTGTCAATAAATTTCGTTTCTATTTAAATGAAAATATATTACAATATTTAATGTTATGTTCAAATTCTTGAAAGATCATAAAATATATTTAATGCATAAAGAAAACAAACATTATTATTTATTAAATTGTTCTTATTACGTTTTATTATTTGGCTGAAGACACTCTGCGAAATAATACTCCTATTTACTCTCAATCTTCATCGAGAAATGTTCTGGAAATGGAATAATTTATAACAATATTCCCTTCTCCATCAACTGATAAAACAGTCGGTGATGACAAAAGACTTAATTAAACTTCGATTGGAGTTGTCACAAAGGGCACAAAAACAAGTCTTGAACATCAGCAAAAACAAAAGCAAAAAAACTTGCGAAGAAAACCCAATTCGGTAATTTTAAGAGGCCGGAAATTAAACAAAGAAACAGAGAAAAACTTCCTCTGCCATAAAAAATATCAACAAAAAGTTAAATACATAACGAGGACAAAGAAGATTTAATAAGATTTAAAGAAGTTAATGGAATTAGAGTTAGAGTTAAACATTTCATCAGGGCGCGATAGTAGGAGGCCAAGACATAGAAGCATTTATCCAAGTTTTATGTATCCTTACACAGCGGGAACCGAGTTTGATTAAAAACAAAACGACGTTTATTGTATCCTGGTTCTTGATATAGATGACAAAAATTATTGAGTAATTTATTAAAAAAAAATCTGATATAGCCAGCATATTACCTTTCGTCAGTTTTATGTATTTTGTACAAATTTCATACAGAAAGTTTCTTGCCAAAGATTCTACATTTCCACTACTTTATCTTCCCTCAGTTCTATGTATGTATTTTGTACAAATTATCTAGTAAATAATTCTATATTTCCAGTAAAATTATAACACAAACATACTGTCAATTGCAATTGACACTAACATCTTTCAATCAGAAATTTATTAATATAATAACTGTTTCCATAGGTATAGCCACAGTATAGCTGGCTGCTTCATGAACTATATCTATTTAATATGAAATAAAATGCAATCAAAACATAAGAGAATAAAATATTCTTTTATATTTACAATAACATTAAATATGAAAAAATGAAATTTAACAGCGTTTTTTCAAGAAACACTGTTAAAATCTTCAAATGAGGGTACTTCCGGTTGACCAATTATAACCAAACTCTAATCACGTCTGCATATGGATGCAAGAAAGAGTACGTAAAAAATCGCAATTTTTGAAATTGCAGTATTGGAGTTATCTTATTATTGTCACACACACACACACACACACACACACACACACACACACACACACACGCGCGCGCGCGCGCGCAGATACACCCATACAGTCATCATTGTACAAATACTAAAATTGTATTCTACAGACCCTTAAATGTGTTTATTCATTAAAAACTAACAACCGATTTTTTTTGACCGAAGATAATAGGTTTGTTCATAGAACGGTTTGAAACCGTCAGCAACCGTCAGAGGCATGCGCAGTTACATAAAAGCGTTCGCAGAGTCACAAATTTCCAACTCTAATTATTAGTTCAATGTTCATAGAAACTTTCTGACTGGTTGCTGATCGGTTGCCAACTATCAGAATAATTTCCAACTCGGGAGGAAATTTTAAATTTGAGGCATGCGCACTTACACTGTTTTGACAAGACATTTGTATTTGTTTTGATTACAGGTTTTGATTTCATTTAATGTTTGGTTATATATTTACATATAAAATAAATTAGTGAAATAAATATTTTACGGTAAATAAATCATTGTAAATTAATGTAATAAAATAATAAAAGACTGACTCACTGACAAGTGTCACTACAGTGATCGATAATATCGATATATTTACTACCAAAATGAAGCAGAGACATTTATTATTCATTTTAAAAAGTTAAGTGACATAATGCTGTTCACAGAAGAATTCAAACAGTTTGATTTGCAACCAGTTTGAAACCACGCATGCGCACTCAAACTCAAACTCCAACCGTTGGAAATATGTTCTATGAACAAACCTAATACCTTCCTTACCTAAAAGTGACAAAAGGTAAAAATACTTGGTACTTGACGTATGTAACAAAAGTTTTGAGAAAAAGTTAGACCTCTTCATCAAATGGAAAGAATTTTTTTATTGAAATATTCACAAAAGAGGTTGTTTCTATAAACTAAAGAGATAAGGAATCCAGTTTTACAACACTGATACGAGCAGAGGATTATTATCTTCAATGCGACGCAGTTTTTTAATATTTTGTCATATTTGTCTCTGGACGATATTAATCTACTTCCCGGATCGTCAGAAATACTCTTGTCTGTAACTGTTGTTCGTTTTGGTATTCTCAGCCATTATTGTATATTTTTCTGCTAATAAATGTCCAAAAGTCTTCAATTAGTCGCGCCTCAGAAATATTTGGTGGATTATACACTTTGTAAAATGGGTTTTTGTGGCCGCGTGCTTGAGTCTGGTCGCGAATCTGGGGACCCGGGTTCGATCCCGACCGACGCCAAAAATTACTTCGAATTTTAATGGCACTAAATTGATCCCTGTGGTGCACTCTCCACTCCAGCATTGAGTGCCCGTGAGGTGACACCTGGTAAGCACCCGCACGGTACAAATATTTCATCATTACCGCTATCTGTGTACAAAGCAGATTTTATTTGTTTCTATAAAATATACAAGATTCGCTCCAGCTTGACCGCTGTCTATTTGGTTACATTATTTCTGTTTCGAAATTTTAAATCATTTCTGACCAAAGTTATGCTAACAATCTTTAAATTTCTAAATCGTGATTTAACTTTGTCTGGAGCACTTTGAATTGCTAAATTAATACATACTATACCTTCTTCACATTCCCGTATAGTTTGATAAATAGTCGTCTGTCCAATATTTTGATCCACAAATAGTCAACAGTTTCGAGTTTTGGCTATCTGTCCAACTAACCTACACTACCTACAGATAGATTGACGTATTTGAAGTTTCAATTATTTTTTTTTTTTGAAAATTTAACTGGTATTATTTAACATATTTAATAACACAATTTGATAATGGACAGAATTTTTTTTCTCAAAACTTTTGTTCCATACGTTAGTACCACAGGGTCGCTTCTGTGATCAAACACTAAGGCATGCGACTACGAGACCTCATTTCGAATATTTTGAATGTATTGAACTGTAGTACCAAATTATTATTTTGAAGTTGGTCATGGAACAGTGTTCATCCTTTAACGACAATATTTATAATATAACGTAACGGTATTGACCTAAAATCTAAATTTAGTTAACAGTTCTGACCCGAATAAAAACAAATCTACATTCTATAAATACATCTAGCATAGCAAAATATTAACAATAATTTCGTAAGATCCCGGCGCTAGAATAAATAATTCTCTATTTCCTCAGTCTTGAAAATTCTTTCTGACAGCTATGAAAACAACTCAAACATTCCGTTGGTGTTTGGGTAAATAATTCTGAGTTTCCTCAAAAATTAACATCAATTTACATATCAGAATCTAAATTTAAATTATGCGGAGAATAGCGACGGTGTTTAATCCCGCCAGTAAAGACGCAGGTTGAAGAACCATTGGTTTTGATTGACGTGTGGATTTATTAACGGTACAAAACAGTACAGTACTACGGTTCGTTAGATTTTATTTGGCTGCGGTTCAAATTTTCGCATTTGGAAGCATAGCAAATCAAAGACTATTAATAGAGTGTTCAAGTTTGAGATTTATTACACTTGTAAACAAAACTTTGCTCTGTTACAATACAATTTTAAAATATAACTGAATCATTTTATATTAATATATTAGGGGCCCCAGTTTTGCAGACGCAGATTTCTGTACGGGTGATAAATATGTACCTTAACTAGCATTAACGCATGTGCACTCAAAGCTGTAGAGAAGAAAGCACCAGGGCGAATATAACGAATACAAATAAGTATTACGTTAGTGAAGGAATCCAGGTATTTCTGGTTTTCTTTAGGTATTATTTAGAGAAATACTGCAATTCTAAGGTACTACAAAACTTCGTTTTTTCGCGTTTGGAAGTATGCAAATAGGTATTACATTACTGAAGATATTCCAGGTATTATTGTAGTTCTTTAGGTATTATGAGGGAATACTGCTGAAGGTATCACTGATGTTATTTAAGTATTACTTAGAGAAATACTGGAATTCTTAGGTATTACTAAAGTTCGGTTGTAGAATGTAGGAACACTACTGACAGAATACCAGGTATTATTTACTTTAGGTATTACTTAGAAAAATACTGGAATTCTAAGGTTTTAATAAATTTCCTTTTTAGAATTAAATAAAAAATTCTCTAATATTATTTAAGCTTCGGACAAAATTCGTATTTCCACAGTATGACAAAGATATTACAGGGCAATAAAGATTATTACTTCCAGGCCTGGCAAACAGTGTTTTATTGTTTTTTTTTTATTAATTGAGTAATGTTATTATTGTAGTAATAATATAATTCAGTTATTAGCTCATATTTAACAAAATGTGATTATTTTACATTATTAGGTTTTTTATATTATCGTGTCTAAATTTTAGAAGCATTTTAAAGAGTTTTCTATATTAAATTCAATTGGAAATAATAAAAATGTACTTAATCGGTGATTATGCTTAATCATCAGCTATTATGATTAATCTACAATACTTACTTTTAAAAAATAACAACAAAAACGTCAATCATCGCACAAAAATCACTCTTGGAAAACTCGGGGTGAGTTTTGTGCGTTAGGTGATGTTATTATTATTATAGTTATTCATTTTTGACCCATTATTTATACATTATTCAAATTCTCCAACACTAATGACCGGTGATTATGCATAATCACTGGATTAATCAAATATACCGTAACATAATATACAATATTTTTCAAGATCATTCAAAGAACTTCCAAGAACTTAAATATAAGATCAAAGAACTAGAAATTCAACTATTTTTATTTTTGTTTCAAGAAAGTTTAAGTAATTGAATTTCTCAAGGGGAAACAGAATTAAAAATATAATTTCTTTATTTACTTTCATTGCAGGTTTGCCAAGAACAAGAATTAATATAAGTAGGTATTTATTTGTTTGGGCCTCATTTGCACCGTTAAAAAAAACATTACACATAAACAAAATAAAAACAAAAAGATATCTTTGTGAAGTTGCATATATTTAATATTTAAAATATCGGAGCATGTAAAAAAATTACCTTTCCGAAATTGTTTATCCCCATGCAGAAGTTTTCAGTTTATCCGTAGGAAAATATCTTCATAATATGTTGAACAGTTTTGAACCACATAACACTAAAATATCCTTCGTCACACAGCACAACTTCACTAAAACTTTTCGAGTTTCTGTTCCTGCGTCTACTTTGACATCCGCCGCGGCAGACCGGCTGTCGACATTTATTTTGGAAATTGGAAAGTGAAACAGTATGTTCGTTCGCGCGCACACCCCGACTATGAATGCATGGCGCGAGACGGTCTTCTGCTGTTTATAACTCGACGGCGCGCGGCGCGTTCGCTCTTGCCACTTGGAAACTCTGACTCCGGACGCACGCAAAGTAAATATATACAATGCGCGCCCACAACTTGGGACAATTCGAAAACTGAGGGATTTAATTACGGTGGATGGAAAAAAGTTTGAATGCAACGGTAATTGCATCTGTGTCGGACTGCTCCGCCAGGCAACCGGGCAAATGAACCCGGTGAACTGATTATTAGATATTTTTTTTCTGAAATTAAACTATTACCAAAAATATTACTTATTATATTCTCTAAAAATGTCTAAATACAGCCGTATTCTTTCGCTGCATTGGATCAGATCAATGTTACATGGATCAGTAAATTGCATGTTCTTTCGAATTCTGATCAGTATCCCCACCCCAAGACCAAGTGATCCGTATCAATGCCATCTACTCCAACAAAAACTTGGATTAGAAAGATCATATCACTTAAGATTCAAAAATGGCGGAAGCGGCGGAAGAATCTGTCATATTTTATAAGTCAATCAGGACAAGAGGTTACATTTAAGGTTCTAAAAGAAATTTAAACAAGAATAAACAATGGTAAATATAGAAAATTGAAATTCATTTTTTCCGACTGATTTTGACATATACTTGCGTTCTTTTGAATAAATTCATCTACGTCCACGTGACCTGATCTGATCTACTCCATACCCAGCGAAAGAATACGGCTTATGTACACGCATAGTGTTCAAGATTTAGTTATTTTGTTATTCGTGCACAAGACCGTAATATGTTACACATATAACAGCTATCTTTCTTTTTCCTCCTGCGGTTTCATCATTTTTTACTTAAAGATAAACAAAATTCAAGTAGATATTCCAGAATATTTAGGGTAGTCCTAAATTGACCAATTGCAACTTCAACAAACAAACGATAAATAAAGAAACTAGGATAAGAAAATGTTAATATACAAGGTACATGAATTACCTGAAAAATCGCAAAATAATTTAAGTATAGCAAGTAGCACTGACTGATTTTGAAACGCAAAGCCTTGTTACTGCCTAGGCCCACGAGGTAGGGACGCGCAAAATTATTGAAACATCGATGTTAACATCGATCGATTAATCGAATTACAAAAATCGATGTTGTAAAAATATCGGATCAAAAAGATCGATATTTTGAAACATCCATTTTTTTTAATAAAAAAACGTACTTATCTTCGACTTATTTATTCTTTAAACATGAAAATTTAAATAATAAAATTGGAAAAATGTAATATAAATTACAATATGAAAATAATAATTATATACTTAAAATTAAGCTTCCATATTTTATTAATAGTAAAACAATAAAAATATAGGTACATAACATACTATACAAAAATTAACCCATTACCCGCCGGAATTCATAGTGTTATGTGTTACTATATTGTCCTATTGAATTGCATTCTATATGTTACAAGAAATACATTTCCATTGAAATTTCAAAAAATTAATTATTAATTAACGAGTAATTAACCGTCCTATTTTTGGGACGTTGGCGGGAAAAGGTAGCTTTTTTATTAATGACAATAAAAAGATATTATATATTTAATTTGATGTTTTAGTACAAATACATATATATATAAATTTAAATTCAACATTATAAATCATTTCGTCTATAGGTAAATGACTATGAAATAATCCAAATTTCAAAAAATTTGTAGCTAGTTTCTCAAAATAAGGTCGAAGTTTGTACATTTTGTCTTCCTTTATAATTTTAGAGTTATCATTCCGGTGTAAAAATCTTTTTATTTCTCTAAAACGTCTTCTATTCATAGAATTATATACGAATGGTACTCCAGCATCAGGAGCTTGCCCCCAGTACAAGTCTTCTTGGGGCAGTTTATGGTAACCGCTGAATAATAAAATTGCAATAAATGTTTTTAGCTTGTATTCATTCAAAAACAAAAAATTGTTGATTTTTTTGTGCAGCTTATAATTCTGTTGGTTCTGTCAAGAACTGAAGCAAATTGGCGGTAAAAAATTCTTGAAATATTTCAACGGCACTTTTCTCTTGTAAGACAGACAAATTTTCATATTTATTTTTTGAAGGAGTGTTTGTGTAGAAATATGTCGGTGAAATCCTTTTCCAGTCTGTGATATTTACTTCCTTCTACTTTTTGTTTTTATTTACAGACTTATTAGTTTTCCTAATTTAGTTTTTAGAACAGATAAAGGTATCTGATCATCAGAATTAAAACCGTCATCAGTAGGCATAAATAGTTCAATTGTGCCTGCTACATCATGTACCTTATCATCACCAGAAAGATTATTTTCATCAAAATTTTCTAAATCAGTTTGTTCATCTGGTACAGGTGGAATTATGGTTATATCAACTTCATTTGTACTACATTCTTCAAAATCTTTGAAAAACTCCTCACTTTCAAATAATTTTTGTATATCGGCGACACTAAGAAATTGTTTTTAACTCATTTTGTGCAAAAATGTAAAATAATCTCACTATAGACAAAACTACACTAACCCTAACTTCAAATACAACTATCAATCTTATAATCCACATGCTCATGCTTCCAGCCAATGTCCCATTTTTGGGACGTAAACAAAAAGAAACCTATTTTTATAGCAAATGTAATTTTTGTAATATGAAAAATGTACTAATATATTGAACAAGAATGTACAAACAAATTACCGTATATTTAATTCAATATTTAAATTCAATATAAAAAATATTTATGATCAAAATCATTATATCAAAATATGAAAAAAATTCAATCTTTTAAAAATAATTAAATAAGTTCTCTAAATACAATTTCCCAACTAGTTGCAAAAATGGTTAATTTTGAGCCGTAACAACCTCGTAAGGTGGTGAAAAACTAAATCCAATGCAAAGGTTTAAAAATATCTTAGATTAAAAAAACGTCCCAAAAATTGGACATTGGCGGGTAATGGGTTAAAATAACTCCGCATCGCAGCTATGTAAATATAATAATTTTGACAATCGCTTTCCTTTTAATTTATTACGTTGCTGTTAAAATTAATCCCGCTTTAGAAAATAGCCTTTCCGAGGGCACCGATGTAGCGACTATACTCAAATATTTTGTGGCTATTTTGGCCAAAGTGGGGTAAACGCCCTTCATGTTTTCCCACAGCATCAACGAATGTTCATCAAATATCCGCAAAGGGCACTGAAGATATTGTGTTATTTCTGAAGATTTATCCGCATCTTAGAAATATATTTTTAAAAACATTGATAGAAAACATCGAAAGAAAAACATCGATATCGACCGACGTTATCGAAAAAAATAAAATCGAGGTAAACATCGAACATCGAAAGCTAAATATCGATGTTTCCAAAACATCGATGTATCGTGCGCATCCCTACCAGGAGGCCACGGCTTTAGGCCCGATTTGTCATAGGGCCCTGTTGCTATGAAATATTTTTTAATTTACCTTCTTTATTTTCAAGTTTGATCTCTTATTATACCAAGATATATATAAAGAATCTACTATATTTCTAACATGACCAGTACAGTATAAAATTCATGTAGACATTATTTTCTGGACTTTAGTAGATATTGATTAATTTATTTACCAGATGTCGATTTTTCGGAATTCTGTTCGAGGCCCCGCGCTCAAATGTGTCCCGCACATTCAAATATCTAAGAAATTTTGATAATAGAATATTTTTTTCAAATATTTTGAGGCCCCGCTAATAACATATTCCCATGGCCCCACAAACTCGCCAGCCGGTTCTATAGGGAGGAGTAACATCTGAAAATATTCTGCTATTTCACCCTAAACTAGTATCGAACATGTGGTACTATATATAATTGAATATTTACTACTTTTCGTTTAGCTACTTTTAAAATTTAATGAGTTTTATCTTTCATCCAATATTGAATACTTTTAGATATTAATTTCTAAATACGAATATAAGAATGTATTTATTTTAGCATTGGAATAATAAATATATGATTTTTTTTTATTAAATTAAAACTGGGGTCGTGTTCTGCTATATAAATTAATTTTGTAACACATATTTTATTTTTTAAATATATTTTCAATGGGGTCAAAAATAAAAATTTTGCCTGGTGATCAAAATCTGTCAGCCCGACACTGAATTGCATTGCGAGATAAAATAAATTAATAGATTACATACTTAGTGCAGCTTTCGTGGAATGGATTTAATTTAAAAGGTACAGGGTCTTTGAAAAATAAAATGTAATATTTGGGTAATGTATCGCTTTTAATTTTGTGTTTGATACCAAACTAAAGTGTCCAATTTTCCTATCCCTGCATATGGAATCCATATATTTACCGACAGTTTAAATATAGGACACACCTACACCCTCCTGTTTTTATTTGCAATTTTAATGAGAATTCTGAACTCTATCAACTATATTAATAGCGTTGTGTATTCCACCAAAATATCAAACAGTTCAATTATTTTTTACGCAAACAAAAAAATATATAACGAAACCAGTAAAGTAATAATATCAACATTTATTACTCTTTTGTCAATATAGGATTTAGGATTCTGAGCTAATACCACATGTGTGTAGTAACATATAAAGTATTATGAACTACAAAACAACATTAGTTTTATAAGTATTTATATTGAAATATATTATATTTATTTATTAAGGCCCATGTACCTAAAATCACATTTATATTAGTTGCACTGATATCGTTTTCTACTCGTAGATAACGAATATATAAACGTAAATCTGAAGTACCATCTCGTTTGCACCACCTTATTGCCGTAGCTTCGAGTTTGTTGTGGGAAGTTCCATTTTATAAAAATGTGCTTCAATACATTTTGAACCTTATAAATTGTGAAACAAAAAGAAGAAAATATTTAATAAAAAAAAGTTTTATTTATCCTATGGGGCAAAGAAGGTCCAGTAAATTTTGTGCCAAAAAATATGAATTAAACTTTAAAAAATTGTTGTGGGCAGCACAGTACCTTCCGTCATTTCTATGTATTTTATATAAATTTCATATAGAAAGTTTCTTGAACTTTCAGTAAAATTATTTCACATACATATTGTGTAAATTGTACTTGACACTGACATCGGTCAATTTGTAATATTGAATTATTGAAATTGTTTCCGACGCAGCAAAGATTACATGACTTATGAAAATTAATTTCTTTATGATTTTTTATCTCTATTGAATATGAAGATAATAATGCAATCAAACCGTATAGAGAATAAAATATTCTTTAATATTTATAATAACATTAAATGTCAAAAAATTACATTTAACTGTGTTTGCCCATATGGCTCAGTTTAGGTTAAAAATTATGCCAAATGTTTATCATATCTAGCTCCTATATAAAAGAATATTAATACTTGTTGATTTTTCTCAAAATGTTTCATTTTCTTCAAGGGCCTTATTATACTACCACAGTTTAATAAGGCCTATTTTTTTAAGAATGTATTTTTATATGAAAATTAGTTCACAAAATGGTGACTTTTGAACTTTTCTAGATTTATAATAAAATAAAGTTTAACATGAACAAAGCTTTTTCAATAAGGATTACTAATTACCCAAAATATTTCATTTTTAATAAGGTGGGAGGTGGGTCTTATTTGACTTCATGATCTTATTAAAATAGGGCTGTTGCAAGAATTATTATATGCCTCCTATGTATTAAATTTCAAAAAGTATTATTATTGTTGTTTAAATAGCTTCAAATTTGAAAATATCACGAAATATTCATTAGATATTTTACAATTAATTATTAGAATTTGTGTAATATTTTGAAAATGTCACGTAATTTGAAACAAAATGTGACGTCAAAGTTTATACAGCTTAACATGTGACAAACTATCGCCTACTTTTATTTATATAAATAAACGTAGGTGATGGACAAACTGTTTTCCCATTGGCTATGAATGACGTGCTGCTGGTAATTGGATGTCACAGGAGTGGGGGGTTGTTGTTCATTACTATTTTTCGCGCCAATTTTTTTATTAAATATTTACGAATATAACGGTACAAATATTTCATCATTATCGATGTCTGTGTACAAAGCAGATTGGTACACCCAGCAATGGGTAATATACCGTAATGATATATTTATTTATTTTTATTTATTTACAAATACAACAAATTATTATTATTTTCGTTATTACTATGAAAAATATTGCATAAACTTTTATTTGTAATACTTTTTGAAAAATATGAAACCGGTTCATTGTAATTGTACCATTTCTAAATCGTCAAAATCGACGGTAACATTTAAAAATCTTAATGAATACATTTTATTTAGTAATAAATTTATACTAACAAGTATTTTGACCCTCCTAAATCATATATTTTTTTATCTAAATCTAAATTCATTCAGAAACACAGGAACTCCAATAAAAATAGTTTCGTTAATTTAGTTTAGAACAGATAGGTCTATGAACCAAAAATTTATGAATAAAGCTATCCAAAACGTCAAGATTGAAACTGGCATGTTATCTATTAATAAATTGTCAAATAAACTGGAGTTTTCATTCACAAAATCTATTCCAGTCTCATTTCTTAATTTTTAATTTCCTTTTTTTAAGTTGGCAAGTGGTCAACATTCATGACGTTCACAGCTGTGCTCCAATGGGAATCCGACACCAGATTTTATTAATAGTTCTCTATATTTTAATTGATTTATATGTTAGGCACTGCCATAAATTATCTGAACACCACCTGGTTACCATGCCATATTCAATGCGTGTACTTGCGAATATAATTATTCTATTTTTGCAAAGGATATTTGACATTGAAAATGGATTATTTATATGTTTATGGTATTTATAATAACATTCCTGATAAAACTTCAAAATTTGAAATATCATTCAAACATATTTTGGAATATATGCAGCGCCTAAAATAAGCAACACGCTTGGCAGTTCAGCAGTTTTGTTGTTTCAATTTAAAATACAAAGAAACGTATTTAATTTTATCGGTTTATAACTAATAATACTTTTGAAAATATAAAAAGAACTAAAAATTCATTGCGATAAGAATATCAAATGTTTAAAAGGCAAAATTGTTTGTAATCGTAGAAGGTCAAATCATAGTGATAACACTATTATAATATAGCCTTAAATTCTAGTAATTGTTATAAAAACAAGCCAAATTCTTTGTGCACAGTATCCAATATAATATTTGTACTATTTTTTTTTAGCAAAAATTTAAAAAAACCAGTGTAATCTAGAATGCCTTGCGATGACAGCGCTCTTATGACGTCACTGGTAGACCGCGGAACTTCAGTAATCATTACAATAGAATTGGAGGGTGAGAACGTGTGAGAATTAAACATAAATTGTGTATTATTTATAGTTAAATCAATAAAATATGTCGACAGCAAGGACTGCTACAGGTGATGCGTCTATTATTCAGTCACCAGAAATAAGTTCTACTACTTCCAACTTACAACAACCTCAAAGTAGACCATTTCCAAGTCGTCGTCGACCTATTAGACAAAATATGAACCTTTCTGCAGATCCTAGATACATTAACCATACTCCTGAAGTTGATATTCCTCTTAATCCCAGGGTCCTTCCAGATATTCGTAATTTACAAAAAATACTAACTCACCACCTAACCTATAAAATGTTTTAACGTTTTTCTCTTTTTAGGAAATGCAAATAATGTTAAAACGACTTTGTCGACAAAATATGCGTTGTTATCTGTGGCGCTAATATTTATTTTATCTTCATTGGCGTTATCGTACGTTTATATGAATTTTCCTGAATTAGAAGAGTAAGGGTAATATAAAATGCTAAATTATGATCCGGGGGGTTAAATTTTATGTTTTAGGGATGAAAAACAACACATGACAATCCCGTGGGATATTGAGGGGGCCAAAGAATTGGGAAAAGTATTAGATAGGTATAAGGATCGGTATTTTTTCGAAGTTCTATCTGGAATATTCGTCGCCTACATTTTGTATCCTTTACACTGATTTATATATTTTTGACTATGTTTTCTCGGTATTTTAAGCATATTATGGCACAAAAACTTTGCATAAGTAACAAAAATTAATTTTAAATTATAATTAAAGTTTGCGTCGTTTTGAAACGGTGTCTGTAATAGCGACGCAAAATCATGTGGGAGCAATCTATGATTAAATGCTACTAGATGGCGGGAGTAGAAAGATTATTGAAATACTCTAAATTTAAAATGTTTGAAACATCGTGTTAAACGTAGTCATATTCATAAAAAAATATTATTCCTTAATGAAAAATAGTTTGCAAACATTTGCAATTCCGGGATCCCTATTCCTATCAATTTTATCGGGATTTCTATTCCCATTTTTATTAGCATTATTATTAGTGTGTTGTTGTTCCGCTGTTGGAGCATCTTTATGTTATTTATTATCTCAATTATTGGGAAGAAAACTCGTTAAAAAATTCTTCCCTGAACGCGCTGAAAAGTGGGCTGTGACTGTTCACAAACACAAAGACAATATTTTTAATTATATAATATTTTTAAGAGTTACTCCATTCTTACCCAATTGGTTTATAAATTTAGTCGCCCCGGTAATCGGGGTCCCATTAGTGCCTTTTGCCTTAGGAACATTCCTTGGGGTAGCCCCTCCGTCTTTCGTTGCTATACAAGCGGGCCAGACTTTACATAAAATGACCTCTTCAAACGACGCATTTTCGTGGATATCAGTATTAATGTTGACAATATTTGCAATATTATCGCTGGTCCCAGTTTTAATGAAGCAACGATTAAGAGAAAAATTTGAATGATTAATAAATAATGCGTTTAAACATTGTGATACTACACATTCGTATTTTTGTTATCAACACGTAATGTACATAAAATTTGTACAATTAAGTTATTGTTTAAGATGGTATTAAATACAAAAACACTCCTATAAGTTATTAATAAAGTTTTTAATATTTTAAATTCGTTGTTTTATTAACAAAAACTACTTAAATAACTAATTGATACTTCACTGGTATTGAAAGTTGGAAGGCTTATTGGTCTCCAATACCACCAATTATACACCACTAAAAAAAAAAAAAAATCTGGTAACAATTACTTAAAATGTCAGTGATACATTTTTGCAAAACCGACGTTTCGGTATACACTTATACCTTCTTCAGGGTAAGATCTTACAGATTCTTAAAACATAATTTCATATACACATAAATACATTCAGTTTTACAAACGTACAAAAATTCTGAATGTTTAGTCTTAATTCAATTGAGGAGCTCTTAACAAAAACAACCGTAGACCATTTTTTTTTCAATTTGTGATAATCAAAGAAACAACTTTCTAGCTTCCTTAGTTTTATACATTTCTGTAAGATAATTTAACTCTGGATCGTGTTTAAATATTAGAAAATTATTTTGGTTAATTTAGTCAATGAAAATAAAATTGATAAATGTAGAATCAAATTTGTTTTAATTATAATCTGTATTAAATGTAAAAGAAAGTGTAAATTTGATCATCGCATGATAGCAAGCTGAGGTAGGCAGAGAAACAACTGCTTCGGTAAGTAGTGAAAGGGTAAAACGTGATTCGTGTACTATCAATGTCATAGCCGTGTTCCTTCGGGTTGTGATTCGCAATCGAAATCATCAAAATGATCATGATTAAGAAGTATGTTTTGTCGTTTCCTATTCGTTATCTCCACTTTCTCATTTTGTAATCACTAGACAAACTTCTCCTTTCCCTTCTGTATCATTCTTTTTGAGTGTTCCATACGGATTCATTTCAGAGCAAATTTAAAAATGACTGAAGACTAGGTTTTCGACCATAGAAATTTATCAATGTGGGGTTTGTTGCATCAAACAAAATATGATCTTCCTACAAAAGCATGTAATGACTCACCATACTGTTGAAAACAAAGAAAATATGTTACATAAAACATTTGTTTTAAGTAAACATACTTTATATGTTACCAAGAACATTTTTTTTAGATCTATATGATCCATTTTTAATGTGTTGACTATAACACAACAGTAGATTACTTATAAAATAAATTAGTTTGCATTGGTCTGCATATGACATTTGACGCTAGATAGTGTTTATTTTATTCAAGTTGTTTTCTTGATATAATTTTTAAATCGTGATTTAAAAACTTAAGAGATCGGAACCATTCGTTATGCTTTGCTATAAGCAGAAAACTCTCTGCTTCTGCTTACGCTGCGTACCACATTGCAACTTTAATGTTTTCGCTTTATTGGCGATTCAAATGAACTTTAACCGGCGTTATATAGTCCTGTTGTGACGTCACAACTGGGATGTGCAACCTGTCATCTGTCACTAATACTGTATTTTACACTTTTTAGAGAAATTTAAAAACATATTTTAATTTACTTAAATGTTCTGCAAACTTCAGACAATTTCTATGAAAGGAAGGAAATAATATAGTCTGGGCATATTTTTAGTTCAAAATTTAACCACCAGATAGAGTTTGCTTAATTTGAATCGCGAATTGCAATCAATAAAGCGAATTATGGATATTATTTTGTTTTGACATATTAGGAAATGAACTAAGGGTTATTTATAGTTCAATACAATTTAAAAATAATGATGTAATTGCTATATTTGAACAAAACAATTCGGAGAGCGTTTTATCCGTAACATTTAATATGGTTAATTATTTGTATATCCCAATCACAAACAGCGACAGTCAAGAGAATTATTCTCCACGTTAAAAAAAATCAAAACAAGAAATACAATGAATTAAGTTATCATTTATTAAAAAATAAAAGTATAGAACTTATTTCCAATTAATACAAAAAAAAAGAATTTTATTTATGTTGTAGGTATATTAATCAAAGTTTCAATTTGCGTATTACCTTTATTTTCTGCTTACCTAAATTAGAAACTCACGCCAGTGTAGGACGTTTTTGTAGAAACGCTCAAACTTTAAAATTTAATTACTTGTGACTAAATCCTTTTTGCGAAAAACAGTTTTACCCTGGGTTTTACATGTCGCTGTGTGTTACTTATATTTGGGCTATGGTTTATTTTGCCAAAAACTCTACAATTATGAATTAATTATTTCTGATAATGTTAATTGCACAACTGTAGTTGCCGTCAAAGTTAATAATGTATTTAAATTAATTGAAATAAAAAATAAACTATACTTTATGTACCCTTGCTGTTGAAGTAATTTTATCTACCTTTGCGGTTAAAATGCTACTTTATTTAATTTTTTGAGTAGACAAAAGTACAGTTTAAAATCTGCTATAGAAAAAATAAACAAATCTTCAAACTTTTCATTATTTTAATCAAGCATTTTTTGTTGTCATCAAAAATCAAGAGATATAATAATCTGTAAGACCTTATTTTCCCTAAAGAAAATGTAACTGTATACTGAAACGTCGATTTTATAAAAATAAATGCTGGATGACTAAAATTTGGAGTAATTAACACATAATCTACACCATAGTCTAGAAATTTACCCATTTATACACAAAAAATAATTCAGTTTGTAGTAAAAACGAATCAGTCATTTGTTTAGCATTAACTAGCTGAGCTGTTACTCCTTATGTTCCGATTGGTCAATATTTATAAAATGAACATCGCGCTAATTTGAAATGCAATGTTGGCGCAAAATTATTCTAACATTTGTAATTAAAATTTTGTATAACACATAATATTATCAAAAAACAACAATGTACATTTAATTTTTTAAAAATAAACCAACTTACATGAATACTTCGGTTTCATTGTAACAGAAGTAACCCTACATTTATTGGAGCATTCTTGAGACGGTTTCAACACTATAGTTCTTTCACCACTTCCCTGAGTATACACTACAAAACTACATTCAGGATTTGGTAAAATATATGGCTCTGCTTTCAAATTATCTATTATTATATATCGTTCAGTACTTTGTCCGGACCATTCCGAAACCATAAATGGCTTTGGAAATAGTTTCCGTACTAATCGAGCAGGATTCATTCGATTTATTCGCCATGAAATATGCGTATCAGTTTTGTTATTATTAAATTGCAAGATATCTTTTATTGTTGCAAAGTTATGGCTATTTGATTTTAACTTTTGAGCGTCTATATCAAAAATATTCGAGTTGTTTTGATATAATTGTTGTATATCGTGTACGTGTACTGAATTATTTAATGTTTGTACAATATAGGGTATACCAGATTGGTATAAAGTGAAGTTTTTAGATTCGGTTAAATTAACCACAGAATGTACGTTTTCACAAGGCCAACATTCCATATTTGCCACTTTAAAATATGGATTTTCTATCAGACATGTCTCGTCGTATAGCTCTAAAATCGTAGCATATATTAACACTATTAAAAACATTCTTCATTTCACATTATTTTGTACCTGACAGATTTGGAAACATAGTTATCACTGGAATAGCAACTAGTCGAAGTATTTTCAATGCTGGATAAATAAAAGCTTGTACATTTCTCAAAACTAAGCTTAAAGTCGGTTGATGATGGTTCAATATAATAAACACACTTAGGAAGATGGCTGTAACAATTAATAACACTTTTAATACACTTAAAAATCGACGAATTAACCTCCTAAATATGTGGGAAGTATTGCTTGAATCTTCATCTTTTAATTCTTGAAAGCATTCTTCAAATATATCATTTATTTCTTGCTCTGAAAGATGGAGTACTCTTGCAATTTGTCTTATATTTTCTACATTTTGTTTATAGTTTTCTAATAAGTTTGTTGTGTTTTGTTTTGTCATGATTCTGACATTTCAAAACGTGCACTGTGCGCTTGCGCGCACATTCCCAGAAATAAGGTATACCTATATTATAGTCTGTTTCCAAAGAGATGATACACACGTCATTAATCACAAGGGGCATTGATGATGCCATCTTGTCGGTTGAAAACGTGTGATTTCCGAAGTAGTAAATGTGGAAATTTTGTTATTCGTCAAAATTCGAAGTATAAATATTTATATAGCAATAACAAACCAAGTCAATAATTATTATCATACGTAATATAACAAGTGATATGATTATCATAGATGATATTCTCGAGTGAAACCGAGCTGTAGATTTCACGAGTCCGAAGGACGAGTTGAAATGTGCTGCTCCGGTTTCACGAGCAATATCTTCGATTATTAATCATATCACGAGCTTATATTTAATGAGAGAATATAATGAATTTTTGCAATATAACTTAACCTAACTTTTGATATACATATTCATATTGTATTAAAACATGGTACTTACTTGTTTTATTTAATATTTCGGAGTTTGAATTATTGTTATTATTTATTTTTATACTCAAAATTAACTGTCAATGTCATAAATAAAGTAAACAAATCCCTTAGTAACGACTATAAAGACGGTGTTTATTTCTTTGTTTTTTATCATCGCTGTGATAACTTGTAGCTAGGGAGATTCTGAATGTTGATTGGCGGAAAACATATCACGTGACTAAGGAATTATATTCTCTTAGTTATAATTGTTATTATATATCTCTTTTTATTGTCTAAAAAAATTAAAAGCCATGATCGTATCGTTTGTATGAATAACTGACGTACACATACAAATTTCCCTAAATCAACTCGGTTTAATTAGCAGTTTTTTAAAAATATTTAAGTATACAAGTGTTAAAAAAAGTGTTCGGAATTTTTAAGGGTGTATAGTATAGACCAAAATAAGTGAAAAAAGCCTAATAAATATGGGTCCGCAAACTAACCGTTTCAAAGATGTGAGCTATTTTTAGAAAAGTACTATCTAAGAAAAAAAGAAAATAAGAAAACAGAGAGTGGTATCAAATTTACGTATTTCATTTAAGCCATTTTACAATAGATGTTCTACATGTCCCTGTTCCATCTCAACACATATTTTACATCTTCTTATAAACGAGTTTCGCACCTTTTCAAAAATTCCCGGTTTTACTCGAATTATCTCACAGGTATGTTCTATTCGCTCTTGTAAGTGCGCTACAGTATTAATTGGAGTAGAATAAACTAAACTCTTTAAATATCCCCAAGCAAAGAATTCCAAAGGCGTTAAGTCAGGATACCTCTGGGAGGCCATGCCACTGTGCCTCCGCGTTCTATCTATCTGTTAATCACAGCAAACTTGATTGCATGTGTAGTAACTTGTGTTTTTATAATAGCTCATATCTTTGAAACGGTTATTATTTTGGTCTATACTATACACCCTTAAAAATTCCGATCACTTTTTTTTAACACCCTGCATGTATAAAAGACGAAAAGTATAAAAAATAATATAAATAACCATTTATATTTTTTTTTCGCACTTATCAATTACAGAACTCACCAGGATTCGTTTACTTAATTTTGACACGTGCGTAAAACATGTCTTATAAAACTTGTTCTTTCTTATACTATTATAGGTCGTCATTATTGAACGGCATTCAAGGTTTCATTGTTATTAGTAATTGTTGTAGCACACAACACACAGATACATATACATTTTTTTCTTGTTGGTTGCGGATTGTTCGTGCTCCGACCTCAACTGTCTGTAGACACTCAAAATCATTAAAACAATTTAAATATATATATAAACAATTTTTTGCTTGCAATTAAAACCTTTGGCGGTAAAAACTTTTTTAAAAATAACATGACTTTAAAATAAGTATATTTCACTGTACAGGTTAAAACTTTACTCAGTGATAGCTAGCTGTTAAGGGTGTTAACACTAGAATATTTCTTTTTTTACATTTTTCATATTACTTTTTTACATGACTTTTGTATAAGTGTACCTTTTTATTACTTGTGATTTTGTTGTTTTCAAAACAAATAATTTTATTGAAATCGAAGCGACAGTTGAAGGTATGTTTTCCCAGTGGCGTAGCCAGGATTGTAAATTTGCAGGCGCTCAGCATTTTAGTGGTTGTTATTAGGTTATGCAAATGTATACCGGGAAAAGGCGCCGCAGGCAATTTTTTTTTTTCATTCAAGGTCAAATGCCTTATAATTGAAAGTTACATTTTTTTCCAGATCACAGAACATTTACGAAAAGAGAATATATTTAACGGATTGGTGACTTACTTGGATGAACTGTCTAAACTGTGAAAATTAAATTTTAATTAGGTAATTCATTTCGGGAGGGGTTTGAACCCCTAAAATCTCTCCCCTGGCTACGCCCACGACTTACCTATAAAAGATATCTATGCTAAATATAGGTATAGTGGATAAAAAACAATTTGCATGGCATAAATAATATATTTACGTCTTTGTACCATGCAACAAATAAATAATTCTTAAATAATTAAAATTAAATACTTAAATACCTTTGGTTCTGCTCGTAAAGTAAATGAAAGAGATATTTGTACAGATTATTAGAACATTTTAATGAAATCTGCATAATCAATCTAATGAAAACTATCTCATTCCTAATACTTGATTACAACAATGGCAATTATTAATTACAAAAATCAAAACATTAATGATAATAAAATTGCGTTATATTTTATTTGGATCGTAATAAAAAATTGTTGAAAAAATAATGAATATGTACTTATTGTGGTTTTACTTTATTTATAGAAAGGAAATAGATAATAATATTTTCACTCAAATTAATATTGAATTAAAGCTAGTCGTTCTCGTTCATGAAATACATGAAATTAGCTGTGTTTTCTATCCTTGTTGCGATGAAATGAATAAACATGGCGGACATAGGTCATGTCCAGATTCAAATGATTGTAGGGTCTCTACACTACACTACTACACAGCTCAGCAAGTGGCTGGAAGCTAACTGTGACATGACGGAAATGAGTAAAATATATTTATTTTTCTTATAAGCGCTTTTAGTTTTGGTTACAATTACACAATGTTCTGTTCTAATATTTTTTTAGTTTCCAAATTTTTGCAGGCGCTCAATGGAATTTTGGGGGCGCTCGAGCGCCTCCAAAAAGGGTTCTAGCTACGCCACTGTGTTTTCCGATATGTCCGTTTGAACTAAAGTACATACATATATGAAATAGTATTATGCTTTATTTTATTTTACTATTGAATTCAGCAAACAATTTTATATATAAAATAAAAAAAAAACATTTTGCTCATATGATCAACTATTTCCTGCGTAATTCAACTTTTTTGATATTTTACTCTAAAAATAGCCACTTCCTTATCACTATTGGAATATATAAATAATAATTTGGACCTGGTGGCGAAATTTGGAACTAAAGCACCCCGGGGCCCCCAAATTTCACGGTCCGTCCCTGGCGCGATGCGACAAAATCATAGTAACATTTAAAAAGGGCAATGGTAGACGCCAACGCTACACTTGAGCGTTCGGATTGGATAAAGCGATAGAGAAAGGGGATTCCCCTAAAACGTCAAGAAATATCAAGAATTCTTGAAACAAGACAAGAAATACGTCGCCAAGAAATGATCAGAAAATCAAGACAAGACAAGAAATGACCGCCAAGACAAGATTTCTAGTCTTGATGAAACACTGATTTGGAGGGCCTTATTTGTTATTATTATCATATTTTAAGGCAACAACTGATTGGTAAAAATTTTAATCGTTTTCGTAATTTTCCCATAAAAAAATATGCGGCACCCATTCAACCCTTTTTGGGTTGTTCATTCAATGCTGGCTGCCGCGCACCAAACCAGCGTTACATATCTAATTGCGTTATCGGTTGATGCATACAATTAATTTTTGCTTGCCGAATACTCGCTAATAACTTTTAATTAGTTGTTTGTATTAATGCCAATTTCAGAAACGCTGTCTTTGCAATATAAAATGCACGATAATATGATAACGAGGTAGGGAATAAAAGCCTGATCTATGCCATGAGTAATATGAGAATACGACACGACAAAAGCCGTTTTCCTTCGGGCTGTAATTGTGATTTTGTGAATCCTGATTTGTTTAATCACGATCCTTTTGATTCATGATTTAAAAATTATATCAAGAAAACAACTTGAATAATATAAACACCATCTAGTGTCAAACATCATATGCAGACCAATGCAAACTAATTTATTTTATTTTATAAATAATCTACTATCAAGTGTTATAGTCAGCACAGCGCACAGCACATTAAAAATGGATCATATAGAAAAAAAAATTCTTGATAACATAAGAAGTACGTTTACTTAAAACAAATCTTGTATGTAACATATTTTCTTTGTTTTCAAAAGTATGGTGGGTCATTACATGCTTTTGTAGGAAAATCACATTTCCTTTGATGCAACAAAGTTCAACAAACCCCACATTGATAAATTTCTGCGCTCGAAAACTTATTTGTCGTTAGCCATTTTTAAATTTGCTCTGAAATGTGTGATCACTCAAAAAGGATGATTCAGAAAGGAAAGGGGAAGGTTTTCTAGTGATCACAAAATGAGAAAGTGCGGATAACGAATACGAAATAAAAAAATCTGATGTGGACACCACACGACTTCCTTGTACGATTATTAAACTATACATATTTTTTTAATAATTAAATTACAAAATATTGACAGGCTTAAGCCAAGCCCGAGAAATATTTTGATATAGAACAAAAAATAATTCATTTACTACTATTATTCTTAAATTAACATTAATCTAACCCGGTTCTTTTTAAAGAGAGTTTTGATTACAACAAAGAAATATTTTATTACAACAATGAATATGACTAATTTCACAATAAAAATATAATATTTGTTATTGTACGAATCATAAAATTGCACGTATTTAACGTAATTTGACATGAACTTTTTAATTTTTTTTTAGTCCTAATCCATAGCAAACTTTATTACAAAAACAAAAAGTATATAATTTTTAAATTTACATATCTCGCTTATACAAAGGGCTAATTTAATAATACTTGATGTGCTAGACGCAGAAATTAATTATCTAAAACTTTTATTTGAAGCATTTATTTCTAAAATCAAAATAAAATCATTTTATTCAAGAAAAACTGTTAACAACTTCAAGTAATGTACTACTTCCGGTTAGCCTATTTTAACCAAAATCTATTATGTTATTTCGATTGACATAAAAGTCTTGTATACCAAATTTGAAAAATTTTGGATTATATTTTAAAACAATTTTTCATTAAAATCTATTATAGGCTTCATGTAAAGTACCACTTCTGGAAATTGTGTAATAACCAGAAAGGGAGGTGCACAACTAGATGTTATAGGAGTCCTAAATACAAAATTTCAACTTTCTACGGCTTACCGTTATTGAGTTATGCGAGATACGTACGTACGTACAGAGTACAGACGTCACGACGAAATTAGTCAAAATGGATTCAGGGATGATCAAAATGGATATTTCCGCTGAAATCTGAAAACCGAAATTTTTCGCAATTACAATACTTCCTTACTTACGTACAAGGAAGTAAAAATATACTTCTTAATCATGATCACTTTGATGATTTAGATTGTGAATCACAGCCCGAAGGAACACGTCTAATGATGCTAGATAAAACGATAAAAGTGTAGTAATTTTTGTAGTAGAAATTGATAACGATTATTTAAAAATATTTTTATTAAACAAAATAAATATATTTAACATAAATTATAAATATTAAACTATGTAAAACTATAAGTACCTTTATTTCTATAAAATAAACTATCAAACAAATAATTAATTAAAGGAAATACTAGCCATATTGATGAAATAATTAGGTGATTACAAAATATTAAATCTAACCATTTTGCAATATAATTCGAAACATTTAATTCGGTTTGCGTACCGAAAACATTTCTCATAACAAATATTGTACTAATAAATAAAATTCCAGATAAACAATTCAAAGTATTTTCAACTCTTGACCATTTAGAAACTCCTAAAAATTCTTTGAGAACAATTTCTTTTAAATATGATTCCGCACCAAATCCAAATCCATATATTAAACAGCTTATAATAATATAATCATCGTTATGAGTTTTTGTAGCCACTGAAAACAAAAAAATGAGTCACTATTTTTTAAGTATTTTGGGTTGTATCTAGGGACACATTAATATGAGAATTTAGAGAAATATACTAGCCAGAATGTAAAACATCGCATTTTTTTTCGATTACTTTAAACAGACTTAAAACTTACAAAAACTGCAGACCAAAAATAACGAGTGATAATAGTTCCACCGGCAATTAAAGGGTCATGCGTCTAGTCCAAAATTATTTTCTTCCTATACCTTTTATTTATAAATCTAGTGTGTACAGTAAGATCTACCTTGCAAGACATATGGAACAATACTCTAACATAAGAATGTGGATACAATGCCTAATAGAATTAAAGCCGCTTTTACTAATAAAGACGATGTAACCCAGTATCAACTGGCGGAATACTTGATTAACATATTCAGTTTTTGGAAGTTTCAAATCTATATTTTAAACCAGTCACATGTGACAATACTCTAACAGAAGAATGTCGAAAGAAATATGTCTTACCATTTGTAGAAATTTGTGGTTTGTTGAAAAAGTAAACAGGCCGAATATGGTTTCCAAGTTTTTTTCTTTTTCTAATATATTAATCTGTACATTTATACAGGCTGTAACAGAAATAAGTACATTAAATTTAACCAGTGATAGAACTCGTCGAGAGCAACAATATTTCTTAATATTTTTTTTTCGAAATCTCATCTTTTAGCATTTTTACCCCCCCCCCATAAATTAACGAGTTGTTTAGGTATTTTCATAATAATTATGATCCAGTAGCAATAACAATAATTGTTTTTGACAAATGTGAGTTGTCAACTTTTTCAAATATATTTTAACAAATAAATAGATTAATAATTATTATAAAAGTTATAATCAGTAAAGGTGCATGTCTTTACGCATAGTGAGTATACAGATATTCTGCTGGCCTATGGGAAACCTCAGAGAAACTCTGCCAAAGCCCCACAAATTTATTTCGATCGTTTTCCGAATCGTCATTTTCCAAACATTCGCACCTTTTTACATGTATGTAAATAAAATGAGTATTGATTCTCAGCCAGGCTTTAGTACTCGAAGAATAGCACTACAACACAAAATGTCACTTATGACAATTTGGAGGATATTGAAAGAACAACAGTTACATCATTTCGTTGACGCCTTCAGAGTGTATTGACAATGATGATTTTGAACATTTATTGTAATTTCATTACGTCTGCATCACTTTTAATCATCTTTGTGCGTTTTCTTGTTCCATCAATTGTAGAATTGTTCTTGGTTGACTGCACCCTATAAATATCCTCATGTTTTGATTGTCTAATCTGTAAAACATACAAATTTGACGTATGACTTTTTTTTGTTACCTTAGTCGAGGTATTCTATTCTATCTTTTCTGATTTGTGTATAGTTTCACTATCTGGCGTATCACTCAATCTATTCACCAATTTCTAACCTTTTTGTTTGTGTTGACAAATTCATTCAACCTTTCATTGGGGTGCAAAGCTAGTTCGCCTCCTCGTGGTGCACCCTGGGTAACGCTAAAGAACTAGCAGAAATCGGTGAGCAGACAATCCTCGAGATCTCCTGGTCATTATATTCATCACAAGAGCTCAAACATAATGATAGCGACTAGACCTTCCGGCAAATAAAGCAGTACTACATCATATTGACCGCAGCCTTCTACCATCTAGACCAAGTCAACATCTTCAAATGTACCACCCCATTGCAACGAGAGCCAATTTCAAATGCGACCTCGTCCAACAACTTATTTATCATTTGATATAGTTAAATTGTGATGAATGTATGCCATAAGCTACACATAACCTTTCATTATATTCAGTCGCAGTCACAACGGATACAATTCGTTGTAGACGCATGTGCAGTCCATTTTGAATTCAACCATAAGCGGGTAATGAAATATGTAATACAACTTTGAAGAATTTTAAGTCAATATCTAGAATGTTTACAAGAAAAAGTTATTGATAAATATTGTTGAATTCGACGAGATCTATCACTGGTTAAATTTTAATATACTTATTTTTGTTACACCCTATATATTAGACCCGTATTTTGTATTTTTGCTGAAAAGTTTCTAATACGCCAGAAAAAAATTATTAAAGTTTCAATAAATGAGGACCGAGAAACCGGCGGCGCGTGTAACTTTATCTACACTGGGGCATACGTTTCAAGAACTGAGTGCGACGAATATATGACAAACGCGTTGAGTACGTCGTTTCGTGTCATGTTAAAACTAGAGCGACCATGGTGAAGGCGTGGCTTGCACGTTCTAACAGCCATTAGCCAATAGCATTTTCGAGTGTCCAACACGTCGCAAATATGGCTGATATTGAATTTTATGCGCTCGATTTAAATGTATTAAAGTTTCATTTTGATATTGGGGTAATAAAAATCAGAAAATTAATATTACTTATACAGGAGTGGCCATTGGTTATGACATCCAACAAGTTTTTTTTTAAAAAGCCTTAGACTTGGAAACCTCTATTATGAGGTTGGGCTCGTATATTTCATGTTAGGTATATATATTAACGTGTCCCATTATTTTATGATACTTACTGTAAACACCTAACGCAGATATTATACAACCAAAAATGTATAAATATTTCAAGTTGCGTTTTGATATTGCTGTTATCCAAGGTAATATTATAAGAAAAACAAGATATGCGAACGCTATTATAGGAAACATAAAAGCTATTTCTGTTAGATTTATGTCTTTTCTTATGTCGATCGAACGAAAAATAACAAAATTTAGAAAAATTAATGGACTTAGAATTGAATGGATATTGGTTAACAATGATGGGTAAAATTCTATTATTTGAATTGACTCTACAACTGGTTTTAACACTGATTTGTATATACAAATAAAAAATGATTTTAAACGTTTTTTGCATTTATATTTTTGATATGGTGTACAACAAGAATTTTTTTCTTGCTTATTTAAATTTTGATCTACAGCCAAACTTATATTCTGCGCGTCCATATTACTTGGCGATATTAAAACAACGCCATTTTTGTTTTTCTGTATAACATCTTCTAGTTTATTACTGATCACGCTCATTCTTTTTATGTTATTGTCAACAATCATACTACTTCTTTTACTCATATTCATTTCTTCATCACTATCATATTCATCTTCTTCAAGAATTTGTGATAAAACTCTAGGACCAGTATTATCTTTAACACTCAAAATTGGAGATGATTTTTCCATGTCTTCCAGACAAGAATATTCTTCTTGCTCAGACATATCTGCAGGTGATTTCCAATTTCGGCTGGTGAGGCTTAAATCTATCATCTCTTCTTCAAAATTTTCGTTTGTTCTAAGAAGATGAAGAAATATAAAAAATATGCGTATATACAGACAGATTTTTTTGTAATCTACATCTAAAATATTCTTCACGTAAGAATGACATTGCTCAATAATAAATTGTTTATAGGTAGTTATATTCGCTCTATAATCTGTGCTGACACCGACCGCACATGCATATAAAAACAAAACCATTATTCTAGCCCTTTTCGACAGTTTTTTTTTGACATTATTGATAAATGAGAGACAAAATGCAGAATACACGCTAATGTATACGAACTATGTTGACAGTTTCAAATTATTTGCTGAACAGAGTTAAGACATACGTCGACTCACGAACATATTCTATAACCTCTGTAGTTAAAAGAAACTACTTCAATAACGTATGTCGTTAACATTCATACACTTTTTATTGCGCAATGTCATTTTTACGTGAAGTATACTATTGGCATGTATATTTAAGATCGCAGCGCTGGGGTGGCAAGTTTTGAACTACAGGTTGAACGAGATATGACGTCAACCTACTGTCAAATGGGCAAACACATAATTTATAGAATTGTGTATTTCTCATAGTACTGTATTATATTTAATTTTCTTTTTATATTATTTTTTGTGCAACCGGCCGCGAAATAGGCATTTCGCAGCCGCAATATAGGCCACGAAATTGAATTTTGCGGTTGTTGTTATGGCAACGGCCGCGAAATCCATTTCATTATCAAATGTCAATTCCATAGCTACCTTGAAAGCCAACTTTCAATTTACAGTGAAACTGTTTAAAATTAATAAAATTTGTAATTACTTATTTTTTACGGTTGCACAAAAAATATTGTGTACACCTTGTCCGCGAAATCCTTTAGCGTCCGCGAGATTGTCTTGCCTTGGCCGCAAGCGGCCTCGGCGACAATTTTTCTCTCGGTACGCTAAAGAGTGATTTCGCGGCCTTGATATACAAATAACTATTATAGTAGGTTTTATATTATCCATTAAGAGCATTGTGTACACCTGGATTAAAATATGAAGCGAAAATTCAAATAAATTGTTCCTGTACTAGAACTATTAACATTTTTAAAAAATCGACATTAGGCAAACATACTTCTGATACGGACTTTCATTTAAAAAAAAGTATTATTGAAATCTATTAGTATTTGACTTTGATTTTAATGGGTAAACAAGAAATGCTACTGAATTTTGGTTTTCCCTTTAAAATTAAAATCCAGTATTAATAGGTTTCCAAAATTATTTTTTAAAATGCATGTTCATATCAGAAGTATGATTGTCTAATGTTGAATTTTTTAAAATGTTAATAGTTCTAATATAGGAACAATTTATTTGAATTTTCGCTTCATATTTTAGTCCAGGTGTACACAATGCTCTTAAGGGTAAATTAATGTAAATTCCTAGTACACGTTTATAAAACTTTAACTTAAATTTTATAACCACTTCTGTTTTAGGTGATATCTTCAAAAAAATAATTAAAATAGCAAAATTTTATGATTTATTTCGTATTCACTTGTGAACATTAGTATAGGATGTATTCGTGGAAGTGAAGATAACTTAAATGATATTTTTGTGAACATTTATAAAACTAACCTCGTTTTGAAGTAAAGTTTTCTTTGAAATATAATGAATAAATCTTCAAATTACAGAAGACGGATATATTAATTTATAATTTTCTAATTCACGCACTGTATTATTATCTTTTTTCATCTTGTCAAACATATTTTTAATTTAAACACGAACTTTTCGTTTACGCGGGAATTCGTGACAACATAATTTATTACCATTCTAACGTGACAATGTGCACTCAAGAAAACAGCAATAATTGTTACTCATATTACAATATATATACATGTCAATTTAGATACACAAATACGTATAATATTTAACAAATATCTAAAATTACATACCTAGTCAACGTGTAGTTCATTATTTTGCCACCAGATGTCATTTCACTTAGCAATACACGCCCATTACACGCCAATATATTACATAGACCATAATTACCCTAAATTATTGTACGCTGTTACTCTCTGTGGATCTATATTTTTCTTGTCTCCAATCAATAATCCAAAAATTATTATATGTAATAATATAGATCCATGTATTAAAAATACAAATGATATTGACAGAACATCAAATAATGATTTAATAATTAATGGAGTTATGAACAAACCACTAGCAATTGCAAAATGATTTACTCCCAACACAAGATTCGTATCATAAGGAAATATTTCTATCAGATGATAATGCAATGTGCTTAATATTAGACAATTTCCAAGGCCTAAAATATGATAAAATATTAAAAATAGTTCCAAATGTTTATCATCAAAGATCATGCCTCCTAATGTTCCGTAAAGTATTCCACAATATACAATATGATTTGTTAAAAAATAACAAAACGCTACTCCACAGCTACAAACAATTGAACCTATGAAAAATAGCCATCTAGAATAATATTCATATGCGGATTCAGCCAGAATTTGTAACCATGGACCTAATAACATAATCAGTGTAAACAAATGAGAATTATAATACCCGGTATTTACATAAATATTCGTATGAGGTAGATTAAATAAAATAAATATCATGTAATATAAATTGCTCATTTGGAAAATCCTAATTTACCAAACAAAAACGTAAATGATATAAGTGTTAACAAATACTCGAAGTTTGTCATACAGCATTTGTTCGTACAAAACCGACGTTTTGGTAAACAATTGAAGAGTATTTAGCAAAAACAACCTTAGTCCAAATATCGTAAATATAAGTGACATGCAGAGCCGGTTTAACCAGTAGGCCATCCTAATGTTGCGAAGAGAATAATTTTTTATATCACAAACTGATTTAATCAGTAAAATAACCAAATGTGAAAATATTTTAAGATATTAAATTTAATTAGAAAAATAACAAAGGGTATTTTGAACACAAATCTTGAATTACTTATTTGGAAATTATAGCCAGTATGCTATTGGTTGTTCATCAAATAAAAGTCTACAAAAATATGATGTAATTCTCATGTGTGCCGGCTGGAAAGTGACAAAGGAACCACCCAAATAGCGCACACTGTTTTAATATTGACGCTGCAATGTACCAAAAAAATTGTTTAAATATTAATTAGTTGATTAGTTCGTAAACTACAAGCGATTGAGGTCGATTAATAATTAGTATGACATATGTCCTAAGTTCTAAGTAATTTAATTATTAAAAGCGAAACTCGCCCGCCCATCGCGAAACCATTAATGCAAAACATTAGCGCAACTCGCCGCCATTGTTTATTTCACAACATTGTGAAACAATGATCAAACTGTTTTAAAGTTCTATAATTTATTATTTATGTTATTTATGCTTAATAATAATTTCTTCACGAATATAAAGTTTAAGTATATATGTACAGAGTGACGCTGAAAAACGGGCCACTCAAAGTAACTTTTTTATTTATGATTATTTGTTAATTTTTTTCACATAGTCGTAAACTAGACTTTGGGGCTCACTAATCATGGTATTTGATGGTAGCGCTTCGGGTTTAACCGGAAATGACATTAATTTTCATATTTCAAATGGAACACCTATACAAAATATGGAATCTTACAAAAATAACTTATTATTTGAACAATTAACTTAAATATTACTTAATATTATCACAATTGTTTTCACGGCTTGCCTGATATCATGGCTGACCATGTTAATTATGCATCATTTTCTATTACTTTTTGTAATTTATTTCTTCAATAAAAATGCAATTCAAGCATATCGTTGAATTCGTAATTATTGTAGATTCCAAATATATAAAAATATATAGGGTATTCTATTTGAAATATGACACTTAATGTCACTTCCGGTTAAACCAGAAGCGAGACTATCATGCCAAATACCATGATTTGTAAGCCCCTAAGACTAGTTTAAAAATATTTAGTCAGAATTAAAAAATAATTGATATATATATATATATATATATATATATATATATATATATATATATATATATATATACAGGGTGATTCATCGGTCTGTCCTCTCTTTATAACTCTTTTATTTTAAGTCAGATAGAAAAACTCTTCAGATAAAATTTATATGATATATTATTGTCTATCTACGTACTATATGCACTTGTATACAGGGTGCTCCGTTGAAGCGCAACAATATGTAACTTTATATTTCTTAATGGAACACCCTATATATATTTATTTATTTTGATAGTAACTTAGATTTCCTTTAAAAAAGTATTAAGTAATAAGGGGTCTAAAATTATAAATTATGAAGTTATTTACCTATATTCGTTGAATGATATGTTTGTATCATGTTACATATTATTAACAAAGTAAGCTATGGATAATTTGATCAATTGTTTCGAGCATTTATTATAATTTTGCATTATTTAGTCTGTCACTAAATTTTAATAACTTCTTTGTAATTAGTGTAATGTTTAAAATAAGTATTAATAAAAAAGAATCAAAATTTTGTATTAAATTATGGTTTTTTCCACTATCAACTACTATTTTTTATGAACGTAAATAACTTCTTAATTTATAATTTTAGACCCCTTATTACTTAATAGTTTTTTAAAGGGAAGCTAATTTACTATCAAAATAAATAAATATTTATAGGGTGTTCCATTAAGAAATATAAAGTTATATATTGTTGCGCTTCAACGGAGCACCCTGTATACAAATGCATATAGTACGTAGATAGACAATAATATATTATATAAATTATATTTGAAGAGTTTTTCTATCTGACTTAAAATAAAAGAGTTATAAAGAGAGGACAGACCGATGAATCACCCTGTATATATATATATAATATAGTGTCAGCTATGCGAGCATGAAAAATTTGTATCCTCCAGAATTAACAGTTTGTCGACCACTGGTGAGAACTTGATATGTCACACGACAAATTCTGATATTTATAAATTCATATCCCGTTTATTACATAATTTTTTTGTCGCGTTTGCACTAAAATTCTTATTTCGTCCTGTTCTTCCAGAAAAAAGAAATGAAAAAAAATTGGTATAGAACCTCATTTATTTTTGTACCAAAAAGATATCACACGTGGTCTGTGACGTACGAGTGACTGATTACATTTCTAACAAATTGTGTGCATAAAACTATATCATTTACAAAAAATCTGATGTGGCCAGCACAATACTTTCCGTCAATCCTGTGTATTGTGTACAAATTCCATACATAAATTTTCTTGCAAGAGATTCTAAATTTCAAGTAAAATTATTTCATAAATAAACTATGCAAATGGCACTTGACACTAACATCTTCTTCTTCTTTAGCTTTTCCCATTCGTTAGGGGTCGCTATTTTCTTCTTCCATTCATTTCTGTTTTGCGAGTCGTCCTCATCTCCTCATTCGGTTGCTTTTCTCTCAAGTCTTCCGCAATACAGTGCTTCCATCTTATCTTTGGTCTTCCTCTGTTTCTTCCACTTTCTATTAGGACCCAGATCATTATCTCCGTAAGATTGTTTCAAAGGTTGAAACGTTTCTGTGAAATTTTTCCCCAGGTTCATGCAAAATTTTAGGTTACATCGTTGCTCCAAAAAATCGCGCATTTCAAAAATTGCTACTAACACTTAAACACGTTGCATTCAAATAACAATATCATGAAAACTAAATCAGATTAAATAATTAAATATCTCAGTTCGCACGTTATTCAAAATGTTCGGTTATTTTCTGAACAGACCTCGTATCCATTGAATATGAAATATAAAATGCAATCAATTTGTACATATACTAGAATATTCTTTAATATTTATAATAACATTCAATGTGTAAATAATATTTCATAGTTTGTGTATAAAATAATTTTACCGGAAATATAGGATCTTTTGCAAGAAAATTTATGTATAGGGTGCGAGCAGTCACGTGACTTGCTGACCTTGTCAAGCAGATATGAGGGCCTGTATCATAATGACAGCTATTAGTTATGTCCATAATTGACAAATGTCATAATTTTTCATTCAAAATTTCATTTTTTGGCATTTTGTGATTCCTTTTCTCGGCAACTGAATTCCATACTCCTGATAACAAATAAACCACATGAAATAAGAAAATCATGAAATTTTGAATGAAAAATTATGACATTTGTCAGTTATGGACGTAATTAATTCCTGTCATTTTGACACGGGTCCCCATATCTGCTTGCCAAAGTCAGCACGCGCCCTATACATAAATTTTCTTGCAAAAGATCCTATATTTCCAGTAAAATTATTTCATAAACAAACTATGCAAATTGCACTTGACACTGATATCTTCTTCTTCTTTAGTTTTTCTCATTCGTTAGGGGTCGCTATTTTTTATTTTCTTCTTCCACTCATTTTTGTTTTGCGTGGCGTCCTCATTCAGTTTCTTTTCTCTCAAGTCTTCCGCCATACAGTCCTTCTATCTTATATTTGGTCTTCCTATGTTTCTTTCACCTTCTATTACTAAGCTATTCATTTTTCTTCCAATATATTCTTCCTTATGACATGTTCAAACCAATATAATCGTCCCACTTATATCTTTCTAGAAACTTAAAACAGAGTTATTTCCCTTATTCTTTCATTCATTTACTTTTTATTGATACTGACAGCAGCATAGCTGGCTGATTTATGAAATTTAATATGTTTATAATTCTTTAACTCTATATCTGTTGAATATGAAATATAAAATACAATCAAATCGTATAGAGAATAATATATTTTTTAAGTTATAATAATATTTAACTGAGTATTTCAAGAAAAACTGTGAAAATCTTGAAATGGGGATACTTCCGGTTAACCAATTATAACTAAAATCTAATCAAGTCTGCATATGGTTGTATGGACGAGGAATACGCATGAATTGTATTTTTTTGAATTCTAGATTGGAGATATCGCGGCCGAAACCGCGGTCACACACACATGAACACACACACACACACACACACACACGCACACACACACACACACACACACACATACAGACATCATTGTAAAAATAGTAAAATCGTATTGTAAAGACCGTAAAACGTGCTTATTCAATGAAAATTCACCATCGAATTTTTTGACCAAAGACAATACCTCCCTTACCTTGAGGTGACGGAAGGTAAAAAGAACTCAAAATAGTAAATTTGTAATACAAATTAGAAAAATTCAAAATATAAAATAAAAAAAAAAATGTTAAATGAAGAGCTACAAAAAAATTCTAATGATATTTTTTTTATTAAAATGAAGAATTAAAAAAATAGTTCTAAACATCTAATTTCATTGGAGCCTAAACCATCAGCATCACGTAATAATATTCAAGATTATAATATTCTAAGAATATTTAAATTTTTCTAGCGGCGAAGAAACAGAAAACTCAAACTTAATTGATGAGAAAACATTTGAAAATAATAATTTACTAAATTTACTTTTAAATATTTTTGACCCAACAAAATAGAAAACTAATAGCAATTTAAATGAAATAAATTTTACTGCTTTAAAAATAATCCTATACGAGTTCAATCAGATATGCCTCAATTTTTTTTTAAATAATCAATGGGGAAAATAAAAGAACGGAATGGCTATTGTATTGAGAGTCAACGAGTTGCGGATTTTGTATGCCATGAAAAGGATTTGGTAAAAAAGAAAATTAAAAAAAAATCGATCTGAGAAGGGGCGCTTTATTGCCAATCGCCTAGGGCTTAGGGCGCTCTAGGTCCTTAAACCGGTCCTGCGATACTTTCAAAGATGCCAAACAGTTTGGTAAAACTGTTTCTCGTAAAACTTATCTAAAAATGTGTAATTATTATGTAATTTTCCTATGTCCTAATATCCAATAAATAATTTACTAATATATATTACCCATAATTTGTGGAAATTTTATTATTTAATATTTTACTAATTTAATTTTTGTCAAGCAATTTCTAATCTGTTATGAAAAAGAGATTATATAGTTGGATTCACGAAAGATGACTCACTTGTTCGAAGAAATACTCGTAATACACAGTACTTTATACATCATTAGCTTAGCAACATTTCATGTTAAAAAGAGAAACATTATTTGACGTATGTCTATGTAATTTATGTTGTGTGACAGATATACGTAAATAGTGACATTACTTTCTTACACACTATATCAATAGTAATGACGTATGTAGTAGAGTTACAGATATCTATTTATTACACTGCCCTGTGTGTTAATCAAATGCAGTGAAGTTATCTGAAAGTAATATTATAACAGACGGCTTTGAAATTACCATGAAGAGTCATATTTCGTGAATATTTAATAATTATTAATTTAAATACATATCTTTGGGGCCTCGCGGCCGCGTGCCTGAGTGTCTGTTCGCGAATCTGGGGAATCGGGTTCGATCCCAAGCGATGCCAAATATTTCGAATTTTTAATGGCACAAAATTGACCCCAGTAAATGCCTGCACGGTACAAATATGACATCATCATTACCGAAATCTGTGTACAGGGTGTCTGCCGAAAGCCGGCCACCATTGCTAACTTTCCTATTTGAAGAGATAAAGTTGGGCAATATTATATGACTAATTTAACCGTGAAAAATGCAAAACAATTGAACATCAAATACGAGACTTATTCAACAAAATAACATTTTTTTAAATAGAAAGCCATATTGAAAATAGTAACATTTAAAAGATTTTTTTAATTTGAATATAAAAGTTCATTATCACTATGCCTTTAAAATGAAAGGCAAACGTGTTACCTACTTCAAGTTGAAATTTAAATACTATACTCGTATTTCTTATTTTAATATAAATATGACAATTATTATGGAAACAACAAAAACTAACATTAAACAAAGAACAATTGACATTTTGTTTATTAAATAAATAAATATATCATCACTGCATATCACTCATTTCTGGGTGTGCCAATCTGCTTTGTACACAGACATCGATAATGATGAAATATTTTTACCGTGCGGGCGCTTACCAGGCGTCACCTCACGGGCACTCATTGCTGGCCTGGAAAGTGTACTATAGCGGTCAATTTTGTGCCATCAAAATTCGAAGTAAATTTGGGCGTCGGTCGGGATCGAACCCGGGTTCCCAGATTCAACAAAGTGGAAAAATATACTAATGATGAATTAGTTCAAATGATCAACATTTTGAACATTTTTTTAAAATTTTACTCATATAAACCAAACATGTTTATTGGCAATTATTTATTTGTTCTTTAATCTGTTAATTAATAATTAATTTCGTTATTTGTTTTTGTTGTTTCCATAGCAACAATGTCATATTTGTATTAAATTAAGAATTATAATATAAAACTAAAACAATTACCCCTTAACCTTAAATAATAATATAAGCTAAAAGCTAAATACGTATTTCGAGAACTAAGTTCTCATCATCAGTAGAACAAAACAAAAGTTTAAGCAGAGAAGTTAAGATTACTCAACATGTAAACCATGTCAGAGGTCTAACAACTCTGTTGTTAGACAGAGTTGTTAGACCTCTGACATGGTTTACATGTTGAGTAATCTTAACTTCTCTGCTTAAACTTTTGTTTTGTTCTACTGATGATGAGAACTTAGTTCTCGAAATACGTATTTAGCTTTTAGCTTATATTATTATTTAAGGTTAAGGGGTAATTGTTTTAGTTTTATATATATTTTTAACCTTAGACTCCTCCTATTATTGTAAGAATTATAATATTTAAATTTTAACTTGAAATAACTCGTTTGATTTTAATTTTAGAGGTATAGTGATAATGAACTTTTATATTCAAATAAAATAAATCTTTTAAATGGTATCAATTTCATTATGGCATTCCATTAAAAAAAAATGTTAAGTCGCGCATTTGATGTTCAATTGTTTTGCATTTTTCAGCGTTAAATTTTTCGTATAATATCGCCCATCTTATTTATTTATTTTCTTATTTAAATACATAGGTACCTACCTATTTAGTAATGCTGAAAATTATATTAAGCTCCTTTCCATATAACTATTGTTCGATTTATAATTTTCATTTTAAAACGTTACTGTTACTAATTTGAAATGATAATTTTTTGACAGTGACATTTATCTGTTAGTTACATACATTTGAGCTAAACTGTGTAACAATGGAGTTAGTTTAATGCATTGGTTCCCTGATTTAATTTTTGTATTATTTTATAAATTTATCTATAAAATATATAGAAAAAGCATTAATGCAAACCTGTAGAAAATTTAATAGTCTTTAATTTTTATAATAACATAAATTGCGAAAAAATAATATCTAAAGATATTTTTTGAGGAACCACTATTTTCAGCTTTAATTGTCGTTTCCGGTTATTCGATTTACACCAAAATCTAATGGCTTTTTTCCATATTAAAATGAGTTAGAAATATATGGTTTCAAAATTTTCTGAATGATAGTATTTAAGTTAGAGCGCCCAGAGGATCCACACTCATACACACATATTATACACACATACACACCCACTCACATCATCGTAAAAATGTTAAAATCGGATTGGAGGGATCTTAAAACGTGGTCATGTATCAAAATCTCGATTTACTATTTTTAGCACGATTCCTATACCTCCATTACCAAGGGTAGCGGGAGGTAAAAATCGTAGTTAACGAATTCTGACAGATAAAATGTGAAACATTTGTTTGTCTTTTGGTTCAATTGCCTTTTCTATCGGTATTAAGAAATTGAATAAATTCAATAATTAATTTACGGTACTAAAATATTACGAAATTTATATGTATTTGGTGGCATTTGATGCAGATTTTTTTTACCTTTCTATTGGACAACCATTGTTGTTAATTGAAACGGGAAACAACAGTCTACAATAAACGATTTTCTCGTGTTAACGGGCTATGAAGGTGTAATTGTATACCGAAATGTTGGTTTTGTAAATTAAATGCTGTATGACAGATTTTGAGTATTTGCCACAGTCGAGAAATTTAACTTAATTATATACTCGTATTTTATTTGAAAAATTATATTAACTTACTACATATTTTCGTGGTTGCCAAGAAAATTATTGGTGGCCAAAGGCTATCCAAAAAAGTAACATTATGTTGAATGAAATATACTGCATATATTCCATACGATAACACTAATTGAGAGAGTAGAAACTGAAAAAAAAAGTAATCAGACTTAATAAATGTGGGCGGACTACATCGTAAATAATACGTATTTGAATTTAAAACAACAATAAACAGTTTAATACCCCATAACATTTTGTAATTTCAAAATAATAAGATAACAAATTTTCTCACACAATTTTCATTATCGTATAATTTTCATCGTATGCTTGCTTTTCGTTTCACATTATTAATTGTAATCATTAATATCTTATTATATTGTATAAAAGATGACAATGGAATAAACTGCATCATTATTTTAACAAGTGAGAAATGCATGATTACTTTACAATTCTATGTACATACATTAAATACAATATTTTTATATTTATATGTTAATAAAAAAAACTTTAATAATTTTAATTTAATTTTTAATACATGTAAGGTTCACTTGGTAATTGAAAAGACCAAATATTGTAAATATGAGTTACATACAACGACATGTACTTTCAAGGATGCCAAACAGTTTGGTAAAAAGTATCTTAGGCACAAGTTAGCGTTTCTACAAAAGCGTCCTATAAAAATGGATGATGAAGCTTCTTGACTGGATGGGTGTATGGAAATAAGTAAATTTCTGGATTGCAGTCAAAATTGTTTTATTTAATTTTCGGCCTAAACTGGTACAAATTGATACAAAATTTTGAAAAAACCTTTTAAATACATTGTTTGTTTTGCTTACGTGAAATTTTTACATTTGTATGAATACATTAAAATATTAACACATTAAAAAATAACAAAAAATATAACAACATATGTAGGACGGCAAGACAGTTAAAAAAATAAATAAATATAATAAAATACTCAAAAAGTCGTCAAAATCTTTTAAAAACAAATTCACCCATATATTTATTTTGTATCAATTTGTAGTTCCTGAAGAAAGTATAAGGGATGCCGAAACCGGTTGAGGCTGAAAATTAAATAAAATAATTTTGACTGCAACCCAGAAATTTACTTATTTCTATACGTCCTATAAAAATGTCTAAATATTATGTAATTGCTCATTAATGTTTATTTATTTTCTTTCTTAATATCCAGTAAATAATTTTCTAATATTTAAACATGATCCTGAGTTAAATGAAGTTACCTATAAAAGTAAGGAAGCTAGAAATTTGTTTCTTTTATTACCTCAAATTCAAAAAAAAAATGGACTGGGGTTGTTTTTTGCTAAGAGCTCCTCAAATAACAAGCCTCTTCGTACATCAGTTGGCCCACTTGTTAAAAATTCATTTATTATGTTTTAACTAATAGAATTTGTAACAATAATTACATACATACAACGTTTTATTTTATTTTGGTTCTCGAAATTTAAGAATTCATTTGGTATAATATACCGAATATATTAAATTCGATATCGTTGTGCTAACCAGTACTGGCGTTGTGAATTTTAAGTATGTTGTGGTTTTTAGTTATATTGTTTGTTTATAACCAATTTTAATTTAGTGTCAAATGAAAATGAAAGATAACGATTATTCAAAAGAAATATCGGATATGAGGCTGCACTTGCCAAGTTGGTTCCACAGAAGTCAAAAGACGTACATGAGAAAAAATATGAAACGTTTTGCGAGTAGCGATATTTAAAAAATGTGATTTATAGAAATTTATTGTGTTGCTTGATATTTACCATAAACCACGATTTTGATGTTTGAATAGCTGTTGCTTGGTATCTTTATAGGCCTTCGGGTGATAAAAGCCAAATTGCGCCCGCTTTTGAGGGCGAATAAACAAGTTTATGATGCCAAAATAAAATAAATCAATATATTAATTTTATATTATTTAGCAATATTAGGTAAAATCGCTTTTTATTGTAAATTACTATTGTAATACTTTTAGACATTTTATTTAATAAAACCTCATAATCTTTATGACTTAAATTCGTTAAAAAAATTTCAGTTTTTTTTGGATTGTTGGTAAAACGGATTATTTTGTAATATAATGTAAGGGAACCATGTAGATAATGTGAAATAATAATTATGTAGGCTTTCAAGTTCCAAATATTAATTTTATTTTTTGGACGATACGAGCAGAATCCGCTCATCTTCAACAACTAAAAATTAATGATACATAGAAATGTTGTTGTACAAATATAGTGGTGTAATAAGTTGTACACTGTTAAAGTTGATTGGTCGTGTTACCGGCATAATGTACCTATGAAGTGGGGTCCATTTTCCACCTGTCCACGTAGAAGATATTCCTACAACTTTAACAGTGTACAACTTTTTACACCATTGTATTTTTGTATCAACTTTTTTATGTACTATTATTAATTTATAATTACTGAAAATGCACGGTCATCGATGGTCGTGCGGTCAGAGTGCTCGCCTGGCAATACAAGGTTGCTTGTGTGGGACCAGGGGTGTAGTCGAGGGTATACGCGGGTATACGCCATATACCCTCTGAATTTTTAGTTAGATGCCCTAGCGTGTACCCTATGCGTCTTTAAATATTTGAGACAAAAGTTATAAAAAATTAAATTAACTAATGAAAATTTATTCAACAATTAATATTAATGTTCTGTGATCTGCCAATTTATTTTTGTACATGAACGGGGAAAAAACATGCAACTTCACATCCCTTGAAAAAATGTAACTAATGCCCCCTTCCCTCTGCGTATACCCTATGTTTCCGACTATATTTTCAGCGTATAACCTCTGCTAATTTTAGACTATAGCACTATGTGGCACACACAAGTCAGTTTTTAATAAAAACCAGCACACCCAAATGAGTCCGAGGGGAACAGAGGTCACTATAAGTCATTCTGCATGTAACGAGAGTGCCAACAGAGGGCACTAAAAATGTCTCTGTAATTGTAGAATTGTATGTCTATATATATGTATGTATGTAAACTGAAATTTGTTTAGGTCAAAAGGACCTCAGAACAAATAAATACGTTGTTGTTATTATTATTATTAATTACTAAAAATGAGCGGATTCTCCGCGAAACTCCCAAAAAATAAAATTAATATTTGGAAAGAACTACATAATTATTATTTCTAAATATTATTTCATTTAAACATTAAAACAATAAAATATTTTAGAACACATATCTTGCTATGTGTCATTAGAACGACAATATATATTTATACCATATATTATCTAAATAAAATAAAATTAAAGTGGGTGGGCGAACTCATGTGCGATGGGGCTCGTATGTTCAGAATTTAGTTGCCATATTGAAATAAGTTTATATAGAAACATAAAAAAAAAACATTATAACAATATTATCAGTATATTATTTACGATAACTAAGTCATTTATGTTTTTAAGTAATAAAGTAATGCTTAAAATATGAACACCTGATACAATAAACATTACTGAGTAAAAAATAGATGTCATATTCCAAAAAATTTGCATTACCTGTGAAAAAAACAAAGTAGCCAGACTTATCCTTCTCAGATATTTAGTATTTCTTGTTTCTAAGTTGTTTATTGGCTCGTCGTTCTGACGTAAATCCTGATTTACATCCATTGTTATCAGACGTATTTACTTATGGCTTTAAACCATGGTATGGTGTGTACTATCACCGATAATGAAGCACTCACTTTTTCACCACTATCACATTGTAAGAAAATGAAATGTTTTCAGAGTTTTACAAACCTTTGAGGCCATCTGCACGGTGGAATAATTTTTCGAAGAACCTGTTATCTTCAAGATATGAATTCTTATCTTATCTCACTGACACTGACTAATAATAATAAGTTTAAATACGCATTTTTTTATTTAATAATTTGAAACCACACCTTATATCTATAGATAGTTACTATTAATATATGTATGGTATACTTTAAACATATGTAAATGGAAACAAATAGTGATAAAATAGTTTTTAGAATTTTATCAAAATTAATTTTTCATATTTATCGCTCCATTTTTTAAAAGATATATTGCGCATATTATAGTTATTTTAAATTGTATGAGTTTATGTTATGTATGTTAATAAAAAATAATGTTTTTTTTATTATAATTTTAATATTACAAAGGTAGGTACTTTATTCAAGGATAAAGGTAACTGTATGAAATACATATTCATAACAATGTTATAAAAATAATTTTTTTATCAGTAGGAAAACATGTATTTAACATAAAAAAATATATGTAAATATTTGCTTCAGGAAAACAATTAATAAAATATAAAAACAATTTAATACAAATGTTTTTCAAAAGTTATGCAACTTAAAAATTATTGGGAAAACTATGTTTCCTTAAAACTTCCGGTTGTCCAATTGTTACCAACTTTTACCATTAATATTAGATTTAGGAATCTGTACTTAAACAGGTCTTTAGTCTTATATAATTTGTGATATCGCACTTCTAACATTTATATATCCACACCAGGGTTGCCATATTATTATTTTACCAAATCGGAATTTTTACCATGTGAAATATAAAATATCGGGATATAGGAGTAAAAACGGGACAACCTAAAAAATGTATAAATAAATTTTTCAGTAACGTACGAGTATCTTCCATAAGTTTTGGAATAAATTTTAATATTTTTTTTTGTAAAAAAATGCATTTACATAAAGTTTTCTAATATTTAATAATTAACTGTTTCACAAAAGACAAAATTCTGAACTTAAGTAAAGAAGGCCGTGTTCTTTTACTAGGCCCCAGGCGCAACTTTCTGCGAACACCTTGCCTTATATTTCCTATATATTTTGCTTTCTGTTTCGAAGGCCTGGATACACCCCTTGTTGAAATAACGCACCATACCAATATCTTTCTGCGAATTTGGATTTTTGTTCATATCTGACATTATTAGGGACCTCTGCAATATTGTCAGTATAAAAATCATTTCTCTTAATTTCGTAGTTGCTCATTGTGAAGTCCAAGAAATCCACGTAAATATCGTCCAAAACTTAATACTAGGTGTTCCCGGAAAATTGTGCCTTGTGGAAGAACACGGCTCTATTTATTTAAAAAGTATTAAATAAGTAAAAATATTAAAGTCAATGCATTGAAAAAAAATCTGTTGTGGCCAGCACAATACTTCTCGCCACTTCCTTTTTTGGTTAACATACGTATAGGGCGCGAACAGTCATGTTACATTGTTGGCCTTGACAAGCAGATGTGGGGGCCCGTTTCAGAATGATAACTAGAAATTATGTACATAGATGTCAAATGTCAGAATTTTTCATTAAAAATTTCAAGATTTTCTAAATTCACGTAGTTAATTTGTCACCAGGAGTGTGAAATTTACTTGTCGAGGAAAATAAACCACATGGAATTGGAAAATCACTAAATTTACAATGAGAAATTATGATATTTGACATTTATATACATAATTACTAGCTATAATTCTGACATGGGCCCCCGTATCTGCTTGTCAAGGCCAACAAAGTCACATGACTGCTCGCGCCCTATTGTATTTAACATTTCTTGTATACCTACACTCTACACCAAAAATTCTACTTACATCTATTCCTTATATTTAGATTGTTTATTTTTAAATTCATTTTATGGAGAAATTTTGTCCTCTTCAAATTTTTCGAAATGTTTCCAATTCATTGTACGGATTGACAGTATTTTTGAAGGATAATATACCTATAATTTTAAATATTTAACTATTAATACAATAAGAAGTAAAATGTATGTACTTCTCAGAAAAAATCTTCAGTAATGTCTCTGGAGTTTTGACACTGGCATTTATCTGTCAATTACAAACATTTTAATTTTATTCAATTAGTTTCCATGACATTATTTGGGCTGTGAGATTTAATACAATAGATTATTATATGACTTATATTTCTTTATCTCTAAATCTATAAAAGATATAATAGAATATTTATATGTATCAGATAGAGAATTTACTCTTCTTTAATACAATCGGGACGTCTAGCAATGCTGACCCACATTCTCAACCCCCCCCCCACACACACACACATACATACACACACGTCATCGTAAAAATGTTAAAATCGGATTCTAGGGACCTTAAAACGTGGTTATTCACTAAAATTTGTAAATGCGATTTTTAACCTGAATCCAATATATCTCTTAGCATGAGGTAAAAATTACTCAACTATTAAAAATTAAAATCGTCCAAAAAGTTGCATTTTTTCCGATTAAAAATAACTTAATATTTCGCCAAAATAAGCAATGAATTTCCAACGATAAATAACATTAAAATGAGATTTATATTCACAGAAATAATTGTTTTGAAAACGAACGAATCATACACATATGACGAATAAACTCAGATATTATGTTTCAATAATAAATATTTAATAGCAGTAAGAAATACGAGTCAATAAATACATATAATTACTTGGTTAATATAACAAAGTTATCACGACTTGTAAGTAGATTAAAGACAAAATTTTGCGAGTGCTATTCTCTGAAAAAAGATCTACGAATATAAATCAATCTGAATATTTGCAGAAGATGAGTGCAGTGTTTACTGAAGGAAAGATATAAAGCTGCTACTGTGGTTGTTGTGAATAAACGAACGAACATTGTAGTGAATAAGACAAAGAATTTTTTTATTGTGATGGCTACAACTACCAAACAAATTTTTGGATTATTGGTGGTTTCTGCAGTAGTTCTTACGGTAATTAATTTTGTATTTATACTCGTACTTATAAACCTGTTGCACTTTCGTATTCATTTAGTTGCAATTAATTAGTACAAAATGACAGTGTAAATAAAATATAAGTGGTGATTTATTTTTTGTTAGTTACTCTACATACCTACATTTCTAATTTGCAATACATTGTAAATAATGTCAATATTTGAATAATAATTTGTTAACTATTGATGCAATTTTCAATAATTTAAATGGTATATTTAACAATTTTAGTGTAAACTTGACTAAAAAATTGATTTACTTATTAAAGGAGATATGAATTTTTAAAGTTAAAAATTTGGCGTGTAACGTATTAAGTCCTCACTAGTAGTCCAGCGCGCGTCCCGTTTTTAAAATCAGACAACCAATCAAATTGTTTATGGCATGAAATGTCACACAAACTTTTAATCGCTTATAGTTTGCGAGCAAATTAATTTACACTATTTTTTCTCATTAATACTCATTATTTTATGTAAGTATAGGTTCACTTTTTTATCTATTATAGTTAATAGTTTTGACTGTTATAAATATTATTACTCATTTCTGGGTGTGCGAATTTGTTATAGGGTGACACTGAAAAACGGGCAACTCAAAATAGCTTTTTTATTTATATACATTTTTTAATTTTCTGTATATATTTGTAAACTAGGCTTGAGGGCTCACAAACTATAGTATTTGGCGTAATGATAGCGTTTCCTGTTTAACCGGACGTGACATTAATTTTCATATTTCAAAAGGGACACCTATGTATTTTTATAAATTTGGAATCTATGTAAAATTACGAATTCAATGATATGCTTAAAATCCATTTTTATTGAAGAAATAAATTACAAAAACGTAAGAGAAAATTATGAATTAACCTGGTAAGCCATGATATCAGGCAGGCTGTGAAAACAATTGAGATAATTATTTACTGCAACATAGTTATTCTTTGTCATTTTTTTTGCTATTGTTATTATGTTATGATCAAATTTTATTCACACCCTGCTACTACTTATGGCTTACCAGGTTAATTAATCATAATTTTCTCGTTTTATCGTTGAATCATAATTTTACCTAGAATCCAAATACATATATAAAAATCTGATGTGGCCAGCACATAACCTCTCGCCGTATATTTTACCTGTATGCATAAAGCAAAGAATATTTTTATAAATACAAATAATATATTCATATAAATCTATGACGTATAAACTTCTTTATTATTCAATAATAGCATGTCTCAACATGAAGATATTTTACCATAAATTATGTTACAATAAATTACAAAGTAGAGTTTACCATATATAAATATTAGGCTGGTAACAGCAAATTTCAATTCGAACAACGTTGTTTACTTTCTCTTCATATTCTTCTAGTAAAAACATTAATTTTGGGCGGTCTAAAATGTATATATGGATTGTGCATCTATTCTTACATATCTTCTTTTACATTTTATTTTTTCATACATGTTATATCTAAATAACACTAATTCCCTTTAATAAAGTGACGGATAGATTGCACTCCGATTATTCTTATATAGATGTGTAATTTTGTCAATATTTACAACTTATTTGAGAAGAATTTGATAGCTTTTTCGCAATTCAAAGTTACTCTAGTCTATAGTACTGGTGTACATTGTCCCATAATGTTTGAAACAAATTTAAGTCCTTCAACCTAGACTTGTCATCTCCATAATAGTCACAGATCAAGAACTAAGGGATTCTCCAAGTACATTTTTCTTTCATTACTCATTATTTCTGACACTGACATTTATCTGTCAGTTACAAATAATTTAAATTATCAACTATTTTTCATGGCATTCTTTCGGCTGTCAAATTTATTACAACAGATTATTTTATATATTATACTTCTTTTATCTCTAAATCTATGGAATATATAATAAAATATTTAAATGTATCAGATAGAGAATTTATTTTTCTTTAATATTATTATAACAGGTTAGTGAGTTATTATTTTTACATCCCACCGCTTAATCCCCCACTTTTATATAACAGGTTAGTGAGTTATTATTTTTACATCCCACCGATTAATAACCACTTTTATATAACAAGGGAACGAGATATAGTTTAATAACTCATTACTGTTACCCGTTTAACAAACGGTTTTTGAATACTTGACCCGAAAGTAAAACACTAATTTGATTAATGCAAAACTATTTAGATCAAGGGTAACGCTGCCACCACTATCCGTGTTTTCAGAGTCCGCGGATAGAAAGACTCAATATAAGAGTATTAACAGATGCGGTCTATCAATCGACAAAATATACAATATTCACACAGAATACTTACGCTTACGCGATTACTGAAAAATAATTAATTCGGGCAACTTGACAAATAAAACTGAGAACTGGTTAATCAACTTAATTTATTTACACAAAACAATAAATGGTTGACAACAATAAACAAAATTATGACTATGGATCGTGACAACTACTGTTTAAAGGATCGGTACCTGACTCTCATAAAAACTAATTGAATTGTAAAAAGGACGACCTCAGAATAAGCTCTAGGCTTACTGAATTGCTATCAGCGCTTAGGTAGTCAACACCAACTACTAAGAATAAAGTAATCTATCAGTCTACTTACTGTACATCACAGGTCGGCCTCGACTGAAGCACTTTATTATTAAACTACTCACTAACTACCGTTATGCAAGAATTAAGATTATTATGATTTCAAATTACAAGAATAAAAATTAACTCTAAACAACAAATTAAACAACTTAGGAGGACGCGGACTTCAACAATTATTTAAGTCACAAAGACAACTACCAAATTCACAAGTCACTAAGACAAGTTATAAATTTAGACAACAATCAAATGGGAAGAGAACAAACTTCACGATCAAAAGTCAGAACAAGACTCCGCGAGCTGAAATCTTGTGAAACACATCTTCACTCGATTTCACCCCACTTTCCAATAAGGAAGTCCAACCTTCACACCCTTATTGGCTAACTTAAAAATTAACAAACTATAATTGGTCAAGTAACTTAGACCATTTCGGAGGTTGAGGGAAGAACTGAATTTCTAACGGCTTTCCGAATTCTGGCCTACGTGACAAGCCCTTCATAAGATTTTCCAAGGATGCTTTCTCCCGCTGTGACACATCCGCTTTTTCTAATCTTTCTCTATGTAACCTTATATTTTTAAAAATACTTTTATGACCCCCAATAATTCTTTGAAAATGTCACGAAACTATCCCATCCCAAAATCTAACAAAGATTAAAACTTCCAAAAGCCATTACAGAATCTTACAAAAAAATTACAAAACATAAGAGTTCTGAACGCAAGATCCGTAGCTAATCTTGACGTTCGGCTACAAATAATTTAAACAAAGAGGCACCGCCGTACAATCGTGTTACAACTTTCCCTTTCCCCTTAAAATAAATTATCTTCCTGAAGGGAATATAATTTATCAAAACCATCCATACACACAGTACTGGCAATGGCTGGGGCTTCTGGGCACGTGCCGGATGATCCACGGTACTTGGCCTGGCCTGGGCACCGCAATGATCTTCGCCTCTTGAAGTCGTCCGTCCGTCTCCCTTGTTGTGGCTACGCTACAATGGCCTCTGCTGGGCGCCTATCCAGGCGGTCCTAGAACCATAAAACCCACGGCAGAATCACTGGCCCTAATTACTTTTATTGCTACGAACAATAGCTCTCTACTATTTTCGTAATAATCTTAAGAAATCCAATACAATTAATAAAAAAAAATTGATACTCACTCTTTCTTATGTGTTCCACGTCCTTTCTCCCGATGACTCTTCATCGCTGATGCGGACTTCCCCAATTGCCTCAACTTGACGCCGCCATCACTCAGATCGGTCTCGGTCGCCAAACTACATTACTGTCCCATAGTGGAAGACTCCACTTCCTCCATGCTTGAACCTACTCTCTATCTATGTGAACACTCAGTAACACATTTACTACGAGGCCTTAGGAACACTGAAACTTAAAAATCGTTAGCAACAAGAACAATACATGACTGTGACACAAACACTGCGGAACTATGTCCGACTCCTAGAAATCCATGGTTCATTTGGAACCCTACCACGACTACGCAACGCATATCTAGCTCGCGGCGTTTCGGTGATTTCTACCGGCATGTCATTAACTACTCTTGGCGGGCTATGAACTTCGGCTTCGACGGTTGCCGTAGCACCACCTGCTTCATTTAGCGACTCTAAACTTTGCGCTCTGCTAACTTCCGGTACTCTTACCGTACGACCGTTTTCCCGTTCAACGCGACTACTTTTTCGCGGTGTATACACGTAATCAAACTGTTTCATATTAGCTACACGCGGAACTGGGCTACTTACTTTTTCTACCTCTTTCGAATTCGGCTCCAAGTACAATTTTAATCGGTTAACATTAACTACCATTTCCTTGCCGCCTGCCACGCCCTGGATCACGAAATTCACAGGACTGGTCTGCTTAATAATCTTGTACGGCCCTATCCATGGCTTTACAAACTTCTTACTCAAGCCAGGTTTCACTACCTCGTTGTGTAAGAAAACTAAATCTCCAACTCGCAAGTTGCGTTCTGCTGCTTTCTTATTGTACTGAGCCTGATTCCTACTCTGAGCTTTATTAATTCGCCCTTTAACAACTTGATATGCATCTTTCAGCCTATCCTCAATATTTTGACTATAATCAGTCCTGTTCTCACTCTCTAATGGGGCTAAACTATCATCACACGGAGTCTCAAACTCCCGGCCATACATCAAGAAAAACGGAGTTTCACCCGTCGAATTATGTACTGAATTCCTGATGGCCATTAATACAAACGGAATCTTCAAGTCCCAGTCCTTGTGATCGCTGCTGATATAATGTGACATAGTGTCTGAAAAAGTTCTATGAAACCGCTCAATACCACCGTTTCCCATTGGATGATACGCGGTTGTTTGTAATTTCTTAATGCCAAATATATGACACACACTCTTAAATAATTTGGATAGAAAATTTGTCCCTCTATCTGTTAATAGCTGCTTAGGTACGCCATGCCGTGCAATTATCTGTGTAATAAAAGCATTAGCTACTGTCTCAGCTTTGTCATCAGGTAGTGCAATCGCCTCTGGGTAACGCGTAAAAGCGTCAATGAATGTCAAAATATATTTATTGCCTCTACAGGTTCTCTCAAACGGACCTACGATATCCATTGCCGTCCTCTCAAACGGCTTACTAAGTTCACTGAACTTCTGCAAAGGGGCTGGCCTGTGGTGCGGTGATGTCTTCCTTTGGTTACACGACAAACACCGAACACAATAATCTTTTACCTGCTTACCCATATCTTTCCAAAAGAATTTCTTTTTAATCCTATTATAGGTTTTCTCAAAACCTGGATGCCCTGCATGAGGTAAGTCATGATGTGATCTCAATATTTTATTGATCATACTAGTAGGAGCAACCAATCTATCTTCGCGTTCATTTTCCTCTCTTAATTTATAAACTACGCCATCTCTATCCTTATAAAATTCGCCAAATTTATTTTTCTTCAATTTTAACCAATTTTGAATTTCTGCATCATTATCTTGTTCTTGCCTAATAAAGTCCCGGTCCCATACGGGCTCATATTCATTCACACAACGGATTTCTATTCGCGACAATGCATCTGCATTACTATTTAGTTTTCCCGGCTTATGAACAACATCGAATACATATTCTGACAATTTTAACGACCAGTTTAACAATCTACTACTTGGATCATTTACACTGTTTAGCCATCGAAGTGGGCGATGATCTGTTATCAACGTGAATTTTCTTCCATACAGATAACACCTGAAAAACTTTACTGCCCAAATTACTGCTAGACACTCCTTTTCAATTGTTGGGTAATTACATTCTGCTTTGTTTAGTACTCTACTGGCGTACGCTATTGGGTGCTCCATACCTTCGCGGTTTTGACTCAAAATTGCACCTAACGCGAAATTTGACGCGTCTGTTGTTAACGTAAACGGCTGGCTAAAGTCGGGATATATCAATATCGGTTCTTTAATCAACGCGTTTCGTAAATCTTTAAATGCAACTGATTCTTTATCTTTCCACACAAATTCAACACTTTTTTGTAACAATTTAGTTAATGGTTTAGCTGTTTTTGCGAATTCCGGAATAAATCTGCGGTAAAACCCTACTAACCCTAAAAATGATCTCACGTCACGGACTGATTTCGGTACGGGAAATTTTTCAATTGCATGAATCTTTGATATATCCGGTTTAACACCTTCACCCGAAATTACGTGACCTAAATACGCGGTCTCTCTGCGCACGAATTCGCATTTACTTGGTTTTAACTTTAAATTAAATTTCCGCAATCTATTGAATACGTCTTTAATTTTTGACAAATGTTCATCTATATCATCTCGCGAGAATATACAAATATCGTCTAAATAAACGTAACATTTTTCCCCAATTAAACCGCTTAACACACAATACATCAATCTCTGAAATGTACTTGGTGCATTACACAACCCAAAAGGCATTCTGTTCCACTGATAATGCCCCCAGGGTGAACTGAACCCTGTCTTTTCTTTATCCTCCTCGGCAATTTCTACCTGGTGATACCCCGACGCTAAGTCCAAGGTTGTAAACAATGCCGCACCATTCATGTGCGAAATTGTATCTTGCAAGTTCGGCAACGGTAAGAAATCCTTCTTCGTTATTTTATTTAACGCGCGAAAGTCTACACACAGTCGAACTTTCGACGAACCGTCCGACAGGACACGATTAACTAAAACTATCGGCGCTGACCACGGCGAATCACTTTCTTCAATTATGCCATCTTTAAGTAACTCTTCTAATTGTTCTTGCAAAACCTCTTTTTGCGTAAACGGAACACGATATGGCCTTTTTGCTATCGGGTGAACGTCCTCGGTAATAATCCGATGCTTAACTTTCGACGTACACCCTAATTTCACATCTTTGGTTATGAAAATATCTTTATATTTCATTAATACGCCGTCAACTTTACGTTTATCATTACGCGACAAGTGTTCCAAATTGAAAAGGGTTCTAAAATCTGCATCCTGCACTGATGCAACAAAATCACTCGGTTCGGCAGAACCGCATATGTCAATGGTGACATCTTCTTCGAAACCTACAATGGTTTTAGCAGGTACAACTAAATTCTCATTAGTTACATTCATTAGCTTCACCGGTACGTCGGTGTTATCGCTCCTCGCTACAACTCTAGCGGCTATAACTCCTTGAACACTAAGTTCCACAGGCTCAATTAAAATACTGTCTGCTTTCCTAAGAACAATACTCCTCTCCGCCAAGCACACAGCTTCGGACCTAGGAGGTATCGTAAAACTTTCTTTGATGCGGACCGACCGTATCTTACTACCTGCTTCAACGGCTTCGATTTCTCTTTCCAACTCTTGAGGATTGCCTGGCATTTGCATATTACTGCCTGAACCTTGCGAACCGATAATATTATGCTCTACCTGCGCAATTTCCTCGAAATGAACCTTTTTCAATATGCTTTTTGGAACGCTTTCACTTTTCAAGGAACAGAAAGGACTCGACTCAGATTTTCTGTCTTTATCTACCCTTTCTAGCTCCGCACTACCATCCTGCTCTACAAATTTATTACCTGCTGTTTTCTTTTTAGTTTTACAATCTGAACGGATTACTTTATCCGACTTTTCGCTCTCTTTATCTAACTTTGATTGGCATGTACCTACGGCTTCTCTACAATTTTCATTACTTTTCGCGGTATTATTTTGAACTACTATTTCAATTTCGCGACTCTCTTTGAGACTTTCGGCTTTTAATTTGCCGTGAGTGACTTTATGGCTTTGCAAGTTACATCTGCCGGTTAACCGTTCGCGACTCTGCTCGCGACGTTGGGTCTCTATACTTTCGTGAATAACTTTGTTACTTCGAACGTTACTCCCACCGATTAACCGTTCGCGACTCTTCTCGCGACGTTGGGTCTTTATACTCCCGTGAGTAACGTCGTTACTTTGAACGTTACTCCCGCCGATTAACCGTTCGCGACTCTTCTCGCGACGTTGGGCCTTTATACTCCCGTGAGTAGCATAATTGTCACTCGAGGCTCTTTCACCTTTTACCGGAATTCCCGTATCACAAAAAGAACTTAACGAACGATTTGCTTTATGGTTATTCGCGGTGCGAAATGCTGAAAAAGAAGTAATATTACTCGCTTTTGGAACACGAAGTTCCCCATATTCGGCAATTTTCGCCCTATCACTCAGATTAGAACGAAATTCGCGATCGTCACGATTTGCCTGTTTCCCATTCGCGGTCTTGTTACTCTCACTAATTGTTGAAATCGTGAGTCGCTCCGAATAAATACGCATCTCATTGCATGCATAATTAATGTGGGCCTGATAATCGGTTAAAAAATCTAATCCGAGCAAACCATCAGTAGCTAAACTAAGCCTATCTTCACATACTACAAAGTTATGGAAAATAACATACTGGCCTACACTCAACTCTACCTCTGTACATCCCACTACAGGTAGTTCCTTCCCAGAAATACCAACAATGGTTCTGGATCGTGCAATGGGAAATACCTGCTGTCCCTCAGCAACGTATCGCTTAACAATACTAACACTTGCACCGGTGTCAATAAGGAAATCAAACCGTCTACCATTAATAACCAACTCTACTTTGTTTAGCCTTTTACCTTTGCTAGCACTAGAAGGGAGAGTGGATACGACGTCGGCTGATTGCGATACTTTGCTATGGCCGCCCGATTCGGAACTAACATCGACGGCCCAACCTAGTTTAAATTATTGTTTTTGAAATTGAATCTTTTATCATTTTTATTATTAATCGGCCTACTACCCGACGGAAGCACTACATGACACGTACTCATAGTATGTCCGCGTTTCTTACACCGTTTACATACAATATTATCACGACAATCTTTCGCAATATGCCCGTACTTTTGACATTTAAAACAAAGAACTTTATTCTCTCTACTTGAGCTCGAACCTGCATGGCTGTTATAATTTTCTTTTTTGAAATTTTTACTACTGCGATCCGGCACAGATTTCTTATTCTCGCTATTATTTAACGCCAAAACTTGGATTAATTTTTCAATTGACTCCGTTAAATGTGAATCATTTCTACTAGTACTCGCGCTATTTCTTTCATCGGCAACTCTATTTACATAATCTGCTTCATCACGACGCAACATTTGAAATACGGTCTCTGATCTTTTCGCGATCTCTACCGCTTTCTCGAAAGTTTTAGGGTTTTCATAAAACACGTCCCTTTGTAAATGTGGCAATATTCCCGTTGTAAACTGGTTTAACAACTGTCTATCTACATAAATAGAATTATCTATAGGTGCGGCTTCCGCACCAGTGCCCGAACCATCAGCCGAACTGTCTTCCTCACTCTCAATAAAACAGTTCGCTAAAGCATGCAATCTATATACATATGCAGATATTGTTTCGTCCCTAAGCTGATAGCAATTATTGAAAGCTTTTTGTACCGTCCTGGAGTCTTGTTTAGGTTGATACCGCTCTAATAATTCTTTTTTAAATACTTTCCAATTCTTAGTATTTCTACTTTTTGAATTATTTTTCACAAATCGTGCCGCGTCTCCCGATAAATTTATTTTTGCCATACACACTGTTCTCTCTTCATCCCATTTTCCCATTTCTTTACAGTTCTCAAGTTTCTCTACAAATTCTACAACACTCTCGTCCGGTTTTCCTGAAAACGAGGGGATTTTTGTATTTATTCCCGACATAGATGATACCGCCACAAGGTAATCTAATAACAATTGGTCATTCATGTTTACTGACCCGGCTTCGTTTTGCGCCATACTAAAATTTACTCAAATTAGAACAATAACCACACGAAGTAGATTTATTGTTTAAAAACTCTTACCAATTTAAAGGCTTGGCAACTACCTGCTATGACCGTAATAAAAACTCCAAGTATTTACTTACGCGTCACAAAAAAAAACTTTCTTGTCGTTTTAAAAGGCACGACAACTACCTACACGCCCGAATAACAATTAACACACAAAGTATTAATTACAACTCTATCTATGTCGATTTACGGCTCGACACCTACCATTCAAAATGCAATAACCACACACAGTAATCTATTACAATTTTGAAAAAAAGATTCTGTCGATTTTAACGGTTTTATACTGGTTTGAATGGGTAGTTTTTCGCAAAAGAAAAACTTTAGATCCCACCGCTGTGCACCACTTTTATATAACAGGTTAGTGAGTTATTATTTTTACATCCCACCGCTTAATCCCCCACTTTTATATAACAGGTTAGTGAGTTATTATTTTTACATCCCACCGATTAATAACCACTTTTATATAACAAGGGAACGAGATATAGTTTAATAACTCATTACTGTTACCCGTTTAACAAACGGTTTTTGAATACTTGACCCGAAAGTAAAACACTAATTTGATTAATGCAAAACTATTTAGATCAAGGGTAACGCTGCCACCACTATCCGTGTTTTCAGAGTCCGCGGATAGAAAGACTCAATATAAGAGTATTAACAGATGCGGTCTATCAATCGACAAAATATACAATATTCACACAGAATACTTACGCTTACGCGATTACTGAAAAATAATTAATTCGGGCAACTTGACAAATAAAACTGAGAACTGGTTAATCAACTTAATTTATTTACACAAAACAATAAATGGTTGACAACAATAAACAAAATTATGACTATGGATCGTGACAACTACTGTTTAAAGGATCGGTACCTGACTCTCATAAAAACTAATTGAATTGTAAAAAGGACGACCTCAGAATAAGCTCTAGGCTTACTGAATTGCTATCAGCGCTTAGGTAGTCAACACCAACTACTAAGAATAAAGTAATCTATCAGTCTACTTACTGTACATCACAGGTCGGCCTCGACTGAAGCACTTTATTATTAAACTACTCACTAACTACCGTTATGCAAGAATTAAGATTATTATGATTTCAAATTACAAGAATAAAAATTAACTCTAAACAACAAATTAAACAACTTAGGAGGACGCGGACTTCAACAATTATTTAAGTCACAAAGACAACTACCAAATTCACAAGTCACTAAGACAAGTTATAAATTTAGACAACAATCAAATGGGAAGAGAACAAACTTCACGATCAAAAGTCAGAACAAGACTCCGCGAGCTGAAATCTTGTGAAACACATCTTCACTCGATTTCACCCCACTTTCCAATAAGGAAGTCCAACCTTCACACCCTTATTGGCTAACTTAAAAATTAACAAACTATAATTGGTCAAGTAACTTAGACCATTTCGGAGGTTGAGGGAAGAACTGAATTTCTAACGGCTTTCCGAATTCTGGCCTACGTGACAAGCCCTTCATAAGATTTTCCAAGGATGCTTTCTCCCGCTGTGACACATCCGCTTTTTCTAATCTTTCTCTATGTAACCTTATATTTTTAAAAATACTTTTATGACCCCCAATAATTCTTTGAAAATGTCACGAAACTATCCCATCCCAAAATCTAACAAAGATTAAAACTTCCAAAAGCCATTACAGAATCTTACAAAAAAATTACAAAACATAAGAGTTCTGAACGCAAGATCCGTAGCTAATCTTGACGTTCGGCTACAAATAATTTAAACAAAGAGGCACCGCCGTACAATCGTGTTACATTATCAAGAAAAATTTTCAAAAAATAATATTTAGAAGTTTTTTTTCAAGAATCTTCTACTTCTGGTTGTCCAATTGTTACCAAAACCTTTTCAGATCTTCCCATGAATGTCCGATTGGGAAATACGTTGTTAAACAAATTTTAAGTCTTATAGTTTTTGAGTAACCGTCCTTCCAACATCCCACACACACACATCCACACACACACACACACACACACACACACACAGACATCATCGTAAAAATGTTAAAATCGGATTGTAGGGACCTTAAAACGTGCTTATTCAATAAAATCTGGATATGCGATTTTTAGCATGAATGCAATACCTCTCTTAGCGAGAGGTAAAAATATATAGGTGTCCCATTTGTAATATGAAAGTTAATGTCACTTCCGGTTAAACCGGAAGCGGTACCATCATAACAAATACCATGAATACGAGGCCCTAAGCTTAGTTTACAAATATGCAAGGAAAATTAAAAAATAATTATAAATAAAAAAGTTATTTTGTGTGGCCCATTTTTCAGTGTAACCTGTATATTTCCAGAAAATGCACGTTTTTTTAATATTTTGGTTTTAAACAGGTTTAAAATGATTTAATTACAATATACTTTACAACGGTTATTTATTTACCCTTATGTAAAAGATTGTACAAAATATGTTGAAAAAAGTTGTTTAAATTACGAATTTCTTCAGTAAACATGGTGTTTAATATTTCTAGATTTGTAAATTTTAAGGATTTTTTCGAGTTTTGGAGCCAATCCGGTTCGAAAGTCTGCCCTTCTTTGTACTTAATCTGAAGATGTGGTACATCAATCTATATGCTTATTGTACTCGTATCAGATTGTACTACCGTTGACACAACACAAAAAAATATAATATAATTTTTTTGAAAATTTCATTTATGTACATATATACTAATATAATAAAAGGATTATCTCTTTCAGGTACTGCCGTCATCAGAAGCATTGGCTGAAAGACAATCTATGTCATGTAATGGAAGAGATTTTCTCTGCATCAACGAAACGTCGTTTTATATATGTGTCGATGAAGGAGACATTGACACCTATACACAAGGAGACCCACAATTATGTTTTCCTGGTTTAGTGTGCAGCAACAATGCCATGTATGAGTGTCAAGAACCAGAACTTATTACAAAAGCTCCACAACCTGACACAACAAAACAAGATTTTAATACTATTGGATCTACCACTACACAGAATAATTATGGAACAAATTCTATCGGTGACAATGTAACAAATACCGAAACTACTGAAAACACACATACATATAATACTAGTACAGTTGTACCAAATTCAAGTACTGCTGGAGAAAATTCCAGCAAACCTATTCCATCAACAACAATAACAGATGAAGGAACAACACTCAACAACAATGAAATATCAACAACAAATATTGTACAAGAAACAACTACCAATATTTTCCCATCAACTATTCAAGATGAATCAAAAAATTGTACCACTACCAACAACATTGAAACTTCTACTTCTGCTTTGATTAGTACAACAGAAGATAGTACTTCACAACAAGAAAATACAACAGTAACAACAACAAGTACGACTTCGGCTGGGGAAGTACTAGAAACAACTATTGCTGATATTTTTTCTACAACAGATGAAGACCTAACAACAATTGCAAATGATGAAAATGTACAACAAACTACTACAAATGTTGTTCCGGATCAAACAACAATAGTCAACAATGAAAATGTAAATTCAACTACATCAACAATTATTTCAACAACACCAGAAAATGTTTCATCTTCGGTAACCGAAGAAATCATAAATAATTCAACTGAATTTTCTATTGAAGTTACTGAAAGTTCTGTACAAACTTCAAGTCAAGGCAGTACAGAAAATAATAGTGAAAATACAAGTCCAAGTATTGAAGATACTACTTCTTCTGTGCCTTCAACGCTAACGGAAGATATAGTAAATAATTCAACTGATTTTTCTTCTGAAATTACTAAAAGTTCTGTACAAACCTCAAGTCAAGGCACTACTGAAAATAATGTTGAAACAACAAGTCAAATCAGTGCTGAACCTACTACTGTGTCTTCTACAACAACAGAGGAAATAATAACAGAAACAAATAATTCAAATAACATCTCTTCAACAACAGAGCAAGTTTCGGAAAATACAAATCAAGGCAATACAGAAAATAATGTTGAAACAAGTCAAACTAATTCTGGATCTTCAATTGCACCTTCTTCAACAACAGAACATGTTATAGAAAATACAAGTCAAGGCAGTACTGAAAATAATGTTGAAACAACAAGTCAAACCAGTGATGGATCATCTATTATACCTTCATCAACAATAGAAGAAATAGTAACAGGAACAGATAATGCAAACAATATCTCTTCAACAACAGAACAAGTTACTGAAAATACAAGTCAAAGTAGTACTGAAAATAATGTTGAAACAAGTCTACCAAGTGTAGAATCTTCATCTTCGTCATTGTCTACAACAGAAGAACCAACAACATTGACAGAACTGGCAACTGGTAATTCATCAAACAACTCTTCGATAACAGAAAATTCAAGTCAGGGTAGTACTGAACACAATATTGAAACAACAAGTCAAATAAATGAAGAAAAAACTACAGAAAATATATTCTCATCTTCAACAGAAGAAATAGTAACAGTAACAAATGATTCATCTCTTTCTTCAACAACAGAACAAATTATGAATAATTCAAGTTCGGGTGTTACTGACAACGATATTGAAACAACAAGTCAAATCAATGTAGTATCTTCAACTACAACAGAAGAAATAATAACAGTAACAGATGATTCGCCTCTTTCTTCAACAATAGAGCAAATTACAGATAATTCAAGTTCAGGTGTTACTGACAATATTGTTGAAACAACAAGTCAAACCAATGCAGGATCTTCATCTACAACAGAAGAAATAGTAACAGTAACATATGATTCATTTGTATCTTCAACAACAGAACAGTCTACAGATACTTCAAATACCGAAAATAATATTGAAACAACAAGTCAACCTAATGTAGGATCTTCAACTTCACCTATTTCATCTACAACAGAAGATACAGTAACTGCAACACAGGATACAACATATTACTCAACTAACATCTCTTCAACAAAAGAACAGATCACAGACGTTACAGAAAATAATAATGAAACAACAACTTCAATGAATATAGAGTCATCTTCTTTATCTTCATCCACAACAGAAGAAACATTTACAGGTACAGAAGTAGTACCAAATAACCCAGATAATATTTCTTCAACAACAGAAGAAAGTACACAAAACAATATTGAAACAAGTCAAACTTTTGAAGAATCTTCAACATTATCTTCATCTGTAACTGAACACAGTACAAAAAGCGACATTGAGACAACTAGTCAAAACAACAACAATTCTTCAACAACAACTGAAACAAGTATCTCACAAAATCCTGATGTAGAATCAACAACAATAGTACACGAATTTGAAACAAGTCCAATATTTTCTTCAACACCAGATTTTGTAACTACAGTGACTAAAGAATCAACACTACATTCTGAAACAACAATTGTAAATAATGTGGAAACAACATCTGAAATAACTTCACTGATAACAGAAAATTCATCGTCTGATATAATACCTACATCTGATTCATTGGTAACAGATATTACAGAAACGTCAGCAGCAACAACATCTGAAGATACAACAACTCGTGAGTCTTCTACGGAGTCAAACAACAAACCAACCGTAACAAATATTATATCAGAAACAACAACATTACAAACCTTATCAAGTTCAACCAACGATAATATAAATAACGAATCAACAACAGTAGGTTCAAATACGAATGGTGAATCAACAACAAAAATTCCGTCTGTAAATACAGAAACAACAACAATAAATATTGTTAATAATCCTGGTTCAACAGTAAATGGTGATAACAACACTACAACAATTATGTACGATTCAACTTCAACAATGTCGGAAAGTACTCCCCAAGGGAATGAAGTATCAGAAACAACAACACTTGTAAATAATTATACTACGAATTATGAAACAACACAAGCAAATGTAAATGAAGAAACAAGTCCTACGACAGAAATTATAACACAAAGTACAATGAATAACATTGATCTTACAACTCAAGTGATTGAAGATACAACAACAATGTCTTCAGAAGATAATAGTCATTCTTCTACAACAATTACAATGAATAATGGAACAACAGATGAAAGTAATACACAAGAAGAATCGAGCAGTACTATAAACAACATTGGTAGTACTACTGAAGTAATTATTGAAGATACAAAAACAATATCTTCAGAAGATGATAGTCATTCAACAGCAACTTCAAATTTAAGTACAACTGAAGCAAATGCTAACGATGTAACTACTATTTCTTCAGACTTTACAACAACAAATGCATCGCCAACTACTTCAGAATACAATACAACTTTGGCAAATGAAAACGAAGAGACGTCTTCACAACCTACTGAAAAATCTACTTCTAACGTTCTTTCAACAGATGACTCTACTACAAGACTATCACCTTCTGATGCTTCAACAACAAGCATAACTCAGTCAGAAAATGAGTTGACTACAACATTAACTACTTTGACTGATGAAACAACAAACAAAAATGATGATTTAAGTTCTGCAATACCAACAGAAAATGTACAAGGCACAACCATAAATTATGAAACATCTGGAACAACAGAAGATTTAGGTACAACAATATCTTCCAGTATTATAACAGTACCTGAAGGAACAACTTTAATAAACGATGTCACTGAAAATTCTTCTAGTACATCTGAAGGACTTACTGAAAATACTGAGAATCCAGTGACAACTGAAACACATTCGGTAGACATCCAAACGTCTTCTATTAGTTCCTCTCAAGGTACCACCGAAAATATAAATACTAATCACACTACAAATAATATTGATGATAGTACAATTACTGAAGACGATGGAACATCTATAAAAACACCAACAGTATTAACTGGAAATACTGATGAAAGTACTACCCCGATAATACCATCCAGTACAATTACAGAGGAAGACAATGAAATTGACGATACAACTTCTGTTAGTAATACTCCAGAAATATCTGCTGGTACAACCCAAATTTCAACAGAAATGTCTAGTACTATCCCTGAATTAACATCCGCGTCTGCTAGTACTGAAATAACTGATGAAACTACTATTTTGATAGTACCATCCAGTGTAATTACTGAAGATACAACTTCTGTTAGTAATACTGTAGAAATATCTCCTGGTACAACCGAAACATCAACAGAAGTACCTACTACTATTCTTGAATTAACAACAATAACCGGTAGTACTGAAGAGCCTACCACAAGAATTAGCACTACTGTATCGATTCCAACTATTGCTGAAACAGTAACAGCTAGTATTAGTGAAGAGTTGACTTCTACAAATACTCCTACAATATCTGGTAGCGTAGAAACAATATCTCCACAGATAAATAATACCGCAAGTCCGTCAAGTGATACAACAGAATCGGCTGCTACAACAACTAACAGTACTACGGAGTCATCTACAACAACTAGTAGTACTACTCAGTCGCCTTCTATAACAACAAGAACAACAACGGAATCAATTAGTACAAGTAGTACTACGGTATCATCTCCGTTAACAACAATAATGAGCAGTACAACAATTCAAATTCCGTCAGTCGAAGATGATTTCGATTGCGAAACTTTTGGAAAATTCCCAGACAAATACAACTGCAGAAAATTCTATCTTTGTATTAGAATGTTTTGGGGATATAAAAAGATGGTACTAACATGTCCTCGTGGTACAAACTATGATTCGAAAAAGCAAATATGTTCCACGAAACCAAACGTATGTATTCCTCAATTCGCATGCTATACAAATGGTATTTTCCCGGATCCTCAAACAAACACAAAATTCTATGTCTGCCTTTACAATATCATCGAGAAACATTATATTGTTAAACATGTTACTTGCCCAGGTGGTTCAAGATTTGATAACGAAAAATTGACTTGTATGTATACAATTATAGACGATTCCAGTGAAGAAGATGAGAGTGACAGTGAAGAATTTTTCTGCGAAGCAGAAGGAAGATTCCCTATTCCTGATTCGTGTAAGAAATATTATCTGTGTACAAGAAGAAGAAATAATTATAAACTTCAAGTGAGGAAATGTCCAAGAAATAAATTATTTGATAGAGATTTAAACAAATGTAGATATAAACAATTTGTTGATTGTGGATCTGATGAATCAGATTAATAATTTATGTAAAAAATGTTAATCATTATACAGTATTTAATAAATAGATGCATTGCTATTTCTGTGGTTTAATACAAGAACAAGCGATCATACCTTCCAAAGGTCACTAATAGGGCTGTATTAATTTTTTTTAAATATTGTTGATAAGAATTATTTGTGCTCATACCTATATATTTAAACCGTAGAAATAGGCCTTAATGATCAATGAAATTTGAAATTGACGAAGAAACAATTTGTGAAAAATTCATGGACCCCTCCTTAGGGATTTTTCACAAATTCTTTCTTCGTTTATTTAAAATATCCTTGATCATTAACGCCTATTTCTACGTTTTAAAAAAATATTGTTGTTTTAATACCCTCATTTTACAATTAATGCTGAACTTTGCCAATAAAGGTTATTATTATTATTAATTATCGAAATTTATATAATATTTTGAAAAAGTCACGTAATCTGAAACAAAATGTGACGTCAAAGTTCATAATTCTGTTGCTTATGGGATAGTTAATTATTCAGTATTACAGAACTTTAAGTAAATGCATTTTATATTACAAAATTGTTGAAATATGGGCACAAAACTTTTAGGACATACGTTATATAAATAATTGGATATATAATAATATTGACATTGGTTGTTTGTGTATTGAGCCACAGATTTATTAGTTTAATTTAAATGTAAAAGTATTTATTTAAAATATAACTTTAAATCAGTGTACAAATAATTACAAGTAAACCTCCTACATAGAAAATTCCGAAAATTGAATTAATTTCTAAAAGTACCTACTATTAACTATTTTTATTCTGTTACGATTTTGTTAAGTACACAAAATAATCCGTTTATGCGGAAAAACAATGTTCACATAAAATTATTATTCTTTTTATAAATATTTGTGTGAAGTGTTAACTCTTTCTTTTTAGTTCTGGTCAAATTAAATTTTGATAAAAATAAAAATAATTCGTCTGTGTCGAAAAAACAATGTTGACATAAAAATAAAGGAATAATAAAATTTTTAATTTAGTTTGTGGGTTATTTTTACGATCTAAAGAAACAAGTATTTAAAGTAATGCACGTTTGCATCAGCAACTTACTCGGCAAGAGTTTCTAATAAGTTCCAAAATGAAGTGGTGCTATAATAAAATTGTGATTTTCTTTGTAAGTATATTTTTACTTTTTACATTATTTACATATTATCCCATAAGGATCGTAATATCAATCATTATGGTACTAGTCGTGAAGATACGAGGCGAAGCCGAGTTTGACAATACGGTGCAGGGCATCGAACCCGAACCTGAATCGAACCAAACCCGGAACCAAACCGTAACATTTTAGCGAACTCAAACCCAGAACCGAACCTCAAATATATTTTTCGGTTGAACCCGAGTCGGAATCGAACCGGGTATTAACCCTACTGGGGGCGCGCGCGCTCTTCTAGACCGGCGCAATATATATTTTTATTTGTTTCAATTGTTTCTGGCTGTAATGACCTGTAATTTTTATTAGCTTCCTGATTTTTCAGTCCGTGCATCAGCACAAAGTATCACGTCAGTGCGAATCTACATTAGCTATTTGTGTATTAAGAGCGCAAAATAGGACATTGACTCGAAACTGACAATGTCCATTTGTGTGTATTTTTATCATTTATCAATTTTATATCATACTTTTAGAAGACATATTATATGAACTTCTATTTGTACGAGTAGATATGGATAATATTCCAAGAACACTGAACACAGTCAAAATCAAAGTATAAAAGGAAAAACTGGTTAGATATATTTTGTGCATTTCAAAAATGAACAGGAAAACACGCTATTATTACTGTTGTTCAAAATTCCTGTGTTAGGGATCTGTATAATATTATACGAAGATTGCCATCGCAAAACAAATTAATCTGTGTTTTTCAGAGTTTTTTTTATCGATTATATTATTCAACCTTTCATTTAGATACAGTTAATATTAATTTTTAAATTAATTTTAAAATTAGCAGAATCAGCAATGGGTAATACGCCGTGATGATATTTTATTTATTATTATTTTTTATATAAATACATACCTGTTTATTTACTAATGCTGGAAACTATGTACAGTAAAATTTTTGAAAGATGTCCGATCAAGGTCATCTGTATCATGAACGAATTAACAAATTGGCATACATTTATCCCCCTTTTTTACAAAGGTTTTAAGCATGTGCGATAAGGATGGATATAACACGCTTATCTTTCAAAAATTCATTTTGTTCCGACTAAGTTAGGACATTCCATTTTAAAACGATGCTCGTTGTTGATAATATTTTCGCTGTAACGTACGTTTATGTATTAATTCAGATACATTACCTTGATTCATAGCCGTATACCAAAATCTTCTTTCTATATTAGAATAAGGTCGAAATGCAAGGTTTCAAAATTCTGCGATTGATAGTATCTGAACTAGAGTGACCAGAACATCCACACTTAGACACATCCACACAAACACACAGACACACTCACATACATACACACCCACAGACATCATTGTGAAAATGTTAAAAACGGATTCTATGGACTTTGAAACGAGGTCATTTATCAAAATCTCGATATGCGATTTTTAACATGATCCCTATACCTCCCTTATCAAGGGTAGCGGGAGGTAAAAATCATTTAAATACACTGTCCGTAAATAATTGAGTATGCCAGGGGATAATTGTTATGAACATATGCTAATTAAGATATCATACATACAAACCGGTTTCTATGACCGGTGCGCTTTCTGATGTTCTAAAAATTTCCGCGCCTCCGATAGGGTTAAAATTCAGGTTGAGGGTTCACCTCCGGTTCAGGTTCATTTTCAGTTTGAAACGTAAGCATACTCGTAATAGGTCTTCGTCATCTGCGGTGCTTCCTGTGTTGATTGTTCGTGTTCTTGTCTTGTGTTGCATTATAAATTCTGACTCACGTTTTAAATATTTTAATATAAAGATTTGTTATTCAAGAAACATTAATTCAATTTTCATTAGGTTGAACCAAACCTGAGTCTAATATCTGAACCCGGAATAAAACCGCAAATTTTATTAATGCTTGAACCAGAACCGCACACGAGCCAATCTGCCAAAAAGCAAATTGATCTGTACTTGAACAGAACCCATTATTTTGCGGGTTCGATGCCCTGACGGTGTGTTTTGTACCATAATAATTCTGTAGTTCTTTTTATTTTACCGTTTGTGTCGATTATACACGTTAAATATTAAGTAATATAATAAAACAGGAAACATGTGACTCACCAAAATGTGAAGATTGGCATTTTCAGGTCCCTAAAAAACAATCAGTGTATTAATAAACAAATGAGCTTACAGGGAATAAAGAAGTGTGACAGTTTTATCATTGAGTAACGTGTTGCAACTGTTGTTTTATAGCTTTGGGAACAAACATTAAGAGTATATATTATTTGATGTGATAAAAAGAATTTTAATAAATCCGAAATAAATTTTCACGTTTCTGTCATATAATTTTCGTTCCGAATGTAAAGCTATTTTGAATTTAACAATAATAAATATATTAACACGGCATATTACCAATTGCTGGGTGTGCCAATCTGCTTTATACGCAGATACCGGTAATGATAATGACATATTCGTCCCATGCGGGAGTTTACCTGGTATTGCTGACGTAAAGAGTGTAAACAGGGGTAACTTTTGTGCCATTTAAAATTGTAAATAATTTTGGTGTCGGTCAGGATTGAAACCAGGTCCCCAGATTCGCGACCATACACTAAGGCACACGGCCACGAGTCTCCATTTGATAATAATAAAATAAACATAATTTTATTTTAATGAAAAAATCTGATGTGGCCAGCACATAACCTCTCGCCGTATATTTTACCTGGCTGTATGCATAAAGCAAAGCATATTTTTATAAATACATATAATATATTCATATAAATCTATGACGTATAAATTTCTTTATTATTCAATAATAGCATGTCTCAACATGAAGATATTTTACCATAAATTATGTTACAATAAATTACAAAGTAGAGTTTACCATATATAAATATTAGGCTGGTAACAGCAATTTTCAATTCGAACAACCTTATTTACTTTCTCTTCATATTCTTCTAGTAAAAACATTAATTTTGGGCGGTCTAAAATGTATATATGGATTGTGCATCTATTCTTACATATCTTCTTTTACATTTTATTTTTTCATACATGTTATATCTAAATAACACTAATTCCCTTTAGTAAAGTGACGGATAGATTGCACTCCGATTATTCTTATATCGATGTGTAATTTTGTCAATATTTACAACTTACTTGAGAAGAATTTGATAGCTTTTTCGCAATTCAAAGTTACTCTAGTCTATAGTACTGGTGTACATTGTCCCATAATGTTTGAAACAAATTTAAGTCCTTCAACCTAGACTTGTCATCTCCATAATAGTCACAGATCAAGAATTAAGGGATTCTCCAAGTACATTTTTCTTTCATTACTCATTATTTCTGACACTGACATTTATCTGTCAGTTACAAATAATTTAAATTATCAACTATTTTTCATGGCATTCTTTCGGCTGTCAAATTTATTACAACAGATTATTTTATATATTATACTTCTTTTATCTCTAAATCTATGGAATATATAATAAAATATTTAAATGTATCAGATAGAGAATTTAATTTTCTTTAATATTACCACGAAAAATTTTCAAAAAATAATATTTAGAAGATTTTTTTTCAAGAATCTTCTACTTCCGGTTGTCCAATTATTACCAAAACCTTTTCAGATCTTCCAATGAATGTCCGATTGGGAAATACGTTGTTAAACAAATTTTAAGTCATATAGTTTTTGAGTAACCGTCCTTTCAACATCCCACACACACACACACACACACACACACACACACACACACACACACACACACATCCACACACACACACACACACACACACACAGACATCATCGTAAAAATGTTAAAATCGGATTGTAGGGACCTTAAAACATGCTTATTCAATAAAATCTGGATATGCGATTTTTAGCATGAATGCAATACCTCTCTTAGCGAGAGGTAAAAATAGGAGAAAAACAGTCTTGAAAATTTATGAACTTGTTTTTATTACAAAATCCTACGTTTCGGCAGCCAATCATCTACCTTCATCAGGAAAAATGTAATTGTTATTATGATAAAAATCGTCTGAATTTTTTTTAAAAACTTCGTCTATCACGCAGATCATCTTCAGAGCAAGGATTGAAAAAAGTCACACGAGGAATTATCAAATAATTTTATTTGTTCATTATAAACATAAATTAATATGGTATTTTATAAAAGTAAAACATTTTCTTCTTTCTTTCAGTTCACTCTTCTATTCAACCATGCAAAACTCAATTCTGTAAGTAGTAATCTAAACGCAAGGACCCTCCCTTAATCAGTTGTTCATGCTAACGGTAAATATTTTCGATTTTAGTTGCCTCAAATTCAGCGTATGCCCAATTCTCAATCATTAGACTATCGAAAGTATGTATATACCCCCAATGTCAATACCGGAAACAATCTTGTTGTTGTTAACAAATTTACACTTGAAGAGGATTTGGTCAGACCTTTATCAGTTGGATGGTCTCGTCTTGTAACCACCGTAGAAAACTATCGAGGAAAGGTTTTAGAACAATCAATAGACTATCAACTATCTTTGCAATCTTCGTTCGATTTGTTCAACAATGAAGATAGTAGTAGCATTGACTTTTATAAAGCTAGAAACCAAATTGTCAAAGAAAAAGATTTTACATTCTGTGATCCCGGGCCGTGTTACAGTCACAAAATATTTACAATTACAATCAATCAAAAACGAAACACATTTGATATTAAACCAAGTCTAGATTCTTTGACACAAATTATGGTTGCCTTTGCACCTGTAAATCCTGAAGTACAAACCGTAATTAATATGATCCTCAACGCAAATTTACCAGAAGATCAATATAGTTTAGCTAAAACAATTATTGCGTTGATACAAAAACATTTGGCTATTGAAATAGAAAATGTTGAACTTTCTGAATCAATTGAAGTTTACGATAAAGACATTCTGGTAAAATATGTTGACTCAAATGGGGAATACTGCTATAGAAAACTTGGAGCAAATTTGCAATCAGTGCCATGCCCAATGGATACATCATCAATCCCATTATACAATTTAGATTCAGATAATGCAGTGCCAGTAAAATATATAGATTCCAATGGAATGGAACACTGTTTTGATATGAGCATTTACAATGTAAGACCAATAATGTGTCCTTTGGATACTTCCTTATTACCAGAAATTGATGTTAAGAAATATTTGGATGATGATAATAGAGAACATTGCAGTGCCCTAAATGGAGTTAGTACAGTACATTTTGCTTGTCCACAATCGTTGTCGTCGCTTCCATTGTCTCCCATAGAAAACTTCAAAAATGCCTTAGTTAAATACGTTGATCCTCAAGGTAGATTGCACTGTTATTACAGAAATAATGCCGCATTTAGTGAAACTGAATGTCCCCAAGATTTTTCAAATTTGCCAACTTTCAACCCATACAAAAATTTCGTCAAATATGTTGACGCCCAGGGTAGAGCAAGTTGTTTCTACAAAAGTGATGCTGTATTGGAGCCTATAGCATGCCCTGCCGATCTCTCTCAAATAAGAGATATTTCATTAAATGACGAAGCCATGCCTATCAAATATATTGGACCAGATGGCAGAATACACTGTTTCAGCTACAGGAATTCAGGTTTGAACGAAAGAAAATGTCCAGCTGATACTTCCTTATACCCAGACATAAATATTAAGAAATACATGGATGAAAATAGATTAGAAATCTGCTACTTGTCAGTAGAACAAGGACATAAACGCATAGATTGTCCCCATGGCTTGCATTTACTTTTGACGCCTTTGGATGATTTAGATGATATAATTGTCAAGGACACCGATGCGCAAGGTAGAGTACGTTGTTACTGGAAAACTGGACAAAATTTCAAGCCAGTAACTTGTCCTAGAGATACCTCACTATTACCAGAAGTAAACCCATTCAAACAAAACAAACTTAACCTTGATTTAGTACCAGAATTCAGACCATCTTCTGGAAGAGATAGTGTAATGCTTAGACCATCTTACGGTAACAATATGGGAATTGGAGTTCCAAGCTTACCTTTGAACAAAATTTATGGACAACCAGGCAGAGGATCAGATCAAGACCTTGTTAAATATGTGGATGGTAATGGTGAATATTGCTTTAGAAAAGTTGGAACAATTTTGCAATCAGTGCCATGCCCAATGGATACATCATCAATCCCATTATACAATTTAGATTCAGATAATGCAGTGCCAGTAAAATATGTGGATTCCAATGGAATGGAACACTGTTTTGATATGAGCATTTACAATGTAAGACCAATAATATGTCCTTTGGATACTTCCTTATTACCAGAAATTGATGTTAAGAAATATTTGGATGATAATAACAGAGAATATTGCAGTGCTCTAAACGGAGTTAGTACAGTACATTTTGCTTGTCCACAATCGTTGTCGTCGCTTCCATTGTCTCCCATAGAAAACTTCAAAAATGCCTTAGTTAAATACGTTGATTCTCAAGGTAGATTGCACTGTTATTACAGAAATAATGTCGCATTTAGTGAAACTGAATGTCCCCAAGATTTTTCAAATTTGCCAACTTTCAACCCATACAAAAATTTCGTCAAATATGTTGACGCCCAGGGTAGAGCAAATTGTTTCTACAAAAGTGATGCTGTATTGGAGCCTATAGCATGCCCTGCTGATCTTTCTCAAATACGAGATATTTCATTAAATGACGAAGCCATCCCTATCAAATATATTGGACCAGATGGCAGAATACACTGTTTCAGTTACAGGAATTCAGGTTTGAACGAAAGAAACTGCCCAGCTGATACTTCCTTATACCCACTCATAAATATTAAGAAATACATCGATGAAAATGGATTAGAAATCTGCTACTTGTCAGTAGAACAAGGACATAAACGCATAGATTGTCCCCAAGGCTTGCATTTACCATTGACGTCATTGGATGACTTAGATGATATAATTGTCAAGGACACCGATGCGCAAGGTAGAGTACGTTGTTACTGGAAAACTGGAAATAATTTCAACTCAGTACCTTGTCCTAGAGATACCTCACTATTACCAGAAGTAAACCCGTTCAAACAAAACAAACCTGACCTTGATTTAGTACCAGAATTCAGACCATCTTATGGAAGAGATAGTGTAATGCTCAGACCATCTTACGGTAACAATATGGGATTGAACAAAATTTATGGACAACCAGGCAGACGATCAGATCAAGATCTTGTTAAATATGTGGACGCCAATGGTGAACATTGCTTTAGAAAAGTTGGAACAATTTTGCAATCAGTGCCATGCCCAATGGATACATCATCAATCCCATTATACAATTTAGATTCAGATAATGTAGTGCCAGTAAAATATGTAGATTCCAATGGAATGGAACACTGTTTTGATATGAGCATTTACAATGTAAGACCAATAATATGTCCTTTGGATACTTCCTTATTACCAGAAATTGATGTTAAGAAATATTTGGATGATAATAATAGAGAATATTGCAGTGCTCTAAACGGAGTTAGTACAGTACATTTTGCTTGTCCACAATCGTTGTCGTCGCTTCCTTTGTCTCCCATGGAAAACTTCAAAAATGCCTTAGTTAAATACGTTGATTCTCAAGGTAGATTGCACTGTTATTACAGAAATAATGTCGCATTTAGTGAAACTGAATGTCCCCAAGATTTTTCAAATTTGCCAACTTTCAACCCATACAAAAATTTCGTCAAATATGTTGACGCCCAGGGTAGAGCAAGTTGTTTCTACAAAAGTGATGCTGTATTGGAACCTATAGCATGCCCTACCGATCTCTCTCAAATAAGAGATATTTCATTAAATGACGAAAATATTAAAAAATACATTGATGAAAATGGATTAGAAATCTGCTACTTGTCAGTAGAACAAGGACATAAACGCATAGATTGTCCCCAAGGATTGAATTTACCATTGACGTCATTGGATGATTTAGATAACATAATTGTCAAGAACACCGATGCGCAAGGTAGAGTACGTTGTTACAGAAAAACTGCGAGTAATTTCAACCCAATAACTTGTCCCAGAGATACCTCAAGGTTACCAGAAGTAAATCCATTTAAAAAACTTGACGTTGATTTAGTACCAGAATTTAGGCCATCTCCTGGAGTTTTCAGACCATCCTATGGTTTGAATATGGGAATGCCATCATCAATGTATGGAAGGAGTCCGCTTATGGACATTCTTTCTGGATTGAATATAGGAGGAGGTTTGGGTAATTTCTCTCCAGACGGTTCTGGAAAAATAAACCTGTCTTATAATGATTTAATGACATTATCCAAACTTATATGTAAAAAGAATCCATATTAAATGTATGTATTCTGTATTCATATATGTTTAATGTAATTAATGGGATATAATAAAATATTATTGCATAGTATATCCATATTTGTTTTAATGCATTTTTTATATTTTACTCAGCCAAAGTATTATGTAGTTGTTATTTTCTGAGAACTAGATAAAAATGTTTATAAATATAAGCGAATTACCTTGTAAATTGTTTGCAAATTTAATTATAATAAACATTATAATATAATTTTTCATTTTACGTTTAACTTTTGGTCATAAAAGATGACAATATTACTTGTGTAGCTTAATAGTTTTAAAAATTTGGATAATATAAAAAGATTACAAGTAAATCCCGGCTGTTTGTTAATCTTATGCTAATTTAATATTTATGATTGTGCTTAATATATAATTGTCAGCTAAACAACTGTGTTTTCATTTGCCTTCATTTGTTATCAACAACAAGAAATGAAACATTTGATAATTATTATTACACTCCTTATCGTAAGTATTATTTTTATTATTGTATGTATAAATTGTGTATAAATGTGTAATATTTTAGAGTACATTTTCTGCTGAAAAAATACACATATGTACAAATGGATTATTCAAGTGTGTTAGTACGAATTCTCTTCGAATTTGTTTAACTGGCCAACTAATAAGTTCAGAAGTTTTTTGCCCAAATAATACTCATTGTTCCGAAGCATCTCCAACCGTATGTACGAATAGAACTTTAAATATCGATAATGAAACATATTCTTCTCAATGTAATTGTACCGAATCTGGTATATTTCCTCTGGAAAGTACCAATTGTCAAAGATATTTTCAATGTATTGAAATGGGCAACAGTTTTATGGTTGTACGCTTAAAATGTTACATTGGTTATTTTGATCCATTTATAAAAGCATGTACAACAAATTATACTTGTCCTGAAACATCACCAAATACACCAAAATGTACACAAGAAGGAACAATACCATATCCAAACACCAAATGCCAAAATTATGTTTTGTGTCAAAAAACACCAAGCGGTTTTGAATCTTTGGTTAAATATTGTACTTCTGGATATTTCAATGCTGAATCTGGAGAGTGTGACCAAAATTATGTGTGTCCTGAATTTAATGTACCATCTAGCAGTACTGAAAGTACAACAAATGGTAAAACAACAAATAATCCTACTATTACAAATGTTATAAGTACAGAGCCACCAGAAAGTACTGCAACATCAACCATACATGGTACAACACCATCGGTACAACAATGTAAACAACAAGGAAAATTTGTCGTGCCAAACTCTGGTTGCACAAAATACAAATGGTGTATTCTTACCACTCATGGTTTGGAAGAATATATACAACAATGTCAAAATGGTTCACTATTTGACCCGAATTTACAACAATGTTCTGAAGGATATATTTGTCAAAATGGTACATCAGAACCTGAAACCACAACACATATACCATTAAGTCCTACAAGTTCAACAATTACAACATCAGAAGAACCAATTGTAACAACAACAATAATTGCGACAACGCAAGGAAGTTCATCAACAACACAACCAAGCACAAATAATGGAAGTACCATTCCTGAATGTACCAAAACAGAAATTCGTCCCGTACCAAGAACAAGTTGTACTAAATATATGGTGTGCCAGATAACATCACACGGATTGTCCCAGCAAATTAAAAGTTGTCAAAATGGTACATTATTTGATCCATTAAATATGGTATGTACCATAGATTATATTTGTACTGAAACTGAAAATAGTACCGAAAGTTCCGTTTCCAAAAATCCTGAATGCATTTTGGGAGAAACAAATTCTCTGGAAAATACTAATTGTACAAAATATGTCAGATGCAGTTTGACATCAAATGGTATGTTTCAAGAAGTACTTTCTTGTCCTCTTAATACTGTGTTTGATCCTTATTCTAAAGAATGCAGTGAAAATTATGTTTGTCCTGATAATGATATAAGTATCAGAGGAAATACAGTAAGTACAATTGAAACTACCATGGGAAGTACTCAAAATATTGAACAAGAATGTACCAAACGTGGAAAATTTCCAATTTTAAATACATATTGTACCAAATACATGAATTGTTTAGTAACGACTCATGGATTTTCCAAAATAGTACTGAAATGTACTCCTGGAAAATATTTCGATCCGTCTGTCCAAGGTTGTACTGAAACATATTTATGTCCTGAAACTGTAACAACTATTAATACTATATCTCCATCGATTGTTAGTACTACACCCAGTATAACTAGTGCTAACTCTATTGGTACAACATCAATTTCAGATAGTACAGGCTGTACACAACAAGGATCATTTGTCATATCAAATACTGGATGTAAAAATTTCAGGCGATGTATTCTAACTACAAATGGTTTTTTACTAACATTTAATGAATGCCTACCTGGTTCATTATTCGATCCTACTTTACAACAATGTTCCAAATTGTATGTTTGTACCGAAATAACAATACCAAGTACTACTGAAGATAGTACAACAACAAAAGTAGAAACAACATCTACAATTGACAATGTTTCAAAATTATGTACAACTTCAGGGAAGATTCCTGTTTCGGGCACAAATTGTACAAAATATATTTTGTGTGCAAAAATTAGTACAGGATTTGTAGGCAAAATATATGAATGTCCAAACAATTTTTTCTTTGATCCAATTGGAAAACGATGTAATACTTTGTACAAGTGCACAGAAAATGCACAAAGTACAACACAAATTGACACTACAAGTACTACAGAATTTAGTACAACAACAAAAGTAGAAACTACAATACCTACAATTGACGATATTTCAAAATTATGTACAACTTCAGGGAAGATTCCTGTTTCGGGCACAAATTGTACAAAATATATTTTGTGTGCAAAAATTAGTACAGGATTTGTAGGCAAAATATATGAATGTCCAAACAATTTTTTCTTTGATCCAATTGGAAAACGATGTAATACTTTGTACAAGTGCACAGAAAATGCACAAAGTACAACACAAATTGACACTACAAGTACTACAGAATTTAGTACAACAACAAAAGTAGAAACTACAATACCTACAATTGACGATATTTCAAAATTATGTACAACTTCAGGAAAGATTCCTGTTTCGGGCACAAATTGTACAAAATATATTTTGTGTGCAAAAATTAGTACAGGATTTGTAGGCAAAATATATGAATGTCCAAATAATTTTTTCTTTGATCCAATTGGAAAACGATGTAATAGCTTGTACAAGTGCACAGAAAATGCACAAACTACAACACAAATCATTGACCCTACGAGTACTACAGAATTTAGTACAACAGCAAAAGTAGAATATACAACATCTAAAATTGACGATATTTCAAAATTATGTACAACTTTAGGGAAGATCCCTGTTTTGGGCACAAATTGTACAAAATATATTCTGTGTGCAAAAACTAGCACAGGACTAATAGGCAAAGTATATGAATGTCCAAATGGATTTTTCTTTGACCCAATTAGAAAACGTTGTAATAGTTTGTATCAGTGTACAGAAAATGCACAAACGACAACACAAATTATCGACACTACAAGTACTACAGAGTCTAGTACAACAACAAAAGTAGAAACTACAACACCAATAATTGATGATATTTCAAAATTATGTACAACTTTAGGAAAGATCCCTGTTACGGGCACAAATTGTACCAAATATATTCTTTGTGCAAAAACTAGCTCAGGACTAATAGGCAAAGTATATGAATGTCCAAATGGATTTTTCTTTGACCCAATTAGAAAACGTTGTAATAGTTTGTATCAGTGTACAGAAAATGGACAAACTACAACACAAATTATCGACACTACAAGTACTACAGAATTTAGTACAACATCAAAAGTAGAAAGTACAACATCTACAATTGACGATATTTCAAAATTATGTACAACTTTAGGGAAGATCCCTGTATCGGACACAAATTGTACAAAATATATTTTGTGTGCAAAAATTAGTACAGGATTTGTAGGCAAAATATATGAATGTCCAAACAATTTTTTCTTTGATCCAATTGGAAAACGATGTAATACTTTGTACAAGTGCACAGAAAATGCACAAAGTACAACACAAATTGACACTACAAGTACTACAGAATTTAGTACAACAACAAAAGTAGAAACTACAATACCTACAATTGACGATATTTCAAAATTATGTACAACTTCAGGAAAGATTCCTGTTTCGGGCACAAATTGTACAAAATATATTTTGTGTGCAAAAATTAGTACAGGATTTGTAGGCAAAATATATGAATGTCCAAATAATTTTTTCTTTGATCCAATTGGAAAACGATGTAATAGCTTGTACAAGTGCACAGAAAATGCACAAACTACAACACAAATCATTGACCCTACGAGTACTACAGAATTTAGTACAACAGCAAAAGTAGAATATACAACATCTAAAATTGACGATATTTCAAAATTATGTACAACTTTAGGGAAGATCCCTGTTTTGGGCACAAATTGTACAAAATATATTCTGTGTGCAAAAACTAGCACAGGACTAATAGGCAAAGTATATGAATGTCCAAATGGATTTTTCTTTGACCCAATTAGAAAACGTTGTAATAGTTTGTATCAGTGTACAGAAAATGCACAAACGACAACACAAATTATCGACACTACAAGTACTACAGAGTCTAGTACAACAACAAAAGTAGAAACTACAACACCAATAATTGATGATATTTCAAAATTATGTACAACTTTAGGAAAGATCCCTGTTTTGGGTGCAAATTGTACAAAATATATTCTTTGTGCAAAAACTAGCTCAGAAATAATAGGCAAAGTATATGAATGTCCAAATGGATTTTTCTTTGACCCAATTAGAAAACGTTGTAATAGTTTGTATCAGTGTACAGAAAATGGACAAACTACAACACAAATTATCGACACTACAAGTACTACAGAATTTAGTACAACATCAAAAGTAGAAAGTACAACATCTACAATTGACGATATTTCAAAATTATGTACAACTTTAGGGAAGATCCCTGTATCGGACACAAATTGTACAAAATATATTTTGTGTGCAAAAATTAGTACAGGATTTGTAGGCAAAATATATGAATGTCCAAACGATTTTTTCTTTGATCCAATTGGAGAACGATGTAATAGTTTGTATCAGTGTACAGAAAATGCACAAACTACAACAGAAATCATTGACACTGCAAATAATACAGAATTTAGTACAACAACACAAGTAGAAACAACAACACCTACAATTGACGACATTTCAAAATTATGTACAACATTAGGGAAGATCCCTGTATCGGGCACAAATTGTACAAAATATATTCTGTGTGCAGAAACTAGCACAGGACTAATAGGCAAAGTATATGAATGTCCAAATGGTTTCTTCTTTGATCCAATTAGAAAACGTTGTAATAGTTTGTATCAGTGTACAGAAAATGCACAAATTACAACACAAATCATTGACTCTACGAGTACTACAGAATTTAGTACAACAACAAAAGTAGATACTACAATACCTACAATTGACGATATTTCAAAATTATGTACAACTTTAGGAAAGATCCCTGTATCGGGCACAAATTGTGCAAAATATATTCTGTGTGCAGAAACTAGCACAGGACTAATAGGCAAAGTATATGAATGTCCAAATGGTTTCTTCTTTGACCCAATTAGAAAACGTTGTAATAGTTTGTATCAGTGTACAGAAAATGCACAAACTACAACAGAAATCATTGACACTACAGATAATACAGAATTTAGCACAACACAAGTAGAAACTACAACACCTACAATTGACGACATTTCAAAATTATGTACAACTTTAGGGAAAATCCCTGTTACGGGCACAAATTGTACCAAATATATTCTTTGTGCAAAAACTAGCTCAGGACTAATAGGCAAAGTATATGAATGTCCAAATGGTTTCTTCTTTGATCCAATTAGAAAACGTTGTAATAGTTTGTATCAGTGTATAGAAAACGCACAAACTACAACACAAATCATTGACTCTACGAGAACTACAGAATTTAGTACAACAACAAAAGTAGATACTACAATACCTACAATTGACGATATTTCAAAATTATGTACAACTTTAGGAAAGATCCCTGTATCGGGCACAAATTGTACAAAATATATTCTGTGTGCAAAAACTAGCACAGGACTAATAGGCAAAGTATATGAATGTCCAAATGGGTTTTTCTTTGATCCAATTACAAAACGTTGTAATGGTTTGTATCAGTGTACAGAAAATGCACAAACTACAACACAAATTATCGACACTACAAGTACTACAGAATTTAGTACAACAACAAAAGTAGAAACTACAACATCTACAATTGACGATATTTCAAAATTATGTACAGCTTTAGGGAAGATCCCTGTTTCGGGCACAAATTGTACAAAATATATTTTGTGCGCAAAAATTAGTATAGGATTTGTAGGCAAAATTTATGAATGTCCAAGCGATTTTTTCTTTGATCCAATTGGTAAACGATGTAATAGTTTGTACAAGTGCACAGAAAATGCACAAACTACAACAGAAATCATTGACACTACAAGTACTACAGAATTTAGTACAACAAAAGTAGAAACTATAACACCTTCAATAGGCGATGTTTCAAAATTATGTACAACTTTAGGAAAGATCCCTGTTTTGGGTGCAAATTGTACAAAATATATTTTGTGTGCAAAAACTAGCACAGGACTAATAGGGAAAGTATATGAATGTCCAAATGGTTTTTTCTTTGATCCAATTAAAAAACGTTGTAATAGTTTATACCAGTGTACAGAAAATACGCAAACTACAACACAAATCGTAGATACAGGAACTACTGAATTTATTACAACAACCGAAATAATGCCTATACCTGAATTACCAAAATGTATTACAGAGGGACGCTTTACAGTACCTGGCACAAAATGTAAGCAGTATATTTTATGCGTTGACACTAAAAACGGTTTTGTATCTGCCGAATATTCTTGTCCAGAAAACAGTTTGTTTAATCCTGTAAGGATGCGATGTTCCATAAATTACACATGTGAAGATGATCTAATAAAATGTAGTACCATCGGAAGTTTTCCAGATGACAATGACAGTACTTGCAAAAATTATTACAATTGTGTAATACGGGGTGATTATATACAAGCTATACGTAAACAGTGTAATCAGTATCAGTTTTTTGATCCAGAAATACAACGGTGTACTTATACATATTTTTGTAACAATAAGTTATCAAGGAATGCAGTACAAAATAATGTTGTTTCTCCAAGATTTTTGGTGAATGGACAATGTACAACTGTAGGAAGATACGTAGTACAACTATCAAATTGTAAAAACTATGTATACTGTTCTGTCAATACTGACGGTACCTTGAAGGGTACAAATTTTACATGTCCAACAACTACTGTTTTTAATCAAGCGATACAAAAATGCACAAGTCCTTCGTCCTACACATGCCCTGACAGTTTTTGTGCTAATAATCCTGGATTGATTTGGTCGGCCAATCCAAATATAAAAGGTTGTACTTCTTACATAACTTGTCAACCAATTTCTGATACCACTACAGGGTTAATTTTGGGATATACTGGTATTGTAAATTATTGTCCAAATGGACAACGATTTAATCCTATGTTGCAAATATGTGATCCTATGTATGTATGCCCATCTATCAATGGATGAATTTATTGTTTAATTTGATATATGTATAAATAAATAAAATTTGATTATTGTAAAATAATAAATGCAAAATTGTTACACAAATGTCATGCCTCCCTAGTATCACAAGTGCTAAAATTATTCCTACTACATATTAGAGACGTAGAATTTAGACAGCCTAATTCCACAAGTGCTAAACTAGGACGAATATGGATGAGGATTAGGCTGTATGAGCTCTACGTAGCTGATTTAAAAGTGCTTTCGAATATCTTAGTGAATCTTATTGTTGCATGAATATATAGTTGCATTATTTTGAAAATGGCGTCTGTATGCACGTTTTATAGTTTCCAAGGCAGCCATGTATAAACAACTGTCAATTTTTGATCATGTTATGTCAAATTGATTAACATGTCAAAACATTCTTTTTTGGGATATTTTTATTTTTTTATTTCAGAGTATGAGTTTTACTGTCTTGAATTGTAAGTTACAGAAGGTAATATATGTGCTGTAATACTTTATAGGTGAATAATAATGTTTTTTTGTAGACATTGTTGTATGCATCTTATATATTTATTCTTTTCTTCATCTCCGAAATAATGAGTATTAAATGCGGGAAATATGGATTTGTCTGCTTAAATACAGAATATTTTAAGGTAAAAATTATTTAAGTATTTTTACAAACATAGAAATTCTGTTCATAATAAAGTTTGTTGTATACTTGTATTAGACATTTTACAAGTTGTCTTTAAAGCATGTACTAGTAATGGGTAGTTCATGAACGAGTTGTTCATTTTGAACGACTCACTTTAGTGAGTCATGAACGAACGGCTCTATAGCTCGCACAGTACGGTACATGGTTCACCAATTCACACTATCCGTGCGCTCGTTTTCGCTCTGTGCCATCGTTTACGTGCGGTGCTGTTTATATCGCTCACCGCTCACTAAACAGCACATTAGCGCAGGTGGCTCGCCGCTCACTAAACACCACGCTAACACAGATGGCTCACCGCTCACTAAATAACACACCTGCATAGCTGCACTAAACACAACATGGAGCATGAAATAGGGCTAACCCAGTCACAGCGCACATGAAGAGCGCTTACGCGTTTGAAAAGAGTCGTTCAAGTAAACGATTCACTTTAGTGAGGGGAGCAAAATGAATTGACTTACTAAAATTGAACAGATAACCCATCACTACTATGTACTAAAGTTGCTACACTATAAATTTAATAGACAATTCAATAAAATTTAAATTTTAATTACTTGCGAACTTATAAACAACATTTTATTGTATGTTTTGTCTTTCTAATTTAATGTACATATTTCAATTTATGTACACAATATTAATTAGTATAGTTGTATTTGTTTATAAACAAAAGCAATCAATGTCAACATTTGATAATATTAGTAATGGTTGATTTAAAATCGGCAACAAATTTTCAGTATTAAAAATAACAATAATATTAATATGGATTACAAAAGTCATTAATAGATTTCAATATAGGGCTCATAAAATATAAAAATTAACCACTTTAGCTGCTCATTATAATAAAAATTAAATATTGCTTTGTAATAATATAGTTATTGCAATTAAATATTTTTGACAAGGGATGTCAGTATAGCTTGAGTTTATATTTCTACCGCTATCAGCCGCTATGGCATATAGTCTGTTTTTGTCTACCACGCTCGGGCCATAGTGACGTCACTATACCCCCTTCTTCAATTTTTTTCAAAATTTATTTCTTGTAAACTACAAATAATTAATCGATTAAAAAAATAGCGGTAAAGTAGGGTTCAGTTTCGTGCTATTTAAAAACTAGAGATTCACTTTTAACTTATATAACTGTATTTACATAAAATTTGAACTATTTGTTTATTATTTTCTAGAAATGTGATAGCAAATACGAACGAGAAACAGGTCATGAACTAATCTACAAATGTCCAAGAAACACTTACTGCAACGAAAGAGCCAAAAAGGCTTGTATGGACGAACCGCCTGAACCCGTAGACTTAACAAAATTAAAAATCGAATACGATACCGATGACACTACTCATAAAAGGGAAAGAACTTCAGAACCCACAACTTACGTATACAAAGCAAAGAGTCATAGACGAACCACTTCAAGAACCATTAAATTCAAATACACTTTTCTCAAAAACAAACGGAAAAGAGATTGCAAAACAACTACGCCTCCTCCGGTAGACTTTGTATCAAAATCGGAAACAGCTGAAATTAATCAAATTTTACATACTACTCTAATACCACCCAACTCAAAATTATTACCGCCCACGACTACTACTACGTGTCCTGATATCACCAAAAAAGTACCTACTACTACTACTACTACTGCAACAAAGAAAACAACAACGAAAAAAACAACAACAACAACAACAACCACCACGACAACAGAATGTGATTACGATGACGATGATAAGAAAAGATTTAAATCAAGAAAATGGTATTGAACTCATACTCTGATAAGTTTAGTTTTAATATAGATTATGTAAAAAAATTAATTGGATTATTTATAAAATTAAAGCTAGCTATGTATTTGTGACATTTTATTATTTATGGTTCTGTCAAAATAAATATACTTCAAATGGTTACAAATTCAGAGAACATTTATTTTTTAATATGTGTATTTACTTTAACAATGGAAATTTGGTAAGTAATTATTGTGTATCATTTTATAATTTATAATACAATATTTATTTTACAGAAGTTATTATTGTTCTCATACATTTTTATTTGTTATTTCATTCGGCTTTCTCTTGAAATTAAATGTGGAAAACATGGATTCATATGCTTAAATAAAGAATATTTCAAGGTAATAATAAATTCGAGTATTTATTAACATTTAAATATTTTCTTTCGCAGACATGTAACGATAAATATAGTCGAAAAAGCGAACGTGAAATAATCTTTAAATGCCCAGAACACACTTTCTGCAATGAACAGTACCGAAGAGCTTGTGATCCTATTAAAAAAACAAAGATGAACACTAAAACCCCAGTAATGATTGCAATAGAAAAAGAAAGAAGGACCACCACTAAAAGTCCAATAGTTATTGAACTGGACCGACAAATTGATTCTGAAATTACTGAAACAAATAAAGAAGACAAAGCCGCAACAAGGGTCATAGAAACACCAGTCGGTTTCACATGTGTTAAAAGACCCAAAAACTTATCAGCCGAGGCAGTAGAACATCTCAAAATCCACCACAATCCGAATTTCATCATTGTTAAAGCTACATTCAAAGACCAAAAAGTTGTTCAAAATCAAGGAAAGAAACGAAAAAATAAAGAAAAAGAAGAATGTAATAATATAGATAAATTAAGAAGAGAAGAAGTAAAACAATTGGGAGATTTTAGAAGCGCTGCGTTATCCAGTGATGAAGATGAAGATGCAACAAAAATTATAGAAACAAAAATAGGGGATAAAATGAGTGGAAAAACACATAGAAGAAATAATGATCTAGACGAAGAAGAATAATAATGACAAGGTAATAAATAATATTGTGAGTAGAAAGGCTTTATAACCGTCTTTAACAATACAGATAAAAGCATATTGGCACACTCAAAAATTGGTATATGACGGTATATTTATTTATTAGGAAAAACGAGCCAGATGAAATAAAAGACTCAGTGGAAAAGTGTCATAAGATACAAAACTTAACAGCTAAAAAATAAATGATTAAACTTGAACTTTACATGAATATTCTAAAAGCTAGATGTTGCTAAAATCATTAGAAAGCATTTGTCTCATTTTTTACTCTATATAAAGGTGCTGTACCCTTACATGCAAAAAAGGGTAAGTAGCACTGAATTGAACTGATTCGTAACTCCTTGACAAAATAAAATGTCAACGAATGATTTTGACAAATTATTTTTATTTTATGCCATGTTTTATGTTTAAATAGATTAATAATTAAAAAATAAAAAAACTGCTAATTTCACAAATCGTCAAAACCAAATAATATAAACAAACACGTGTAAATATGTACAGGCGTGATCAGTTCACCCGAAAATTTTCTTAGCGTTTTGCGGAGGCAGGAAGGAAGTAAGAGGGTAGATAAGAGTAATCTAGTCAATTTAAAAGGAACAAAGATAGGGGAGATGTGCTGCAAAATGCTGCACATATATGTAAAAGGAAAGCGCTTTAATATGAACCTTAAATATGGTCCCACAAATATTGCTAAATTAATTCGTATCACTTTTCTGTTGGCCTTACAAATGGTACAACTATCTGATGCGAACGACGAATCAAAGATTTGTTGAACGAATAGAAAGTGTTCATAAAATAAGGAGCAATATTTTGGAAATGTATCAGTCACCATACAAAGACAAGAAAAAAAATGAACTATAGTATGTATGCGTCATATGTCAAAGTAAATACAAATGTCATTTTAATTCAGAAGGGTTATAAGAAATACTGTATAGAAAATGGAAGCCAATATATAATCAAATTTTTTATTAATAATAACTTTAATTAATTAAAATACAGCTATGCATTTGTCGTTAATAGTATTAAAAATGGTTGTGTCAAAATAATCCATCAAATGATTACAAATTCACATTATATATTTTATTTTTAAATATGTGCATTTTTTTCATTACTTCTCACAATATAAATTTGGTAAATATGTTCATTTAATGTTTCCACTTTTAATTTATCAATTACGTTACAGAAATTGTTATTGCTTTGTTACATTTTGATCTGCTACTTCACTTATTCATCTTTGGGAATCAGATGCGGGAAACATGGATTCGTTTGCTTGAACGAAAATTATTTTAAGGTATAGTAAAATAATCTTGCTGTTCCTTTAACATAAATGCTATTTTTGTTTGAAATAACTTTTAGAACTGTAGTTTTTATTCCCATAATAAATAAGCAGAGCCTAAATACACAACCTTCAAATAACTCCTAGATACATTTAATTACAGGCTTGTAACGACAAATACGAATGGATAACCGGTCAAGAAGTTATATACAAGTGTCCAGAGAACACTTTTTGCAATGAAGAATACAGAAGAGCCTGCGCTAGCAATTATAAAACAACAACACGAAAACCAGCTTATAATCCTCTTAAAGGCATAGAAGGAAAACTTCAGAATGAGCTTGCTGCATCAAAACATGATGACATAGAAGCTTCAGACGTTATAGAAGAAGAAGTAGGAAATACCTGCATAGATGAACCCAAAAAAATTAAACCAGAAATTTGCGATAATACCAAATTACCTAAAAATAACCCTAGTGTCATTGTTGTTAAAGCAATTTTTCTAAAGAACAACAATCGAGACGAAATAGAAAAAAGGTTGAAAGAAAAGAAAACCTGCAATGTAGAATCTATAAAAAAAGCTGAAGAAGAACAAGTACAAGTGGCTAAAGAGGCTGAGCCAACGAGCACTGAAGATAAAGACGCCACTACAATTATTGAAACCAAATTACAAAACAAAAATTCTCACTGTAACAACTCCTACTCTTGACAAAAAGATTCTTTAATGGCTAATCGAAATTTAGGTGGCTATGTGCTAGGTGGATGTCAACTTTTTGACATTTATTCGTTTCAATATGTCAAAGAAATGTAAATTTTATTTTAATTCAGAATGCTTTCAAGAAATACTATGTGGAAAATGGAAGCCAAGATAAAGTAGAATTTTGTGTTAATTATAACTTTGAATTTAAAGACAGCTATGCATTTGACATTTACATCAAAAATGGTTGTGTCAAAATAATCCTTCAAATGACTACAAATTCACATTATACATTTTATTTTTGAATATGTGCATTTTTTTCATTACTTCTAATAATATAAATTTGGTAAATATGTCTATTTGATGTTACCACTTTTAATTTATCAATTACGTTACAGAAATTGTTATTGCTTTGTTACACTTTGATCTGCTACTTCATTTATTCATCTTTGGGAATCAGATGCGGGAAACATGGCTTTGTCTGCTTGAACACCAATTATTTTAAGGTAATATTTTAAAACGACGAACATCTTACATAATCTGTTATTTTTGGTCAAAATCACAGTTCGTCGCAGCTCACTTCAGATAAACGTTATAAATTCTTGTTCTTTCTGAGCAACTAAGCTGAGTGGTATTGAATGTACTCACATCCCCCTTACCAATGCTGTATCACCCGCGAAATAAACTGAAAATGTTCTCAGCCATCTTTTTATATGTGAAAAATTATTCGTCTCATATACATCTAAATACAAGTGTATTCCAAAAAGAATACAGCTATAGCTTCTATATTTATCCAAATATAGCAATAATAACCTAACCTAATGCACAAAATCCATGCTTCGAAAACTCGGATAGAGTTTTGTGCGTTAGGTGTTAACAATTACTCGAAATCTGTCAAACAGCATTTATTCTTACAACACCGACGTTTCGGTGCACACTTACACCTTCTTCAGGGTAGTAAGATATTAAAGATTGTTACATATCATGTACACAATATACATTCGTACTAAACATTCAGTTTTTATACTTCGTACAAAATTCACAAAGAGTACATACACATCCATTTGCTCTTAAAATCGACAACAAATTTGTGTGTTACGTTGGATTATTATATTTAAAGAAATATACACGCTAAGTAAGCTGTTCGTCGTTTCATTAAACGCCTAGATTACTATAGTTGCCGTTGCGTCTAAAAAGTACGGACTGTTGCCAATTCAGGGGCAATGTCAAACGTGTTAAGTTATGAAGAAGCGGTAACAACGCCTGGCAAGGCGCAGGGTGTGGAGAAAGGAAAAGTTGAACATCAGTCCATACTTATTTGACGGCGAATATGGGTCACGGGTTGACACGTGACTCATAGTCTGTAGCCAATCCAAGTTTGGGGTGTGACTGCAATTTAGCGTTGATTGTCCTGGCTTAACAGGTTGACCGCCATGCGAAGCACTTGTGACTTGCATGCTCCCTAAGCATATGGGCCACGCCGCACACTTGTTTCGCATTCGCACGTAGGATTTCACCAACAGTTGCTTCATATGATAATAGATATGTTATGGTATGGGGTATAAGAGTGAACGACCCAGTGAACAATTTTTTTTTTATTGGCCCGGCACAAAATGAAATAAAAAAGGTCCAATTTATGTATTATATTTAGTATTGCCATATACATTTTTATTATCTTTTTTTGCTTTTATTTGCATTCTTTTAGAGTATTAATCTATTTTATGTAGTTGTAATAAACAAATGCCACAAATTATTTGGTCTCATTCCGTGTGCATCGTAAGGCGACAACTTGATAAGTTTGTCTTTCAGGCCATGCTATGCACACTTGCTTCGTACTCAAATCAAAGGCCTAAAAATAATGAACGTCATATGAGGTGATTCTAACTTATTTATAATAGATGGTACTGTTTAATTAAAAAAGGCTGGACCCAGATATGTCAAAAATTATTACTATTACGGCGGTCAACGTGTTAAATCTATACGACCTAGGTTAGAAAACATTAGTTTATACTATTAATAGACATTTACACTTTGTACCTCGTGTGACTGTTGCAGAAGATATGCGGAAAAGTGATTTCTCCTTATTGGATGCTATACATCCCACAACACAACAAACTTCTACTACACAGGGCATGATTTACTTAAAATGTCAATCTCACAAAACTCAAACACTATAATATAGAGAAAATGATTAGGTAGAAGACTCACGTCATCAACCTGAAAAAAACTTTATAAAATCAAATATAACTTGTAGAAATTATTGGGTGTTAGGTATTTATTTTTAAAAGAAGAAAAAAGTACGTATTAAGTAATGTATGTATTAATGATACCTATTTACAATTATTTCTAAGTCAATCGTAATTCCTTTTACGGAATATAAAATTATATGTAATAATTGTAATTAATTTTTGTACCATATGTTGGCACTACTGAGAATGATCATGTTGTGTCAAATAATTTTATATTCCATAAAAGGAATAAGGATTGATTTAGAAATAATTGTAAATTAATTAATATATACGTTTCTTTAATACTAATATATTTTTCTTCTTTTTTTAAAAATAAATAACTATAATTACTACAAGTTATATTTCTTTTTATAATTTTTTTTTTTCAGGTTGATGACATGGGTCTTCTGCTTAATCATTTTCATCATACAACACAAACACAATGAATATTAAAGAAGTTCAAAGCAGTAGTAAAAATTAAAAGAACAATAAACAATACACACTAAAAGAGTTAAAAAATGCAGAAAAACGAAAAAACAACAAATTTTCAAGCACAACCTAACTTTTTAAACGTCAGAGCACTAACATTCAAATTGCCGCCAACAAAAAGTGACAGTCACACCCCAAACATAGATTGGCTATAGACGTTTTATAAAATGCCTGGGCATTATATTAAAATACGGATTTACAGTTTATGGCTACGATATAATATATAATTACAGGCTTGTAACGACAAATACGAAAGAACAACCGGTCACGAAGTAATATACAAATGTCCAGAGAACACTTTTTGCAATGAAAAATACAGACGGGCTTGTGATACCAAAAAAACAACAACAACAACAACGACAACGACAACAACAACAACAACATCGGATTATACTTTTAAAGACATGGAAGGAGAAATTTACCAAGAACTTACAGCAACGAGAAAAGACGACGTAGCCGCTTCAGAAGTCATAGAAGAAAGAGTAGGAAATACCCCCATAAACAAATCCAAAAAACTACCTAAATTAAAACCAAATGTCATTGTTGTTAAAGCAATTTTTCTACGAAGCAATAATCCAGGCGAAATAGTAAAAATGTTTAAAGAAAAGAAAAATTGTGATGTAGATTCTATAAAAAAGGCTGAAGCAAAACAAATACAATTGGCTAAAGATTCTGAGCCAACGAGCACTGAAGATAAGGACGCTACTAGAATTATTGAAACCAAATTACAAAATAAAAATACTAACTGCAAAAATGCATCCTCTTGACAAAAAAGATTCTTTAATAGTTAATCGAAATTTAGGTGGCTATGTGCCAGATGTGTGTCAACTTTTTGTCAATATTTTTTGACATTTGTACGGTTCAATATGTCAAAGTAAATGTAAATTTCCTTTTTAAAGAAATGTGTCAAAACTATGTTTATTTTAAACAATTTTATGTGGTAGGTGTGATATACTAAAACATACTTTTAATAATAATTAAAGTGTATTTCAGAAATTTATATGTTTCTTATTTATTTACTTCGGTTTTTTCGTTTCTACTTCCAAATGCATTAGATGTGGAAAGTATGGTTTTGTCTGCATTACCGATCAATATTTTAAGGTATGGAGTTTCTCAAAATATGTAATTTTAACCAATATCAAATACTATAAAGAAAATAAATCATATGAATCGACAATTTTGAAAAGGCGACAATATTTTACAAGTATATCAGTATAGTATATCATCACGGCTTATTCCCCATTTCTGGGAGTGCCAATCTGTTTTTAAATTCATATATTTTAGGAATGAAAACATTTGTACCGTTGAGGTCGCTTACCAGGCGTCAACTCAAAGCTGCAATAAAAAGAACACCACCAAAAAAAATTATATTTTTTTTCCTTATCCCAGCCCTGTGGCGAGATAGTCCGAAATATCCGCGCTAACATAATCTACAAATGTCCCGAAAACACTCACTGTAACGAATTCTGCACGAGAGCTTGCGACACCGAAGACCAAAAAGACACCGCTCAATATGAAACCAACCAGTTCAACAAAGAAAAGCTGTCCTTTCAGGAGCATAGAACCGCTACGGAACTTATAGGCACAAAAATAGGCAACACCAGAATCGAAAGGCCTATGAATATGAGCAGCGCAACTGCTAAGCTCGCTCAACAAAGTATCACCATAGGTTCTATGGCAAGCTCCATAGCACATAAAAGAGTCAAACGAAGATATTATTGTCCAACTGAAGGAGCTTTCTTGGATAGGGACAATCCGAGGTGCTTTTATGTTTGTTATAGAAATGACAGACAGGATTTTTCCTTGAGAGCTTTGGCGCTGTGTTGTCCTCCTGGTTTGCTGTTTGATCCTACTAGGAGAAAATGTAATAGTCCTTTAAAAAAACAAATATTGATTATGCATAAACGAGCTTTTACTAACAAATATCTTGATAAAAGAAAAATTTGACCATAGTCAATAGTGTATTTTATAAGTATACAACAAGTATAAAAATATTTAAAGGTAATATTATAAAATATGTATACATAAATATTAATATTAAATAAGTAAATATAAAATTGAAAAGGTTTATAATTTATAATTTAGTGTCAGGATCATCAATGAGTTCTTCTTCAATCTTACTTGTCTTCTTTTTCTGCTTAACTGATTTTCTTGTAACGCTTAAAGATTTAATTGGTGCAAAATTACCAGTTGGTATATTAGATGCTTTTGAATTGTCCTTTTCCATATCATACCTAGAAAACATGAATTACATTAATAATATACAAACATTACGAACCCAGAATCATAATAGTTCGGCCGGAATGGTGAGAAATTTCTACAAATTTCTTTCGGTAAATTTAAAATATGGCTTTTTTCAAGTATTCCGCTATTTAACTTGTATTAGACAGCCATTATTAGTAATACCAGCTTTAATTGTATTAGGCATTGTATCCCTATGTTCAATACTTTAACAGAAGAATTTCCTATATGCAGCAGCGGATTTAGGTTTTTCAGGGCCTAAGGCATAAAGTACAAGGGGGGCCCATTTTTGTTAGATTAAAAATCTTTAAATTGGGCTGTAAAATTCATTTTTAATAATATTAAAATTAATGTTGAAATATATTTATTTATGAAATGGTATTGAATGACAAACATATAAATAAATAAAATAAAAAATATATATCATCACGATATATTACCCATTGCTGGATGTGCCAATCTGCTTTGTATTGGTAATGATGAAATATTTGTAGCGTGCGGGTGCTTACCAGGCGTCACCCCACGGGCACTCAATTCTAGCGTGGAGAGTGCACCACAGCGCTCAATTTAGTGCTATTAAAATTCGAAGTAATTTTTTGCGTCGGTCGGGATCGAACCCGGGTCCCCAGATTCGCGACCAGACATATATTATATAAAAAAATGTAAAAAATAAAGAAATATTATTAACAAAAACGTATAAACAAACATTTTTTTTTATAAAATAAAATAAATATACTATCACGCCATTTACTCATAGATGGGTGCTGGGTGTGGCATTCGGCCAACTTTTAATTAAAATTTATTTTTTCTACATTTCTTATTTGCGTAGTCTTTTATAACGTCGTCGTACATGATCGATTAGGTAATATTGTTTTGTATTGTTAATATGCATAAGCCTGCCAATCTTTCATTATTCATAGTGTTGCGATATTTGTTTTTTTATGTAGCTCATCCTGAAAGGTCTTTCCACGGTCTTTCTGCCTCACAATTTGCAATTGGGAGAATAGGATTTTTTAAAATTTGTGTATAAATTCGGAAATGTATCTACTAATTATTTTTCATATATTATTTTTAACATTTTTGCACAGTCTAGATATTGTACGGGTACTTACGATAAGTGGTCATTGTTAGTTTATTATTATTAATTATTTTTTTAAGGGCCCTTTGACCCTTGGGGGCCCAGAGTTTAAAACCTATTAGTCCCTATGTAGTTCCGCCCCTGCCCATATGTCTTGCAAGGTAGGTTTTACTGTACGCACTGGATTTTTACTAACTTTATCATATTATAGTCCATTCAATAGAGACCAAAAAAGACCTTTGCCTTACAAAAGATGGGTAGTTCTGATTTTAATATGTTGTTTAGTTAGGGACTTTAATATAAAATTCAAGTTTTCGACCTTGCAGGGAGGGTCGGCGCCAGCCGCTGTCTTTCATTAAAGGTGCAATTTTTTGAACAAAAAGGGTTCTTATATTTTTTATCTACGATGACCTGTCAAAGAGATATGTTAATCAGAATAACAACTTATGAAAGAAATTTAAATTACTTTAAAAAAAAACAATATTAAGTAATTAATACTTAGTCTAATAGGGTTTGCAATTTATAACTGTTTACTTCATCGTGACATCGAAAGAATTATCTAACTTTAATTTGTATTCTTGTAAAATTTTGATACGGGCCACTGTTTTTGAAAAAATGGCTAAAAATGTTTTATCAACCTTTAATCAAAGATGGCAGCTCGCTCCGTCCCTCCCCAAGGACGAAAACTTGAATTTTTCATCAGAATCCCGACCTAAACATATTAAAATCAGAACTACCCCACCTTTTGCAAGGTATAAACATGTGATGACTGAACTATTATGCCAAAAATAAAGGGTCTTGGTAGAAGTTAAATCTGGTCTAGAAGATGACCCTTCAAATGCCGGACTAATTATTATCACTTGTTATTTGGTCCGCAGTTTTTGTAAGTTTTAAGTCTATACTTAAAGTAATCGATAGAATTTTGTAAGAATTTCTAACTATTTGTATAGGTTTTACAATTTGTTGAAAATATAAACCGACTGGGCTCGAAATGAAAATTTATAGGTATAATGTAACAATAAATCTAAAACTATTTATGTTTGATGACTAATACAATGAAAAATTTAATATGAAAACATAATTTTAATCTACTACTGTGAAATAGAACGAAATAACAAACGAAATCAAATAACAATATTTCGTTCTTTTATAAAACTGAATACTTACTCTGTTATGGAATCTGAAGATTTGGAACAGCACAAATATTTCTTTATACCTGACGGCATTTTAAAACGAATATTAACACAACCTTTCTTGCAAAGGCGTTTCAGAACAAGTGGAAATGTACATATGTAGAAACGCAATTACTTATTCGTCTCAGGTGATTTCATTATTTGACGAAGTTATCGTGGAATTCTACAAGTTATAATTTTTACAACCTGTAAAATATGATTCACTTAATTCTTAAGTCAACGGTGGGCTGAGTCAAGTTATAAATTTAGATTGCTTATCACCAAAATAAATTCAAGTGTTATTTAAAAACATGAAATGGCCAGCGCATGACCTATCATCAATTATAAATCTTATATAAGTATAAAAAAAACTTAAATAATACACAAAGATGTCCGATCAAGGTCATCTGTATCATGAATGAATTAACAAATTGGCATACATTTATCTCTCTCATTTGCATAGATTACAAGCGTGTGCGATAAGGATGGATATAACACGTTTGTCCTTTACTAATTCATATTGTTTCGACTAAGTTAGGACATTCCATTTTAAAACAATGCTCGTTGTTGACAAATACTTTTGCTGTAACGTAAGTTTATTAATTCAGATACCTTGAGTCATAGCCCTACGAATAACGTTATTTTCTGTTAGTGTCACTGACTCTGACATTGCGTCAGTATTTTATTTTTCACATATGTATTTGGTTTTTTACATTTGCTAATAAACTTACCAGTTGACTTAGTTCTGAATTATGAATGCTTTTACTAAAACATATATTTTTATAATAATAAAATAACAGTAGTGTCTTATGTACCCCAATAAAAAATAAGTAAACGACACTGCTGAATTTGACAGAATGGGCGGAGCTAAAAACTTAATTCATACAATTCGTAGATGGCCTTAATCGGCCATCTTAAAAAAAATCATTGTACCTCATTTTTTTTCTATTCTCGGTAGTTCTAGCGTGACCTTATATATCACTAAACTCTGTTCACTGAAACGAGAGAATGTGGACCTAATTTTTGAACAGGGACAAGTCATTCTATTGGTTAAAACACGATAATTCTGAAGCCGAACCAATAGAATGACTTGTTTCTGTTCAAGAATTACTTCCACATCCTCTCGTTTCAGCGAACGCAGAATTTTATTAGGAATTAATATAAAAATCATACTTTCGTAATGTCCTGCTTCCCTAATTATTTTACATAAAAAAGTTTCAAATAAATTCTACATCAGAATCAATAAACAATATTAATTTTGATAGCTCTATAACGACAGAAATTAGGTATGAAAATGTAATTTTGTAATAATTTTTACCTCTCGTTGTGTTTGTTGGAAGGGCGATTTTTAAAAACCATAAGAATTAATATCTGTTTAACTACGTATTTCCCAATCGGACAATAATGGGAATAGTTGAGAAGGTTTTGGTAACAATTGGACAACCGGAGGTATTAGATTCTTGAAAAAATTCTTCTAAATATTATTTTTTGAAAATTTTTGTTCTTGCTAATATTAAAGAAAAATAAATTCTCTATCTGATACATTTAAATATTTTATTATATAAAATAATCTGTTGTAATAAATCTTATAGCCGAAATAATACCATGGAAACCAATTGAAAAATTAAAATATTTGTAACTGACAGTTAATGTCTGTGTCAGAAATCCGAAGACATTACTGAAGACTTTTTCTGGGAAGTACATACATTTATTATTTCTTATTATATTAATAGTTAAATATTTAAAATTATAGCTATATTCAATATACCCTTCACAAATACTGTCAATCTCGACAGTGAATTGGAAACATTTCGAAAAATTAGAAGAGTAGGACAAAGTTTCTTCATAGAATGAATTTAAATTTTAAAAATCTAAATATAAAGAATTGGTATAAGTAGAATTTTTGGTGTAAAGTGTAAGTATAAAAGATATGTTAAATAAATAGGGTGCGAGCAGTCTTGTGACTTTTTTGGCATTAACAAGTAGATATGAGGGCCCATGTTAGAATGATAGCTAGTAATTATGTACATAGATGTCAAATATCATAATTTTTTATTCTAAATTTCGTGATTTTCCAATTTCGTGCGGGTTTTTTCCCCCGACAAGTAAATTCCACATTCCTGGTGACCTGAAAAAGTCTGACATTTGACATCTATGTACATAATTACTAGTTGTCATTCTGTCAGAGGTCCTCATATCTGCTTGTCAAGGCCAAAAAAGTCACACGACTGCTCAAGCCCTATAATTATGTAACCAAAAACGGAAGTGTACCGTATGTGCTTAAGTGTCTGATCGCGAATCTAAACGTGGGTTCGATCCCGACCGACGCCAAAATTATTTCGATTTTTAAATGGCACAAAAGTGACACCTCCCCTATGGTGTACTCTACACGCCAGTACTGAGTACACGCACGGTACGAATATGTCATAATCATTACTGAAAAATGTATACAAAGCAGATTAGTACACCCAGTAATGAGTAATATACCGTTAATATATGTATATTTTATTAATTTTATATTTATTTTCAAGACTCAAGCTTGACGTCGATCAGAATCGAACCCGGATTTTTTAGAAAGATTTCAATTAGTAAGTTCGATAATATCTCTTGGTAAAGAAGTATTTGTGAATAAAATGTAAAGAAAAATACTGAGACGTAATAAATTTATCTTAATAGTAGTTTTATAGTCGTTTTTTATTCAATTAATGCCCCAGAAACAGAGAAATGGAGTACATTCTAGAAAGACCAGTAAAACTGGATAATAGAAATGTTATACACAGACTTCAAATGTAAAAAGGCAATAATATGACAGTTTAAATGGCACATAAATACCCTATACACGTATTTCGCACTAATCAAGTTCAGGAGTCTAGTTTCTTTGTCAGTTTACGACTGCAGTTGAAAGTGCTAAATAAATAATAAAACTAAACGTCTACAGTGCACGTATTTTGAGTAATTTGAAAGTTTCGATTCCTGCTTTAATTTAGGGAAAGCAGGCAGGGTGTTCTTCGCCAAATACCAATGAAGTGTAAGAACGCTTATTGAATGCCAATCGAACAGCTAAAGAGAAAAGACCATAGATGAATCCAACAGGTGAAACATAAGATGGATGATTCTAGTTCCCATGAAAAACAAGTGATAAAGTAGGTGAACTAGTGAAAACAATGTACAGTCGCAAACAAATGAACAATTGTTCTTTGAGTGAAATAGTAATTGGCGGAAAATGTAGCAGTATCTTCCTAATTATTAGTTTTTAATAAAATACTCATAATTAACACTCAAGTTATTCAAATAAAATAATATTCACATTTCTTTAAGCGACGACCGGGCCGAGTAAATTATTTCGGGAAATGATCCATTGGCGGATAACAACAGGAAATATCTTGGAAAAAAGTTTTTCTTTAATTTATATTACACATTTGACAAAATAAAACTTAGATGCTTACAGAACAAATATAAATCTTATACTGAAGCTCTATGCTTTGTTTTTCATCGACCAATATTGTTTTGTGCATACTAAAAACTATCTGCAATGTTGTACAGAATATAACGCAGTTTCTTATGACCTGTATAAAGCAGTGCATGGACATATATTTATGTGAAGTGATAATTTAATATTTAAAGTGAAAAATGGTATTTTTTTATAAATGGGTGTTACTAGACGAAAGCACTAGGTCTTTTAAGGTAAGTATCATCATTTATTTACTCTATATAAAGAACATTCTAGAGACGAAAAGCTAAAGAAATATTGCCTTAAAATTCATAATTGTCTTTATTAATATTATCGAGTAGTCTTGAAGGATCATGTGTAATATTATTATTAATACTAATTATAATATTATTCGTCTTCGGTTGAACTAAATGTTTTTTATCATATTGATAATAACGTATGCTGCATAAGTTTTGGCACAAATTTCAAGAATTTTTACTTTCCGTTACCTTTAGATGAAGAAGGTATTGTCTTTGGTCAAAAATTTCGGTGGTGAGTTTTCAGTGAATAAGTACGTTTTAGGGTCCTTACAATATGATTTTACTATTTTTACGATGATGAATGTGTGTGTGTGTGTGTGTGTGTGTGACTATAATTTCGGCCGCGAAAACTCAATACTAGAATTCCGAAAATTACAATCTAGGTATTCCTCTTCCTTACATCCGTTTGCAGACTTGATTAGATTTTGGTTATTTATAATTGGTCAACCGAAAATACCCTCATTTGAAGATTTTAACAGTTAAAAAAAAACGCTGTTAATTATCATTTTTTTGCATTTAATGTATTCTGTATACGAATTGATTACATTCTATATTTCATATTCAATGGCTATAGAGTTAAGAAATTATAAAGGAATAAAATTTCATAAAGCAGCGAGCTATGCTGTAACTGTGGAAAGAGCTACTATATTAAGAAAATTGAAAAATGTCAGTGTCACGTGTAATTGACATAGTATGTTTGTGTTAGAATATTTTGCTAGAAATTTTCTGTATGGAATTTGTACAATATAAACAATACATGAAGGATTATGGTAGTCATTATTCAGGAAGATGTATCCAGACCTTATGTCTTAGTTTAACAAAGTTGGTTAATTTTATTGAAGAACACACAGGAGAGGATTTTATCATTTGGTCAGACCCGCGCTACCCTTCCCAAAGTCCGTCCCATAGAATGTGTTTGGGCTCCTTAATCTCGAAAAGTTTACGTGGAGGGTAAGCCCAAAACGAGAACAAACTTAAATGCAGAATATACTGGAATCTGGCATGTCCGAGAAAGCGATGTAAATGTCGCCAAAAACCTAATACTAGGTGCCCGCAAAATGTTGTGCCTTGTGGAAGACGGTCTTCTTTGTTTAATTTAGGCTCATAATTTTGTTGCTTATAAAATAGTTAATTATTAAATATTACAAGACTTTGAGTAAATACATTTTTTACATTTTTTGTTGAAATTTATTCCAAAACTTGAGACGCATCAGGTGCATTCTCTCTGGCACAATTGTTCTATCTAATAAAAAATCTGTTGTGTCCAACACACTACCTTTCGCCATTTTCATTTTATGTTGCATATGGCGCGAGCAGTTATATGACTTTGTTAGCCTTGGCAAGGAGATATGGGGGCCCGTGTCAAAATGACAGCTAGTAATAATGTACATAAGTGTCAAGTATCATAAATTTTTATTTTCCAAATCCATGTGGATTATTTTCCTCGTCAAATAAACATCAGAATATTTTGAAATTTTGAATGAAAAATTATGACATATGAAAATTGTGACATCTATGTAAATAACTACTAGCCGTCAAGCGTCATTCTGACACGGATCCTCATCTGCTTGCTAAGGCCAACAAAGTCACATGACTGCTCGCGTCCTATAAGTAACGAATGTAATATTTCTTGTATACAAAGAGGTTTATTACAACAAATTATTCTATATTATTATATATTATATCTCCAAACCTATACGAGATATAATAAAAAATTTAAATGTGTCAGATTGAGAATTTAATTTTCTTTAATATTACCAAGAAAAATTTAAAAAAAATATTTAGAAGATTATTTTTAAGAATCTGTTACTTCCGGCTGTCCAATTGTTACCAAAACCTTTTCAGGTCTTCCCATTAATGTCCGATTGGGAAATACGTAGTTAAACAAATATTAAGTCTTATAGTTTTTGAGTAATCGTCATTCTAACGTCCCACACACACACACACACACACACACACACACACACACACACACACACACACACATACACACACACACGCATACATACACACACACACTCACACACATACACACACACACACAGACATCATCATAAAAATGTTAAAATCGATTTAAGGTCCTTAAAACGTGCTTATTCATTAAAATCTGGATATGCGATTTTTAACATGAATCCAATACCTCTCTTAGCGAGAGGTAATATATATGTAAATCAATTTTAGTGTTTATTTAAGATGTAGTTTCTTATGAATACATCCACATTTGAGTATAATAATCTTAATAAGGGACAATTACTATCCATTAGGTATCCAATTTGCATGGGTAATTGTCTGTCTCGCGAACGTGTTCTTGTTGTGTTGGATAGCATATTCATAGAGGATGCATGGTGGCAAGTTGTGAAGGTGGATTCATTAGCATACAGTGTATGTACAAATTGAAACGGGCGGGTAATGAGCGATGGGACGGGACGGGTTACTGAGTGTTGGTTGAGAAGTAAGCCACATTGTGAGATCAAGGTCACGTGAGATGCATCATGTTCTAATAACACCTATTGTTGGGAGCATCGCTAGTGCTACTGTGCACCAACATGGGATAATAGAAAGAAGAGAGAAAGTGGAAATATTAATAGTTGCTGCTTAGTTTGAAATCACAAACTTTTGTCATTGCGTGTCACTGTGAGATTTATTGTAACATGGCCCTATAGTCAGACAAATTGTTGAAATGAAGACATGCATTCAATGGATTTCCTGCCTACTCTGTATAGTAAAATAATCTTACGGTTCCTTTAACATAAATGCAATTTTTGTTTAAAATAATTTTTGGAAATGCTAGTTTCTTTAAGACATTTTTTTTAATAATTTCAAATTTAAGCGTGCATAATTTTTGAATTAATTGTTAAAACTTTATGAAAATTGATATATAATATATTTGACCAGTGGTGCATATTTTACGTATCTTGATTGGGTTCCAGGTTACAACCCTAAAAACAGGGTGGTAACCGTTAAGTAAATTTTTAAGTTTGTCGCTTCATAGTAAAAATGGGACCATTATCGATATGGCTGAAACTTGGTGAACATATTTAAAAATGTCCGTAGAATCGAAATGTATATGATTTAAAAGTTGCCGCCCCTTAGTATTAGAGTTATTAACCCTAAAAGGGGCCTATGACCTTTGAAAATATTGTTTTTCTGCTTTATTGTTTTTATCGCTTTATAAAAATTTGATGTGACCGACACATTATTACAGTCCGTCAGTTCTATGTACATTGTACAAATTCCAAACAGAAAGTTTCTTGCAAAAGATTCTACATTTCCAGTAAAATTTTAACACATATTACGAGCCCAAACTCATATTAATTAAATTTCTACAAATTTCTTTCGACTAGTTTAAAATATAGATTTTAATCTTACCAAGTATTCCGCCATTTAATATTATGTTACATCGCCTTTATTAGTAATACCAGCTTAAATTCTATTGAGCATTGTATGCCTAAGCCCCGCACATTTTCCTGCGAGTATTGTTGTACATAGCAAGGTAGGTTTTACTGTACGCACGTACAATGCCGGTCGAACTAATATCACCCATCATTTTGGCCCACAGTTTTTTAAAGTCTATACTTAAAGAAGCCAAAAGAATTTTGTACAAATTTCTAACCATTTGTGTAGATTTTATAATTTGTTAAAAATGTAAACTAGCTGAACACTGACATCTGTCAGTCAGAATTTTTTAAATCTAGCTGTTTCCATGGTTATAGCATAGCTGGCTGCTTTATGAAATTTAATTTATTGTGACGTGCGCCCCTGAGAGAAAAGTATGCTTGCGCCGCTACTGATAGCATGTTCGCGAACAATGACGTAATCCCTTCGAAAGAACGTACTAGAGCGATGACGTAATCCCGGAATTTCCCAGATGTTGAATTCCCGCGCCTACGCCGTGACCCACTTCTTTTGTATACAGGTCATTGTCGCTTCAGAAGAGTTCTAGAATGATAGGGGCTGTATAAATACCGTCGGGAGAACAGCGGGAGGACAGTCTCATATATACAAGCAACCAGATATGAACTCAGTGATATAAATAAACAGTTTACAAGTTGTTAACATAAATAAATGTAGTTATATAAATAAGTGTAGTGATATAAATGTTAGTTAGATAAATAATCGTAGTGTTTAAGCATTTAATAATATTCTTAGTGTTTATAATTATTTAATCTTAGTGTTAGTTGTTTTTATTATCTTTTAATATTTAGTCTTAATTATTCATCGTTTAATAAACGTATTCTTTTAGTTAATAATATTTGTCTATGTTTTACACTTCACCCATATAAATAAGTACGTTACATTATTTATAGTCATTTAACTCTAAATCTATTGAATATGAAGCATAAAATTCAATCTAATCATATTGAGAATAAAAATATTCTTAAATATGTATAATAACATTAAATGTGAAAAATTATATTTAACAGCATTTTTTCAAGAAAAACTGTTAAAATTTACAAATGAAGTTACTTCCGGTTGATCAATTGTAACCAAAATCTAATCACATCTGCATATGAATGTAAGGAAGAGGAAGAGTAAAAAGTTGTAATTATTTGAATTGTAGTATTGGAGTTATCGAATCACACACACATACAGACATCATCGTAAAAATAGTAAAATTATATTCTAGGGACCTTAAAACGTCCTTATTCATTGAAAACCAACCACCATTTTTTTTTGACCAAAGACAATACTTTCCTTTCCTAAATATGACGGAAGGTAAAATTGGGTCCCATGAGGATTTGGATGAAACTAGGTGAAGTTATATAAAAACAGTCCGTAGAATCCAACCTAGCCCGGTGCGGTTGTGTAATTTATCTAAATTCAGTGTTGTCTTTAGGCACGGGCCACCTGGGCCCGGGCCCAGGGCCCCGAGGTCCTGGGGGCCCCCAAAAGTTTGTGTGATTGAAAAAAAAAATTGTCACAACAAAAAAACATTGACAGTTTTTTTATTTTTTCTTTTGATCAAACATTAAACAAACAAAAGTTATGAATACTTCTGCAAGGAAAAAATTGTTGCTGATCACATACCTATCTACGATATGTATAAGCTTCTTAAAATTAACAATATTGTCGAGATCTTTCCCAACGTAGAAATCGCGTTTAGGATTTTCTTGTCTTTGATGATTAACCAACGCCAGTGGCGAAAGATCATTTTCAAAGCTCAAGCTAATCAAAAATGAATTGCGGAACAGTATGAGTCAGGAGCGATTAAAATGTTTATCTCTGATGAGCATTGAAAATGATGTTTTGCAAAAAATTGATTTTAAAGATGTAATCGAAGATTTTGCGTTACAAAAGTCCCGAAGAAAACCTGTCTAATAATCTGTATAATAAAGATAATAAACCTATAAAATATCTGTTTTTGTAGAAAAAAAATTTATAGGGGTAGAGGGGAGGGGCCCCACGTACTAATGGCCCAGGGCCCCGAAAATCTTAAAAACGGCACTGTCTAAATTAATTCATTATTAGATTTCTTTTGATAAAAATTGTATCGGGTGTCCAAAAAATTGTTAACTTAGTATACTTGTGTAAAAATGTTCGGAGAGTTTGAATATGAACCCTAAATAATTGTACAACTCCTTATTTAGTGGGTACGCACCCTTAAACTTTAAACATTTTTTTCTATATGAATTCACTATTTAAATTTCTTTTCATAAAAATTGTATTGGTGTCCAAAAAATTTGAAACTCATTATACTTATGTAATAATATTCGGGGACCGGGGAGTTCGAATATGAACTCTAAATAATTGTACAACTACATATTTGGGGGATGTGGACCCTTAAATATTTGTAAACTTTGATTTAAATAAATTCAGATAAATGATTTTTTTTTCTATCGCTGTATTAGTTGGTTTGGGATTACTATTAACCCTTCATGTAATTCGTTTGTAGAAAATAATACTTTTTTATATTTTCTCATGAACACAAAAATGCTGTTGTGAATATATCATCAAGAAAATATGCAAAACATTTTCATTTGTGATAATATTTGAAAACGTGCATTATATTCTCGCAAATGCAATAAGTACAATAAATTTTCTTTTGTTTCAGTCATTTTCGCGGAAACGGAACAAAAAGAAGTCCGCATTTACGTCAGCAAATATTTAACATGACAAACACCTTATCTCATTCGAATAACATTTCAGAAACAATATGAAACAAACAAGATTGTTATCATATGCACTTCACACCGCGCAAGTTTGACAAAACATTCTATGACTAAAAATAACACAAATTCCTGAGAGATAGTTTCCTGCAACTAGCGGATAAGTTGCTTTGTAACGCATTAGTCTGCCTTATGACAGAGCTTTTACAAAGTTAGAGTTAGGAGTTGGGGTTCGTAGATATTGTGACGGCTAGAGCGACCGAAGGTTGCAGACAGGAAATGATGTCTTTGTGTTTGATAGAAACTTGGAGTTGATTGAATGATGAGCTTTTCTTTGAAGAGCTTCCATCAAAGACTTTTACATTCAATTTCAAATCCATTTACCTAATTATTAACTGTAAGAACTATTATTCATGTATAAATACATAAATATATCATCACGGCATATTAACATAATCTTATTTTACATAAGTTTTACACAAAATTGCCAGCCGAAATTACTTGATTTCATCAATTTACATCATTTAAACGAAGATATTAAATTTTAGACTGATCCAGCGTCACGCTACTATAGCCGAACAACAACGCAATGCTTGGAGGCAAAAATATACCATTTACCCCGTGAAAACAATCCTCCTAACGTATCTCTAGCGAGATCTGTTGAAACTTTTTAGACTTTACAAGAAAGTTGTACGACAGTGTATAGGAGCTTCAAAATGAAAACAATTAAGGCGCAGGATTTTTCAAAAAATACGTAAAATAAATTATTAAACTCGCCAAAGAATCACGGGGCAAGGCAGAACTAAACTTCGTTATAGCTTAAGCTATATTAATTGTTGTAGTAATAAGCAGATTCAATATTGTAACGTTTATTTATTTGGGTAAAGTGTAAAAATCAGAGAAATATTATTTAATAAAATAAAGATTTATTAAACGATAAATAATTAAGATAAAGATAATAAAAATAACTAACACTATGATTAAACAATTATAAACACTAATTTAAGGCTAAGAATATTATTAAATTCTTAAACCCTAAAACAGTCAAATTCTCGAAAGGGTGTTAACAGTTAGCTAACTGTTATTGACTATTTTTATGTTTTGGTGCTAAACTTAACCTTTATCAGAAAGTGCTATTCTTTGAGAATAGGATTAGGTTATTTAATTCATGTTGTCATTGATATGGCAAGTGGTAACGATGCTAGTATTAGAATAGTGTTACGAGTTGGGTATTAAATTGTTTTGAGAAATGGGTTAGCAGTAACACTGACAACTAACACCGGTATTAACGCTAATAATTTTTCGAGAATTCTGCTGTAAGATTATTTATTTAAACAATGTTTATTTCACTATATTTATTTATGTTCACCACTCGTCGACTAACTATGTAAACTATTTATTTATATCACCAACTATTCATTTTACGATGCGTGTCTATATCAGAATGCCCGGTTGTCTTCCCTGACGGAGTTTATATAGTCCGACGTCCTATTCCTAGGGTGTTTTCTATTATTTAATACGAGACGTATTCGTTTACTACGCTGGTTGCTCACCCGATTACATCATCGCTCAGCGCGGCGATCGTCCTTAAAACACAGTATCGTCCATTAATTTTTTTTTTCGAAAACATATGTTACATAATGTTTCCATGGCAGGGTGTGCCAATCTACTTTGTACACAGATTTCGGTAATAATGATGACATTTGTACTGTGTCGCACGGTCCGTGTAGGCATTTACCAGGGCTCACCTCACGGACACTCATTGTTGGCGTGGAGAGTGTACTATAGGAATCACGTTTGTGGTTTGTGCCATTTAAATTTCGAAATATTTGTTTTACCGTCGGTCGGGATCGAACCCGTTTTTCGTGGCCGTGTGCTTGAGTGTCTAGTCGCGAATCTTGTATCATTCTCCTTATTAGCATCCATTTTGTAAGTTTCCTTTTGAGGTAAAAGCGTTCGCAAAATAAGTTATTTCCCGCGTATTTTATAGTAATATACCATGAAAGAAAACACAAATTCAATTCTTGATGCAATAAATTCTTCCATAAAATTACGAGCTCATTTTCACCCTATATTCCATTCTAGTCTGTCATCGTACATTTACTCGTCGGCTACACATCACGCCCCCGCTAAAGTTATGTGAATAAAACCGAGTAGAATCAATCGTTTATCTTAATTATCTCGAGCTGTTTCAATTAATTTACCCAGAATTTGATAGATGTTTCATATTTTCAAATTACATGAAAATTTTACCTACGTGTTCTTCAATATTTGTTTACAAATTAAGGTTTATGTTTGACGCAATTTTGAAAATTTAAAAGCAATTGGATTAAAATTTATGGTCTACATTTTGACGAAATAAATGGGAAAACTTACTGGTGGTTGCAACAAAACAGTGCTTAATTACAATAAAGAATCAAATAACGTATATAGAAAAATGTATTGTATTTATCTCATATTTAACAGAAAAATAATAAAGTTAGTAACCTGTTCGCTAATCACTCTTTTTACCTCCCGCTAAGAGATGTATTTGGTTCATGCTAAAAATCGCATATCCAGATTGTAATGAATAAGCACGTTTTAAGGTCCTTACAATCCAATTTTAACATTTTTACGATGATGTCTGTGTGTGTGTGTGTGTGTGTGTGTGTGTGTGTGTGTGTGTGTGTGTGTGTGTGTGTGTGTGTGTGTGTGTGTGTGTGTGTGTGTGTGTGTGTGTGTGTGTGTGTGTGTGTGTGTGTGTGTGTGTGTGTGTGTGTGTGTGTGTGTGTGTGTGTGTGTGTGTGTGTGTGTGTGTGTGTGTGTGTGTGTGTGTGTGTGTGTGTGTGTGTGTGTGTGTGTGTGTGTGTGTGTGTGTGTGTGTGTGTGTGTGTGTGTGTGTGTGTGTGTGTGTGTGTGTGTGTGTGTGTGTGTGTGTGTGTGTGTGTGTGTGTGTGTGTGTGTGTGTGTGTGTGTGTGTGTGTGTGTGTGTGTGTGTGTGTGTGTGTGTGTGTGTGTGTGTGTGTGTGTGTGTGTGTGTGTGTGTGTGTGTGTGTGTGTGTGTGTGTGTGTGTGTGTGTGTGTGTGTGTGTGTGTGTGTGTGTGTGTGTGTGTGTGTGTGTGTGTGTGTGTGTGTGTGTGTGTGTGTGTGTGTGTGTGTGTGTGTGTGTGTGTGTGTGTGTGTGTGTGTGTGTGTGTGTGTGTGTGTGTGTGTGTGTGTGTGTGTGTGTGTGTGTGTGTGTGTGTGTGTGTGTGTGTGTGTGTGTGTGTGTGTGTGTGTGTGTGTGTGTGTGTGTGTGTGTGTGTGTGTGTGTGTGTGTGTGTGTGTGTGTGTGTGTGTGTGTGTGTGTGTGTGTGTGTGTGTGTGTGTGTGTGTGTGTGTGTGTGTGTGTGTGTGTGTGTGTGTGTGTGTGTGTGTGTGTGTGTGTGTGTGTGTGTGTGTGTGTGTGTGTGTGTGTGTGTGTGTGTGTGTGTGTGTGTGTGTGTGTGTGTGTGTGTGTGTGTGTGTGTGTGTGTGTGTGTGTGTGTGTGTGTGTGTGTGTGTGTGTGTGTGTGTGTGTGTGTGTGTGTGTGTGTGTGTGTGTGTGTGTGTGTGTGTGTGTGTGTGTGTGTGTGTGTGTGTGTGTGTGTGTGTGTGTGTGTGTGTGTGTGTGTGTGTGTGTGTGTGTGTGTGTGTGTGTGTGTGTGTGTGTGTGTGTGTGTGTGTGTGTGTGTGTGTGTGTGTGTGTGTGTGTGTGTGTGTGTGTGTGTGTGTGTGTGTGTGTGTGTGTGTGTGTGTGTGTGTGTGTGTGTGTGTGTGTGTGTGTGTGTGTGTGTGTGTGTGTGTGTGTGTGTGTGTGTGTGTGTGTGTGTGTGTGTGTGTGTGTGTGTGTGTGTGTGTGTGTGTGTGTGTGTGTGTGTGTGTGTGTGTGTGTGTGTGTGTGTGTGTGTGTGTGTGTGTGTGTGTGTGTGTGTGTGTGTGTGTGTGTGTGTGTGTGTGTGTGTGTGTGTGTGTGTGTGTGTGTGTGTGTGTGTGTGTGTGTGTGTGTGTGTGTGTGTGTGTGTGTGTGTGTGTGTGTGTGTGTGTGTGTGTGTGTGTGTGTGTGTGTGTGTGTGTGTGTGTGTGTGTGTGTGTGTGTGTGTGTGTGTGTGTGTGTGTGTGTGTGTGTGTGTGTGTGTGTGTGTGTGTGTGTGTGTGTGTGTGTGTGTGTGTGTGTGTGTGTGTGTGTGTGTGTGTGTGTGTGTGTGTGTGTGTGTGTGTGTGTGTGTGTGTGTGTGTGTGTGTGTGTGTGATCACTTGGCACACTTCACAAGATTTCAGTCTCTGAATCAACCTCTCGGGCATTTATCAAAGACTAGCCCATTCAACCAAAACTACAGACGCGTTTCGCTCTTATTGGTGCTCTTCAGTGTGGTGTACTGACGCCTATAATTTTAAATATTTAACTATTAATTCAATAAGAAATAATATATGTATGTACTTCCTTTCGGCTATAAGATTTATTACAACAGATTATTTTATATATTATATTTATATTATTGCTAAATCTATAGAAGATATAATAAAATATTTAAATGTATCAGATAGAGAATTTATGTTTCTTTAGTATTAGCAAGAAAAAATAATATTTAGAACAATTAAAATATTTATAAAACACTTTGCACACTTCACAAGATTTCAGTCTCTGAATCAACCTCTCGGTCATTTATCAGAAACTGGCGCACTCAACCAGAACCACAGACGCGTTTCGCTCTTATTGGAGCTCTTCAGTGTGGTGTACTGACGCCTCTTGCGAGGCACTGAGACCGATTGAGCCTCGCGTTCAGCTGGGTTAGCGCTAGCCAGCGCTAGACTAGCAAAATAATTGAACGGTTCGCTAGAATCTAGCGTTGATATAGCGCTTGAAGAAATAGCTAGCGAGGAATATTTCGCTAAAACATCTAGCGAATTAATGAGCAGCTGCATGCGTCATATTTGGTGGCAACGAACGTCACTTTCTCTTTCTAACAAATTTACTACCTGTTTAATAATATTTACTTCTGATGCATCTTCTAACAATTCAGGTAATAATTTCCATTTCAAAATTAAGTCTGTGAGTTTTCAATACTATACATATTAAGGCTAGGACTTAGAAATGGGTATTTACTTAAAAGGTAAAAAAACCACTCACCCGGACAAATGTAATACGGCTCGGAGTAGATTCTTCATCCATAAGACCCGTAAGACCCATAAGAACCGTAATAATATTCCATTGTAATTGATGTTTATTGCTATGTTTCATAAACTGCCTAAACTAGATAACTCTTACCTCGATTTTTATGTAGGATAAAGTCAGAAGCGGTCATATACGTCTTATGGGTTATACGGTTCTTATGGGTCTTTCGGTTCTTGTGGGTCTTGCGGGTCTTACGAGTCTTATGGGTGGAAAATCGATTCCGAATCGTATTCACTGAAATACGGGTGAGCGGATTGTCTTTTGGATTCACTAGTATTCCGAACACTAATACAGATAGAACTGTCAGTTATTTTCTTACTTTTAACAGCGCTTGCGCGTTAAGTTTAATAAATGAATATCGTTCAGTGCTAGGTTAGCGCTACCCCGGTTGAACCCGAGCAATGTTTACCGAAGTTTCTTCGTTCTCTTCGCAGAGTCGACTGTCGACTGATACTTTTTTCGGCTATAACAATCTTAAATAGATGGTATTTCAGAGGACAATGACAGTAAAGATACCTGTAATAGTTTTAAAGTCCTTTTTGCTGACCCTTAATCAGTTATACATACTAACGGTCAATAATTATTCTAGCGTAATTCTCGTATGAATGAAAATTCAGTTATTTGAAAACATTAAACACAAAACATATATTTGCACTATACATTTCAAAACATTTATCCCTGAAGATAAATCTCACGTAACCATAAAATAAAAATAACATCGTCCTGAGAGTCCGTTCGAATACTTTAAGTGCACTACTTTCACACCTGGTATCCTCTTCATGTCCTCACATCCTCAAATGTGTATCCTTCCGCATTTTAGGTGTCCATTCCTTCGGAACAATATCCTTGATGCTTGGTGGTTCTGTGTTACGTAGCATAAACGCGCCAGTTTGTCACTTGTCTTGTGATAGATGGGCTTTTGTTTTTTCACCAGTTATAGGAGTTGGATTGTCTTGTAGGAGGCTGTTTTTTATGTTATGAATCTTGCCAGATTGTATTCTTAATCTCTTGGATGTTGTTTTTAATGAGATATATTTGTCACTTGATAAACTGAAGCATCGGGGTCTTTATTAAATATTGCTGTAATGTATTATAACTTGCATGGAGATACCAGGTATTTTTCAGAATTTACACAAAATTCTGAATTTTTATTTAGAGTAATCATTATTTATAATATTTTAACATAAATATTTTTATATACAGGATGATTCCAACTGTCCTTAAATATGGAGGCGTGTTATTAATATCTATTTCTATAGTGACATTCGTGTCTCTACACCTGGTGCTCTATATACCCTGCTCCTACACATCGCTGTCCAGATTTACGTCCACGTTCCATGTTTCATCTGCAGATATAAATTGCTCGAATGGACAATTTCATGCATTGCTGATGAGTGGTGGAGCTACTCAGTGCTCAGGCATTTGGCGTTCGGTTTGTTTTGTATTCTGAATTGGCCACTGCGCGCTGAAAGCCAAGAGAAAGCGATATTGAGTGAATACGTCGCCGAATATTGATGAATATGTACACTGTAAAATGGATTCACGATTTGTGATAGAATGTTTGATTGCTGCTTTGTTCCACGCCATGGTTATTAATTAAAATTCCACTACCATCATTGGGAATTTGTAGTTAATGTCAACAGAGATATATTTCACCAACAAACTTCAATAGGGATTTATTATTGTTATTTCTCAATAATTAATTTGATTTTCAAACTGCCATAAATTGATATCTCTTTCCATTATTACGAGGACTGCTAGAAAAAATTCTGCGAACGATGTAAAAGAAGACCTAAAGAATTTTATAAACGGCTTTATTGTTGTTCAAAATATTCATCTTTATTTACTTTTGACAATTACTCGAAATATCAGTCAAACAGCATTTATTCGTACAATACAGTACTTTCCATATTATCTTATTGGAAGAAGAATGAATAGCTTAGTAATAGAAGGTTGAAGAAACAGAGGAAGACCAAAGATAAGATGGAAGGACTGTATTGTGGAAGACTTGAGAGAAAAGGAACTAAATGAGAACGACACGCAAAACGGAAATGAGTGGAAGAAAAAAATATAAAAAATAGCGACCCCTAACGAAAGGGAAAAGCTAGAGAAGAAGAAGAAGATGTCAGTGTCAAGTACAATTTGCATAGTTTGTTTATGAAAATTTATGTATGGAATTTATACATAATACACAGGATTGACGGAAGGTATTGTGCTGGCCACATCAGATTTTTTACTTCCTTGTACGTAAATAAAGGAAGTATTGTAATCGCGAAAAATTTCGGTTTTCAGATTTCAGCGGAAATATCCATTTTGATCATCCCTGAATCCATTTTGACTAATTTCGTCGTGACGTCTGTACGTACGTACGTACGTACGTACGTATCTCGCATAACTCAAAAACGGTAAGCCGTAGAAGGTTGAAATTTTGTATTTAGGACTCCTATAACATCTAGTTGTGCACCTCTCTTTCTGGTTATTATACAATTTCCAGAAGTGGCACTTTACATGAAGCCTATAATAGATTTTAATGAAATACTGTTTTAAAATATAATCCAAAACTTTTCAAATTTAGTATACAAGACTTTTATGTCAATCGAAATATCATATTAGATTTTGGTTAAAATAGGCTAACCAGAAGTGGTACATTACTTGAAGTTGTTAACAGTTTTTCTTGAATAAAATGATTTTATTTTGATTTTAGAAATAAATGCTTCAAATAAAAGTTTTAGAGAATTAATTTCTGCGTCTAGCACATCAAGTATTATTAAAATAGCCCATTGTATAAGCGAGATATGTAAATTTAAAAATTATATACTTTTTTGTTTTTGTAATAAAGCTTGCTATGGATTAGGACAAAAACATAAAAAAATGTTCATGTCAAATTACGTTAAATACGTGCAATATTATGATTCGTACAATAACAAATATTATATTTTTATTGTGAAATTAGTCATATTCATTGTTGTAATCAAATATTTCTTTGTTGTAATCAAAACTCTCTTTAAAAAGAACCGGGTTAGATTATGGTCGCTATATATCTTACTGTTTTGAAGTTAAAATTAATATTTTGTAATTTATTTATTAAAAAAATATGTATAGTTTAATAATCGTACAAGGAAGTCATGTGGTGTCCACATCAGATTTTTATATTTTAAATCTGCGAGAATGCCAATGTGATCATCCCTTGTGTAGTACCTACTTGTGCAGTAAATTGAAAGTACTTAATCTAATTGCCTGCAATAGATAGATACAGGCATTCTGAGATTGCCGTCCTTTAAATTGTACATTAGGACTTCAAATTAATTATCGAATTCTCTGTAGATGTACACTTGCAAATCTGTTCGAGATTCAATTCACTAACTATGCTCAGTAAATAGGAACTATTAGCAATAGACAAAGATTTGCTTAAGCGATAATATTTTTATTGTAAACTTCTATAAATCAGATAACTGCCATGTTAAAATTATAGTACGATACTAATAATAATTGTGCAAAGACAATAAAATATGTAAACAAATTTAGAGCGCAAGTACAAAGTTTTCTTCTTTGTTATTGCATTATTGCGTATTATCGTCAATTATCGAACTTGTTCAACAATAATCGAAAGTGTTTTAAATTAACATTAACAGTCATTGTAATCCAAACAGTTTTGTACAAATCGTGGAAACTGATATAATTTCGAAACAAAGTACTTAATATGCTATAAAAGTAACATCTTCTCTTGTTGCGTAAGCATTTTATACAGATCCTTTTTTACTTTCTAGAATTTTATTGACCTAAGAAACTTGTGAACTACATTTATCGTTACATTGTTTACATTTAAATACAAAAGAAACTCCGCTCATAAAATAATTTACATCAACGTTCAAGAATTGGGCCTATATGCTAACAGCTTTTTTATGATAAACTTTTAAAATTCTATTAAAGTTTAAAATGAAATTCACAAAACAAATTTTAATGACGGAGGTTAAAGTTTTAATTCTCGTAAACTTTCTTAATTACGAGTTTTTGCTAAACAGATAAATGAAACAACGTTTACGATAATAAAATTCTTCAGGATATACTTCTTATTAAAACCATATTTTCATTAAAGCAATTACCAAGGAACTTACAAGAGCTCTACAGGTTTAATATGAACTAGACTACATTAAAAATAGTTGCACAACTTTGAAAGTGTGTTCCTTTTTATTAAAATTGTTTGAGAGATTAAAATGTACCAATTTTTCAATTATGTACTCTATTAGTTTTGCGTAAATAAAATTTACAAGTTGGAGGTAATCTATTTGAACACATTTTGTGACAACAAATGTAGACAAAAATCTGTTGTGGTCAGCACAGTATCTCTCGCCATTTCCATTTTATGTTACATAATTAACGAATTTAACATTTCATGTACACACAAATAATTCAAATTGTATCTATTCTTTCTGTATGAGGAATATTGTCCTACTCTTCTTATATGTTCAAAAATTTTCATATTCATTGCCGGTATTAGCGTTATTTCTGAAGGGGATCGCCTACGCTTATCCAAATGAATGAAAAGAGGCTCCAAATTTTGCTAATTATTCTAAATCTGTTACGAATTTGTAACACAATATCTTCCGTCAATCCTGTGTATTATGTATAAATTCCATACATAAATTTTCTTGCAAAAGATTCTAAATTTCCAGTAAAATTATCTCATAAATAAACTATGCAAATTACAATGACACTAACATCTTCTTCTTCTTCTTTAGCTTTCCCCATTCGTTAGGGGTCGCTATTTTTTATTTTCTTCTTCCACTCATTTCTATTTTACGTGTCGTTCTCATTCAGTTCCTTTTCTCTCAAGTCTTCCGCAATACAGTCCTTCCATCTTATCTTTGGTGTTCCTCTGTTTCTTCAACCTTCTATTACTAAGCTATTCATTCTTCATCCAATATATTCTTCATTTCTCCTCATCACATTTTCAAACCAATGTAATCATCTCGCTTGTATCTTTCTAGAAACTTCCAACACTAGAGTTATTTCCTTACCGATCTTTCCGTGTCTTCCCCAACATCTACTTCAACATCCTCATCTCTGCCACATTAATTTACTTTTTATTTATACTGAGATTTTATCTATTTGAATTATTTGAATATATTAATAGTTTCCATGTTTAGCATAGCTGGCTGATTTATAAAATTTTATTTCTTTAAAATTCTTTAACTCTATACCTATTGAATATGAAGTATAACATGCAATCAAATCGTATAGAGAATAATATATTCTTTAAGTTATAATAACGTTAAATGTGAATAAATCAAATTTAATTGTTAAATCTTCAAATGACGCTACTTCCAGTTCACCAATTATAACCAAAATCTAATCAGTTGTTCTTCTGGATGTAAACTTGAGGAATACGGAAAAAATATGATTTTTGGAATCGTTGTATTGAAGTTATGCGATCCGAAATTTTCGTCACATACACACTGACACACACACACGCACACACACACACACACACACACACACACACACACACACACATCATCGTAAAAATGGTGAAATCGTATTATAGGGACCTTAAAACATGCTTATTCACTAAAAACTCATCATTGAAAAGACAATACCTTCGTTACCTAAAGGTGACGGAAGGTAAAAAACTTGATATGTCTATAACTTTTTATTTGTACTGTAGCTTTGAAAATACACAAAACACATCTCGAATTTTTAACTAATTATGGCTGTATTTGTCATTAATTTGTAATATAATTTGAACCCTCGCTCTTAGAAAACATAAAATTAGGTACGTAACTTTTTAAATTTTTAAAATATTTGTTCTTTATTAATTAAATTAACATCAAAATGAATTAAAAATCAACAAATATAGAGCTTTACCACTGATAAAAAGAATAATGATATTGCAAAAATAAAAAGTTACAGACATAATATCAAGTTTTCTTAATAAATATGTAAAAATAAATTACAAATTCTTCACAGATTTTGCATAATTAGCAAAAATGTAGAGTCTCTTTTCGTTCATTTGAAAAAGCGCCGACGATTCCCTTAATACTATAACTATTTATTTTAAACAATACAAATATATTAAATTCATAGAAATGGGAAAATATAATTAATTATTTTCAACCGGGTCAGCTGGATTAGTTTCCAACTGATCCATTAATTCTGACGCCTCTAATATAATTTTAAATATTTAATTAATAATAATAAGAAAAATAAGAAATATTAAATGTACTCACCAGAAATAGCTTTCAGTAATGTCAGTAAAACTGTTGAATTTTGACACAGACATTTTGCATTTATCTGTCAATTACAAACATTTAAATATCTCAACTGGTTTCCTTAGTTGTTTGGGTAACGAGACTTATTACAACAGATTATTCTACTCCTATATTATTATATATTATATCTCTAAATCTATAGAAGATATAACAAAAATTTTAAATGCATCAAATTAAGAAGCTAATTATTTTTATTATTTGTAATTATTAGAACATTTTTTTAAGAAACTACTACTTCCGGTTGTCCGAGTGTTTTCAAAACCTATCAGCTCTTCCCATTAATGTTAGACTGAGGAATCCTCACACGCACACTCACATACTCGCTAACAGACATCATCGTAAAAATGTTATAATTGGATTCTAGGGACCCTAAATAAATATATCATCACGGCATATTATCCATTGCTGGGTGTGCCAATCTGCGTTGTACACAGATATCGGTAATGATGAAATATTTGTACCTTGCGGGCGATTACCAGGTGTCACCTCACGGGCACTCATTGCTGTCGCGGAGAGTGCACCACAGGCGTCAATTTTGTGCAATTAAATTTCGAAATAATTTTTGGTGTCGGGCGGGATTGAACCCGGGTCCCCAAATTCGCAACCAGACACTGCAAATACTTCGTCTGATAAACACACAGTGCAATGTAGCAGTATGTACCTACTGCGACCTTAAAATATGTTTATTCACTAAAATCTGGATGTGCTATTTTTAGCATGAATCTAATACCTCTGTTAGCGGTAAAAAATTAAAATTTAGAGACACTGTGTAACTATTAAATTATAATATACCTCAAAGCAAATGATCGTAATTCATCTAATAATGCAAGTAACATGTAATCATTTTTATAGGTAACTATTATAATTGAAAGTGAAAATAATGATCTAATTCGTCATACTATATTGTATTCAACAAAAGAAACAATACAATATAAAAACTGTTATAATTTTACTGTTCCTATTTGGGTACTCGTTTGGAGATACATAATACATTACCAAATTGTTTAGAAATAATTTTGTGAAAAATCCGTCAGGTAGTTGAAGCCTGCCCTGTTCTTTTTCCGTCATTCGTTCCATCATTTGATAAGCGCTGTTAAAACACAGAACATAAATCATCAAATATCATTCGTCTGTAATTGCTGGAACTAATGCAGTGCAGCAGAAGCTGATTTTGGCTCATTACACCGCCAAAATGTGAGGTGAACTTCACTGGAAACTGGGCCATGATTCTACGCTTCGGATTATGTACGCGTACGCCTGCTGAGACAGATTTCAACAGAGGAAAGGAAACTACCCTTCGGGTGCTAGTAAAATGTTTCGGCTTATCTTGTTTTTTCTCTTTTCCCGTGGTAATGGTGTTATTTATTCAAGTGAAAACTGCCAGGATTGTCTGAATAAAGACTCGGGCCTATTTTGTAAAAGTTTTTCTCTCTTTTAAATGACACAGTCGCACAAATTGCCCATACAGTAATTCTTTATAAACGAAGAACTTTTTTCCTAATGCACGGTCATAATTTCAGGGAAACAAAGTAAAAGATATGATATAGTCACTTAATTTTTTGTTAAGTTATACACGTACCTACATATTATTTACTAATGCTGGCAACTGTATTTAGTTCATTTGCATAATATAACTATTTTTTTCCAATTTTTAATGTATTATCAATATTTTCTTCTCCAGAAACTTACCGTTATATTAAAGGCATTGGCAAGTTATTTTCGATATTTTGCAAATACCATTAATAACTATAATATAAAATCAGAAGTTTTTTAGTTTTTATTTAATGTCTCTGCGATTATTTGTTCCAAAGTTATAGTTATTTGAAAAGAATGTAAAAATCTAGAGTGACGTCATCTACACCGATTGCCGCAGTAGGTACATACTGCTACATTGCACTGTGTGTTTATCAAACGAAGTATTTGCAGTTTATTTAATACAAATGAGCGTTTTTATGTTCAGTGATTATATGTTTTAGTATTTTGTGACATTAAAATGCCTAATTGTTGTGTTGTTGATTGCACACACAATAAAACAAAAAATAAAAACTTATCTTTTCATAGAATACTGGATAAATAAGAAACGGGATTTATGATTTATAATACAATCTTAATCTTATACAACATCCATATCTAAATGACGTACAAATACCAAATATAAACTTAAGGAGTTCTATGGGTGTGGGCACGTAGAACAATTGTTCTTAGGTTTTTATATATAAAAAATCTAATGTGACCAACACAATACCTCTCGCCAATTAATTTTTATTAATTTAAATACATACCAATGGGGTCTTGTTGCCGCGTGCCTGATGTCTGGCTGCGAATCTGGGGAACCCGATTCGATCCCGATCAACGCCAAATATTTCGAATTTTATATGGTACAAAATTGTCCCCTGCATTGCACTTTCCACACCAGTAATGAGGCGACGCTTGGTAACGCCCACACGATATAAATATGTCACTATCATCTATGTACAAAGCAGAGTAGCATACCCAGCAATGGGTCGTATGCTGTGATAATGTATTTAATTAAATACATACCTGCATATTTACTAATGCTAGAAATTACGTATATTAAATTTCTTTCCTTATAACTATTGTTCTCTTTACAATATTCGTTTTAAAACGTTGTTATTAATTTGAAATTATGTATATTAAATTCCTTTCAATAAACTATTGTTTTATTTACAGTTTTTTTTTAAAACGTTACTGTTGTTAATTTGAAATCATTATTTTTTCGACAGTGACATTTATCTGTCAGTTACAAACATTTGAGCTGAAATGTGTAACCATGGAGTTGTGTTTGTAGCATAAGTTCCGAGATATAATTTTTATTGTACTTTCTTTATAAATTTATCCATAAAATATATATAAAAAAATCTGTTGTGGTCAGCACAATACCTCTCGCCATTTTCATTTTATCTTGCATAGGGCGCGAGCAGTTATGTGAATTTGTTGGCCTTAGCAAGCAGATATGGGGGCCCGTGTCAGAATGACAGCTGGTAATATACATAGGTGTCAAGTATCATAAGTTTTCATTCGAAACATTATGATTTTCCAAATCCATGTGGATTATTTTCCTCGACAAGTATATTCCATACTAATGGATGACAAATAAACAGAATATTATGAAATTTTGAATGAAGAATTATGACATTGTGACATCTATGAAAATAACTACTAGCCGTCCTTCTGACACGGATCCTCATATCTGCTTGCCAAGGCCAACAAAGTCACACGGCTGCTCGCGCCCTATAAGTACCGAATTTAACATTTCTTGTACACACAAATAATTGAAATTGTTTCTCTTCTGTCGTTCTATGAGAAATTTTATCCTACTATTCTAATATGTTCAAAATACTTCAAATTCATTGACGGTATTAGCCGTATTTCTTAAGGATATATGTAATATTGACATACCTGCAATTTAAATAAATATTTAATTAATAATACAATAATATATATTAAATGTACTCATACCTTCCAGAACTGACACTGACATTTTGCATTTATTTGTCAATTACACAATTTTAATATCGCAACTGTTTTTCTGGCAACGAGATTTATTACGACTATTCTATATCATTATATACTATACCTCCAAACCTATACGAGATATAATAAAAAAAATAAATGTGTCAGATTGAGAATTTAATTATCTTTAATATTTGTAGTAACAAATTTTCAAAAAATAATGTTTAGAAATTATTTTTTTATAAACTACCACTTCCGGTTGTCCAATTGTTACCAGAACCTATTCAACTCTTCCCATTACTGTTAGATTGAGGAATCCGTAGTCAAACAGGTCTTTAGTCTTATAGAATTTGAGAAATCGTGTCTCCAACAATCTCACACACACACATCCACACATACACACACACACACACACACACACACACACACACACATACACACACACACACACACACACACAGACATCATTGTAAAAATGTTAAAATCGGATTCTATGGACCTTAAATCGTGCTTATTCAATAAAATCTGGATATGCGATTTTTAGCATGAATCCAATACCTCTCTTAGCGAGAGGTAAAAAGTATTAATGCAAACATATAGAAAATATAATAATCTTTAATTTTTAAAATAACAAATTGCGAAAAATTAACATTTAAAGGTATTTTTTTATGTAAAACTACTTTGGGCTTCAAGTAAACTACCATTTCTGGTTATTCGATTGACACCAAAATTTAATGGTTTTTTTCGATATTTAAGGTAGAAAGAAATACATGGTTTCAAAAGTTTCTGAATGATGGTATTTGTGTTAGAGTGCCCAGAAGATCCACACACACACACACATACACACATACACACATGTCCACACACACACACACACACACAAACACATATACACCCACAGACATCATCGTGAAAATGTAAAATTGGAGTATAGGGACCTTAAAACGTGGTCATTTACCAAATTCTCGATCTGCGATTTTTAGCACGATCCCTATACCTCCCTTACCAAGGGTAGCGGGAGGTAAAAATAATAATTTGAAATTATTTATTTATTCTTCTATACCTTTGACGAAATCCATATGCTTTATGTTGCACTTTTATATATTTTTGTTATTTGTTTCAATGTTTATAATGTTATAATAATTCTCATCACCTGAAGAAGGCTCATGTGGAGCTCGAAACCGGTCGACCCGAGTATTTATTAAATAATTTTTTTTATGACTGCAATCCAGCAACAATTTATTCCCTCATCAATACATCTAGTCAAGCAGCCTTTTCTTTTATAAACAATAAAACGTCAATAACTGCGCTTACAAGTTTTTATTGTTATTTTCTAATTAGACATATTTCTTGTATAATTATTATGTGAAAATATACATGTAAAATCATTAATTGGTAATATTTATATAATCAATTGTAGAAATAGGCTTTAATGATTGAAAGTAAAATAAAATAATTAATCATAATAAATATTTTTATTAACAGCAGATAATTATTCCTTGTGTCTGGATATTTTTCTCTGATTTTTTTACCGCACAAGAAGGAATAACCCGTCATTCTTTCTTGTGTAATGGTATGCAAGAATTTACCAATATACAAATAGGGTATAAGCTACATGCCTCCAGACAGTATTATTTTCCATATTTAACATTTTTCTTCTTGTAGCATGTAGCATTATGCTTTGACTAACATGTGGTATTTAGCTGTTTTTAGTTCCAAAATTATTGTTTAAAAAACCACGTTATTTCATTTTCCAATTCACTATTTTCTTCATTTTGTTTAAAATTTTCATGGAGATATAGTTGCCATAAAATATTGAAAAATCAAAATATTTTTCAAAATGCAAGACTCACAGCAGTTCGCTATGTACAATGCGCACTGTATGCTGCAGCGAGACAGCAGTGCGAAATTAACAATCTATATCTGATGAATTAAGAAACGGAGCAAAATTTGATTTTGACTGTGTCTAATTATAATATAGTTTTGATATATGGAAAGTCAATTTTTAACTTGTCAATGCCTTTAATTCGAAATGATAAAATTGAATTCTAGGACCCTTAAAATTTGATAATAATTATTGGAGCAAACTTAGAGAATCATTTTAAATCCTTTCTTCAGAGAATTTTTATTTGGTTGATAAAGTTGTATAATTTGAATAAAAACGCCCACAAGAGGTGCAAAAGAGTTTGTTAAAACCCTGACCGCAAAATTGTCTATAAAGTAGAATAACTGTCATCAGCAGGAGAGATAGCTCTCCAGTGGCAACCTCGAAGGTAGCCATTTTTTACCCGAACACCGGCCAGTCTCATTAAAGGAAAAGCTTTCCGGACAAGTTTATTAAGGCATTAAATCTTGGGAATGTTATACCAACACTTCGTGGAATTAGTCGACGTAGAAGAATGTCAGAATTAGGAAGGAAACATACTGATAACGCAGCACAAACCTGGGTAGAGTGATAACGTTCTGCTTCTCTAAACATACTCAAATAAATTGCCGAAAAAGTACATTAAATCAACAAATGCACAGCGCCTACAGCCTACGAAGATTAGCATAGTAGGTATATGAATTAATTTCGCTAAATCATAGTTCTGAAGAATAATAATAAATGTACAGTAACGATACTCGGTGAAACTGTTTTAATATAATATTTAAAAATCTGATGTGGCCAGCACAATACCTTCCGACATTTAATTTTTATTAATTTAAATACATACTTACATACGAGTATTTACTGATTTATTTATTTATTTTTATTTACCATATTATGTTCCTTTACATTCGTATATACGAGGGTCCTTTCATAAATATTGCACACAATTGTTAGTTTATTCATTTGTTTATTTTTATTACACTATTTCTTTACAACCCTTCAATAAATATTCTTCCTGCTTCTTAATGACCGAGTCCCAACGTCTGGGGAGCTTTACTATTCCATCCAAGACACCATCTCTGTTCATCTGTCGAATGGCTTGGGTAACGGCAGCATGAAGCTCTTCCAGAGACGGAAAACGGTGTCCACACACAGACTGTTTCAGCTTTGGGAACAGGTCAAAGTCTGGTGGACTTATATCCGAACTGTAGGCTGCATGAGGTAACACTTCACAACCGTATTCACGCAATTTATCGATTATGACATTCCCGATGTGGGTGCGAGCATTGTCATGGAGAATGAGTAGCCCAGCCTCGAGCAACTGAGGTCGGGTTTTGTGCAATTTTCTGCGCAGATAATAAACTACTGTGATACTTGTTCCACATGGAACTCCGTCTGTTTTGATGATTCCTTTGTAATCGAAAGCAAATATCATCATTTGTTTGACTTTTGATTGAGTTCTCCGAATTTTTTTTGGTCATGAGTAATTTGGACCTTTCCACTCGTTGGACTGTGATTTTAACTCCGGTTTAAAATCTCTAACCCACGTTTCATCAATAGCGACTATTCGATATAAGAATGCTTGACCTTCAATGTAAGGTTGCAATGTCTAAGCGTTTCTGCTTCTGTTGAACAGTCAACAGTAAGAGACCCATGGCACAGAATTTTTTCTTTTGTTTAATTTATTTGTCAGAGTTCGGAAAACTGACGTTGGTGGTATCCCTGCGATTTCAGAAAGTTTCTTTCATATGCACGACGATCTTCTTTAAGAGCATCTGTCACAAGTTTCACACTTCGTTCATCTGTTGATGTTTTCGTCCTTCCTGGTCTTGGATCCTCGTTTATGCTCACACGACCACAACGAAACGAGACACTGTACCAAGGTCCACTGTTAAGTAATCGCAAACTTCACTTAAAGCACTGTGGATTTCTGTTGGGTTTCTGCCACGTAAAGTTTCGATCTTACTGTACAACCTGTGATCTTCGACAGTCGCAATACCCAAGGTACGTACAGGCTCCATTTCTAGCTGACGTTATTGAAAAACAGATGACGCTATAGTTGAAAACCAAACATACGCTGCTTCCCCAAGCCTATTACTACAATTGACGTAAATGTCACTGTTGTTGCATCATCCAATGCGCAGTGTTGCCAACTTGTACATTATTTATGAAATGACCATCGTAATATAATATATAACTATTATTTTATTTACTATTTTCTTTTTAAAACGTTGTGACAGTGACATTTATCTGTCAGTTACATACGTTTGAAATCTGAACTGTGTAACTAAGGAATTGTGCTCATCTTTAAAATCCCGGAGCCTATGATACTTTATAAATTTATCTATTAAATATATAGAAAAGTATTAATGCATTCCTGTTTAAAATTTAATTATCTTCAATTTTTATAATAACATAAATCATGAAAAAATAAATAAATAAATAAATAAATATTTCATCAGGGCATATTACCCATTGCTGGGTGTGCCAATCTGCTTGGTACATAGATATCGGTAATGATGGAATATTTGTACCGTGTGGGCGCTTACCAGGCGTCACCTCACGGGCACTTATTGCTGGCGTGGAGAGTGCGCCACAGGGGTAAATTTTGTGCCATTAAAATGCGATGTAATTTATTGTTCGGGGTCGAACTTGGGTCCCCAGATTCGCGACCAGACACTCAGGCACACGGTCACGAGACCCCATGAAAAAATAAAATTTCAAATTATTTTTTTTTGAAAAACTATTTTGTACTTCAAGTAAAAGTGCTATTTTCGGTCTTCTGATTTACAACAAAGTCTAATGGCTTTTTTTCCATATTAGAATGGCGCAGAAATACATGGTTCCAAAATTTTCTGAAGAATAGTATTTGAGGTACAACATCCGGAAGATCCAAACACACACACACACACACACACACACACACACATACACACATATCGTGAAAATGTTAAAATCGGATTCTAGGAACCCTAAAACGTGGTCATTTAGCAAAATCTCGATATGCGGCTTTTAGCACGATCCCTATACCTTTTCACCAAGGGTAGCGGGAGATAAAAATCATACTTGTTAAGTTTCGTAGATTTCAATCCCTGAATCAACCTCTCGGTCATTTATTAGTGACTGGCCCGCTCAACCAGAACCACAGACGCGTTTCACTCTTATTGAAGCTCATCAGTGTGGTGCACTGAAGTCTCTAGGAGCCATACTTGACTAGATTGAGTGCACGGATGATCTAAAGTTGATATGATGACTGCATCTTTGAATGGTTTATTATCCGCACACTTAACCTAGTTAGTGCCTCCTAGAAGCTTCAGTGCACTACACTGATGAGCTCCAATAAGAGTGAAACATGTCTGTGGTTCTGGTTGAGTGGGTAAGTCTCTGATAAATGACCTAGAGGTTGATTTAGAGACTAAAATCTTGTAAAACTTGTAAAGTATTATTTTTGTCGTTTTTAGAGCAAATGGATGTATGTATGCTCTTTGAAATTTTTGTACGATGTTTAATAAACTAACTAAATGTTTCGTATGAATGTACTTTGTGTACATGAATTGTAACAATCTGTAAGATCTTACTACTCTGAAGAAGGTGCAAGGGTGGACCGAAACGTTGGTATAGTAAGGATAAATGCTGTTTGACTTGAACTTTCGAGTAATTGTTAATACGTAATCCACATCACAGTCGAGTAATTATCCACAATTATTTTTAAATATTACACAATTCTGAAATTTCGAAAATGCAATTTTCTTTTGCCAATGTCTCAAATTGATAGTTTTTGTTAACATATATACTTTTAAAGTAGTTAATGTGATAATTTAAATGTTATAAAGATAACGATAATAAAAGGAAGTGTTAATGAATAGAAAAAGAGTTAATTATTACAAATTGCATCTATTTATTGCACCCTATAAATCGTCACACTTGCAACAAGCTTTTAAATCTTCATTACGAATGCATAAATCCTTTCGCATCTAAACACTGGAACAAATACATCAATTACCTCAGAATTTCTTGCACAATCATTAACAACTTAGCTACGAACTCAATAAGACATCAATTTGATACATAACTATACTTTTTACCTATCATCAGGATGTCTCCAATTGCTTCTATTATTTATTCATATAAAAAGCTATCTTGAAAAAGTTCTTATACAACTACCATGTACAATTTACCAGAACTAACGATGTAGGTAACTTTTTATTTCATTTCAACATGACATAGGCTTAAAGAATAAGTCTCACGTTGACTATATCTGCGTGGACATCAAGATGCAAAACAATAAAAAGTTATTCATAAAACACTGCTTTCTGTTTCTCAGCTAAAAAGATGTAGCAAATACTTTTCCAGCAAAAAAAAATACGTACGTACATTGAATTCCTAATAATTTCAATTTCATTTTGTATTGAGACCTCCACTATAATTATTTTATGGAACTTATTTAAGGGCATTAACAACGCGAATATTTTAACACATAACTTTTTTAAACTTTAGTCGGGTCTATTTTGTAACTCAGTGGTTAACTTTTAACAATTTCAACCAATATATATATATACCGCGAACCAGGAACATAGGACTTTAACATGTAAAATCAGATTTTCGTAATTGCCTGCTTCCCTAATTTATTTAGGTAAAAAAAGCTTCAAATAAAAGTTGTAGGGGATAAAATTCTTCGTCTGAATCATTTCGTATGTCTTGTAATGTCAAAAATTAGATATGAAAATGTCGAAAATCACCGCAAAAATAGCTATAGCCATGGAATTGAATAAAAAATTAACAAATGTTAAAGATTTATCTGTCAAGCTAGGTTAATCTAATTTCATTATTATTTGTAAAATCTGTTCAAGTGAAAAAATATCAATTTAAATTAACAGATAATTGTTAATTGAAAAAGAAATTAGAACTAATATCTAATAAAAATTACCTTAACGAGACAGATAAACCGTTACATTTGTTAATTTTTTTGTCTCAATTCCATGGCTATTGTTATTTTTGAGGTGTTTTTCAACATTTTCATACCTAATTTCTGCCGTTACAAGGCATACAAAATTAATGTTGCTTATTGATTCAGATTGTCAAATTATTATTTATTGGATAATTTTTTTAATCAGTTGTTAAAAATTAACCACTATGTTACAGAATACGCCTGATTGTTCCTATTATATAGTTTTAAGGTCTTTAATAAATGACTATTTTGTGTTCATACTTAATTTACTTAAGTACATCATTTCTCTTTTAACTTCTACTTCATAATAATTAATACTTGTCATAAATTACAAATGACAAGTAGAACAATTAAAAATAGTTTGGTTCTTCCGCAGACTGTCACAACAACTTCTTGTATTCGTGTTCATTGTGGTCTGCTATATACATTTTATTATTTATATCTTAAGTACATCTATTCTGAATGTGACATTAAGATAAATTAATTAATGTATATGATTCAAATAAATGCATTTTTATTTGTTTACACTATGAAAGTTCTTCATGTCTTAGAAAGGAAATATGACTACTAAGACCACTAACAGAATATTTTATTACATACTTGTTCTGACTATGGTTTGAATAAATAATATTGTAAATAAATAAATAGATCACTACGCTTTCTATAGGTAGATTTTGATAGATCTACATAGAACGTCTATATTCTGACAACGGATGTCAATATATAAAAAAAAACATATTTGTTGAATAACTTTAAAACATTAAATGGATACATTTCTTGTCGCTTTATGGCACCAGTTTAGTTTCATAATATTTTTTACGTATTAAAATTAATAAAATTAAATATCAGTAAAATCGTGTAATTGTGCTTCTCAACGCGCGTTAATATTAAGCTCGCTGCAGACTATGCGTGTATTAGGGATTCGTAATGTGCGATGAATGATTCCCAGGCAATTTGTGAATAGTGTATAAGGACTTGTTCGTTCAAAATGGATTCGTAAACAAAGTGGTTCGTCCGCGCATTAACACGAATCGCTGATTCAACAAAGTTCGCGTTTGATGCATGCCAGTTCTTTAGTACGCACTAGTTAGTGAAGTTATTCTTTATTTTATTAATTCTAGAGAGCCTCTAGGGTTCTGTGTATGATATACTTATTGTTGTTTTAATAACATAATTATCCAAGAGTACTCAAGAGTCCCAAAAAGAATACGAGTGTCTGTTCACAATCTGCGTTGTTTCCGTTTTGGTTTTGGTTTTTTCTTCTTCTTTTGCGCCGTGATAGCGAAAACAGCCTAGCTATTGCTAGATCGTTGTTGCTCTCCATTTTTTCAAAGCAGAAAACTGTACTGAACGTGAATTTATCATATACCGCGGATACACACATAGTCTTTAACGAGCTTTAGAGTGTAGAAGGCTTGCATAAACCAAAGTTCTATTTTTAACTTGTTGTTTGAAATTGAAATATACAGATCTACTTGTTTTAATGTAGAAAATATATTTAATTAATAATTTTCTAAGAACAAACAAAAGTTCTATGTTTACATTGTTACTTGTTTCAAATTGAAGTAAATTTATTTTATTTCGCCTGGAAAATATTTATTTTATAATTTTTAAACGAGAAAACAAGTTTTGATATAAAATTAATGTAAGAGAAAAATAATATTTTAAGAATTTTGCTTTTGATTTTACTTAGGAATCTGTAAAATTTCTACAATGAAGAATATAAAATAATTATATACTTATACGCTAGCGAATTCTGCAATATACAGAAGAAACAAAAATAAGCCCAACGGAAATGAAATACCTCAGGAAGAACAAAATGGGACAAGAAAAGAAATAAAAAAACATAAAGACGATGACAAATCAAGAAGCAGATATAATAACCAAGATAAAACAGAAGCAATCCACATAATGATGACTGATCAGAACAGCATAGTATTTATTAATATTATTATTTAAGTTGAGAACTTTAAGCGCTAACTACTTTTGTCAGTGCGACCTGCAAATCCTATTGTAACATGGTCCTATCTTAGTTTTCTGAAAGTAGTTCCAGAGTTCTTATGAAGCCCGTCACTGCTCCAAAAATCAGTTACTCGATCTCATTTGCCGCGAGGTACTTTTTACCTAGTCGGTTAAGTGTCCTTACGGTCAAAGCTGGATATTCTTCGTCCTCTTCCCAAGTCGATAGATACTGTTTTTAGCTATACCAATGTTACATAGATGGACAGCTAATAGCTCTTTGGTGTTTATCGGCGAGGGAAAAGTGAATTCCGTAAACAGCCTAGTAAGAAAATTAGTAGAAGCGGGAAGTATGAACAAAAAAAAGGAAGATGAAAGCCAAGGAAAACATGGAAGGAAGAATAGTGGATCTCAGAAATAAAAGAGCTTAAAAATTGAAAGAAATGAGAAAGATCGCAATGGAGTGAGAGTAGTTGGAAGAAAGGATTAAAAATTAACATTGAGAAAATGAAATCTTATGCCTGACTACGAGTATTAAAAATATGAATAAGAAGAGTCTCTTCATTTCATCTCACAGAAGTTCTAACAGGGTTTAAAATGATGCAAAGATAATAAGTAGCAAAAATAAGATAAAATGTTTGTAACTTTCATTGGGAATTATATGAGGAAACCAACTTATGTGCATTAATATTTACAAATTAGCAGATGTATCCATATTTTTGGACATTGCTCCTTGCCACTATAAGTAGGGTTACCATAACTGAATAATTGAAAAAGAGGACGTCGAGCGAAACGAGGCCAATTTTTTTTTGCTATTTTATTAGCACAAATACTATTGATATTGGTATAATAATACACATACAGTAAAAATTTTGAAAGATGTCCGATCAAGGTTGTCTACGAATTGTATGAATTCAGATTTTTGCTCCGCCCATCATGACAAATTCAGTAGTGTCGTTTGCTTAGTTTTTATGAGGGTACGTAAGATACTACTGTTATTTTATTATTATAAAAATATATATTACAGGAAAAGCATTCAAAATTCAAAAATAAGTCAACTAGTAAGTTTATAAGCAAATGTAAAACCAAATATGTTAAAAATAAGATACTGACAAAATGACAGAATATAACGTTATATGTACGGCTATGAATCCAGGTAATGTATCTGAATTAATAAATAAACTTACGTTACAGCTAAAGTATTATCAACAACGAGCATCGTTTATAAATGGAATGTCCTAACTTAGTCGAAACAATATGAATTTTTGAAAGACAAGCGTGTTATATCCATCCTTATCACACACTCTTACAGCCTTTGCAAAAGAAAGAGATAAATGTATGCCTATTTGTGAATTCGTTCGTGATACAGGTGCCTTTGATCGGACATCTTTCAAAAATTTTACTGTACTTAGATAGGTGCAGGATGCAAAACACATGTAGGAGAATATTTATTTTATTTTTGTAACAAGTGCGGGAAATTAGTTCTCCGAAACGAGAGCAGCGAATTTTGGAATATGCATGGAGTTTCAGAATTACGTTTTCCGCATATGTTGTATACGAGGTTTTTTCTGCAGTCTTTCACAAAATTAATAAAAATTACAAAACGTATTTTAAATGTTTGACATCTGGGTGGCCATACATAATATTTTGACGTGGTCATGACAATAACTGTTTCCATGACAACAACCATTGGAATCGACTATTTCTCGCACTCATTTAAAGTTTCTAAACACGTATTTCCCGCACTATTGTAGAAACAAAAAATTTACTGATTAATTAAATAAAATACAAAATATAGATATTTCTATGTACCCGTACATCATATAATTTTAGATACATACTTAGGATTTAAAAAAAAGACGACAAATGCATTGAAAATGAAAAAAGATACCGGACCCGGACCTTTACCAAAAAAAGAGGACATTTCCGGTGAAAAGAGGACGTCTGGTAATCCTAACTATAAGTATTGTCTGAAGGTATGTACACCATTAAAACGAAAAAAGATTTCACCAAACAAAGTCATAACTCATAGACAAAACACCATAATACAAATAGCATCGCCTTTTAAAATTCAAGCCGATAACTCCAGTATTTTAAGTGTCCTAACTATCCGTTGCACGTAACAAAAGTAAAAGCATTTCTCTGGAATGCCCTGCTGGGTACGGGGGCCGGTGCATTCGCCAGGTATAAGAATTTCTCGCTGCATCAGGTAAGAGTTGTGTTTATGGGTCACTGGTATAAAACGTTCGGCGCGTTCATCTTCATGGTTATTTTGTTGACGGTGCTTCTGTGGTAAAACACGGCCAACAGCATCGAGAATCGAGACCGAGAGTTGAAGAAGTTTCACTCGCGAGGTGCAGTGCGGGAACAGGGGGTGTATGTGATTGACTGTGCAGTGGGTGTTTGGTGGATTAAAAGTTATTATTTGGTTATTTTTTATAAGGTAAGTCAGGATTTAAATTTACCTATAAATTGTTAGTAAATGGGATCACATGATTGTGTACGTTAAATGGCCTATTGTGATTCGAAAGGCTCGTGTTCGATTCCTTCAAACACAAAAGTTACCCCTCTGTCTACGATAACGTTTGCGAGCCCGTGAGATGAAGTAAATAAAAACAACGATCAAAGTTTACTTTAAAAATGACAACTAAATTTTTTTATGTCAAAATAATTTTCAAAATTTATTTTCTTAATTTTGTGCGCCGATCGTGCAAAAAACGTAATAATCATTGCGGTCAGTAAGTGCTCTTCTACCGGTATCGGATGTAACAACCAAGATCATCCTCAACCGGTAGGAAGCACTTACTTTTATACAATTTTATCATTTTTTAGTTCTTTTCAATCTTTTTCATATTTTTCTTCCTACTACCTCTTACATACCTGGAATTCTCGGGGTTTTGTTATGCCTTTTTGGAATACACCGTATTTATTTTGCGAATGACCCCTCATTCAAAATTTATCATTAATTTTTTTTATAATTTTGCAAAATGATTACTAAAAAAGCTATAATTACCTAATGTTTCGTCTAATTTGCTTTGGGTATCTTCAGAGATTTATGTACTAAGAAAATATTTCCCATTTTGATGGCAATAAAAATGTCCAAATTTGAAGAAATAATATAAAACAAGATCGCATATAATTTCCCCATTTTGTGCTAATCTGCTTCTTTTTCATATTTCGGTAATAACAATAAAATTATATTGTTGATGTCGTTTATCAGGCGTCACCTCACAAGTTCTTAAAGCTGCTGTACAGAGAGTACCAAATACTATAGCGAAAAATGTCCATATATTTGGATTTTCATTATTAATTTTAGGGTATTATAACATGCATTGTTTATATGATAGATTATGTAGGTTACTGCTAAATATGTATGATAAATCGATGCTCATATTAATTTTAATCATTCTCTTTATGTATCATTTTGCTAACCATCAATTAAAATATCATTTAAATGAGCCCATAATTAATCATGTGACGCATAAAGTGTTTGGCCATAATTAATATAATAAATAACTAAAAGTAACAATAGATTTTAATATTTATTTCTTTTGTTTTGCAGTCATGGTTCCTATCATATCATGAATTTTACGAGAAAATATCATTGAAATTGACTCGGCCATGAAAACAAGAGACTGATGCCAGCTAACAATGTCAAAAGTACAGGTAATGAACTTTTTATTTACTAAGAATTTAATTAAGAATAAATTAAATAAAGAGAGTCAATGTAAATATACTCTCTTTCTCTTTTAAGGAGTAATTTAATCCTTTACCTTTAGACGTAATTTTATTCATTACGTGCGTCAAAGGATGAATTTAAATTGTAATTTTTATTAAAAAATATATTTATTTTTCCAGCAAATATGAAATATGTGAATAAATGAAATTATTAATTTAAATATCAATTTGTTGATATATTTTATAGTATTAATTAATTTTTTGTTTTTATATGAAAACAAATATTATACATACGATTCAGTTTTATCAAAAATAAATAATTTAAAAAAAAATGAATATATTTTAATGCATTTATAAGGATAATAAAAAATATATCAATTTTTTTTTAGAAATTAGTACTCGTATAACTGTTCTATTTGGTTAAAATAAACATACATAGTCATTTGAAAATTATAGGTTTTTTATATTATGAAATTATAAAGTGCATATCAAAATTCAATTAAAAAATCATACGGTATTGTTTGTAAATAAATTAAAATTCACATTTGTTTGTTATACAAATGACCTACTAATTGATATGATTTTCACATATGAAAATTTTTAAACGTTTAATTACAAAACAAACATCAATAAACTAACTTACAGACACGTATCAAATTTTCAATTTACCAATTTTAATACAATAGATAATATTAGATTTAATTTCACAATGTCGGTGTGTTTGACACAGTATATGTATAATTTATATTTTATTTTATAAACGAATTAATATATTATTCCATTAACATTTACTAAACAAAATATAATGAATATTTTATCTTTTGTTCGCTATTTTGAAATCATTTTAACTTTAATATTAACGTGTATATTCTATTTTCATTGTTATAATAATTGGAAATCCAATAAAATTTAAATATTTAATATGCAAACTGTTGTTTAATAAATTTATTTATAAAAATGATAATGTAAAATCAAAATAAAAATCTGATGTAGCCATCACATTACCTTCCGTCAATCCTGTGTATTATGATATACAAATTCCATACATAAATTTTCTTGCAAAAGATCCGATATTTCCGGTAAAATTATTTCATAAACAAACTATGCAAATTGCACGTGACACTTACATCTTCTTCTTCTTTAGCTTTTCCCATTCGTTAGGGGTTGCAATTTTTTATTTTCTTCTTCCACTCTTTTTTGTTTCCGTGTCGTCCTCATTCAGTTCCTTTTTTTCCGCGATACAATCCTTCCATCTGTTTCTTCATCCTTCTACTACTAAGCCATTCATTCTTCTTTCAATATAGTTTTCATCTCTCTTCATGACATGTTCAAACCAATGTAATCGTCTCTCTTGTATCTACCTAGAAACTTCTATCACTTGAGCCATTTCCCTTATCTTTTAATTCCTTACCCTATCTTTCCGTGTGTTCCCCAACATTTATCTCAACATCCTCATCTCTGCTACAATCATTTTCGTTTCATTGATAGTGACATCTGTCAATTTGAATTATTTGAATATATTAGCAGTTTCCATGGTTAGCATAGCTGGCTGATTTATGAAATTTAATATCTTTATTTCTATCTATTGAATATGAAGTATAAAATTAATTCCAATTATATAGAGAATAATATATTCTCTAAAATTTATTAACATTAAATGTGAATAAATGTTATTTAAGTGCTTTTTTCAAGAAAAACTGTTAAAAGTTGCAAATGTGGGTACTTCCTGTGAACCAATTATAACCAAAATCTAATCATGTCTGCATATGGATCTAGAATCGAGGAATTTTAGTAATCGTGGTATTATAGAGTTATGCGATCCGAAACGATCGTCACACACACACACACACACACACACACACACACACACACACACACACACACACACACACACACAGACAGACGCACACACAAATACACACATCATCGTAAAAATAGTAAATTCGTATTGTAGAGACCACAAAACGTGCTTATTCATTAGAAATTCACTATCGAATTTTTTGACCAAAGACAATACTTTCCTTACCTACGTGACGGAAGGTGAAAACTATGTATCGCGAATACATAATTGTGCGTCGGACATCTGGACGATAAAATAATAAGTGTGTACAATTTTGCGTAAAGTTAGTTTATGTTAAAGTTTGTTTAGAAAAATCAAAGCGTCTCTTTTAACTATGTTTCGTGTTGTAAAAAACTTCACAAAATTGCATGCCTGCTAAGCGTGGAAAATATTTGTTTCCATTGACCAGATGACCATCGCTCACTTAACTATCGCCCACTTGACCATCATCTTAATGACCATCGCTCAGAAATAAATTTCAAAAACGTAAGAGAAAATTATGTATAATTAACCTGGTAAGCCATGTATCAAGTACGCTGTGATAACAAATTGATCATTTGTTTGTAACAAAATATGGAATCTTACAAAAATAACTTATTATTTATATAATTAACTTAAATAATACTTAATATTATCTCAACTGTTTTCACAGCTTCCCTGATATCACTGCTTAACAGTTTAATAATACGTAATTTTCTCTTACGTTTTTGAATTTTATTTCTTAAATAAAAATGCACTTCAAGCATATCGTCGACTTCGTGAATTTACGTAGATTCCAAATATATAAAAATATATAGGGTATCCTATTTGAAATATGAAAGTTAATGTCACTTCCGATTAAACCGGAAGCGCTACCATCATGCCAAATACCATGATTTGTGAGCCCCTGAGCCTATTTTACAAATATGTAAAGAGAATTAATAAATAGTTATAAAGAAAAAAGTTATTTTGAGTGTCACCCTGTATAAAATACTACAGGAAATATAAGATGATATTACCTTATGAAAGTGTATTCTTTAGGCGTTATTCTTAGTAAAACTGTCGCTTCAGAAATGATAAATCACGGAACACAATTCAGCAAACATGAAACACTAGCGAAAATTCAATTCATTTTCGAGAATTAAAAAGATAGGGATCACTTCCCACGATTTCTGTCCCTGGTTGTTTATTTTCTGCAATTGTAGCAGTTTACGTCAGTTTGAAAGAAAGTTTTTAAATTTGTACGCACAATAGACCCAGGAAAATGAAGTAAGAATTGCAATCCTAATTGTTTTGACATCTCGTTGCATTTAATGCTAAACGTTTTCAACTAGAGGAAGTAATCATTTTCGATTGCTACATAATTATGAATAATAAACTGCGACTACTGTTATTAATTTTAAAGGTAATTTTTTTATTATTATTATTATTTTGAAATCTTTATTGACAGTACGAGTCCATGATCATAATAGTTCAACTGGTTTACATTTTCATCAAAAAAATTTGTTGTGGCCAGCACAATACCTCTCGCCCTTTCAATTGTGGGATATATAAGTATTGTATTTAACATTTCTTGTACATACAAAAAATTCTAATTACATCTAATATTTATATTTGGATATTTTCTATAATTTTAAATTCATTCTATGAGCAAGTTTTCTCCAACTCTTCTAAATGTGTGAGGTTCTTCCAATTCATTGACGGGATTGGCGGTATTTCTGAAGGGTGTATGTAATATACCTATAATTTTAAATATATAATTAATAATGCAATAAAAAATATTAAATATCGTTCCCAGAAAATGCCTTCAGTACTGTCTCTGAATTTTAGACATTGACATTAGCGACATTTATCTGTTCATTACAAACATTTAATTTCTCAACTGGTTACCGTGGAGATGTTTGGGCTGTGAGATTTACAGATTATTATAAAAAATATATATATCATCACGGCATCTTACCCATTGCTGGGTGTGCCAATATATTTTGCACACAGATTTCGGTAATGATGAAATATTTATACGTGCACTCATTGCTGGCGTGGAGAGTGCACCACAGGGGTCAATTTTGAGTAACTAAAATTTGCTATAATTTTTGGCGTCGGTCGGGATCGAATTCGAGTCCCCAGATTCGCGACCAGACACTCAGGCACACTGCCATGAAACCCCATACAGATTATTATATGGATTATATTTCTATATCTTTAAATATATAGAAGATATAACAAAACATTTATATGTGTCGGATAGAGATTTTTGTTTTTTAGTATTTGTAATAACATAAATATTCAAAAAATAATATTTAGAAGATTTTTGTTAAATTACTACTACTTCCGGTTATCTAATTGTTACCAGAACCTACTCAACTGTTCCTATTACTGTTAGATTGAGGAATCCGTCGTTACACAGGTCTTTAGTCTTATAGAAATCGTACCTCCAATATCCACACACTCACGGACACACACATACACACACACACTGACATTGTCGTAAAATTGTTATAATCGGTTCTAGGGACCTTAAAACGTGCTTATTTACTAAAATCTGGATATGCAATTTTTAATATGAATCCAATACGTCTCTTAGCGAGAGGTAAAATTGAAAAAACCTACGCAAGTGATGACAAATTTTTACAAATTTCTTTTGACTAGTTTAAAATATACATTTTAAACTTACAACACTATCTTATTCAAGTATTCCGCCATTTAATATTGGGTTACATTGCCTTTATTAATAATAACTGCTTTAGTTCTATGTGGCATTATATCTATAAGCCCTGCTCATTTTTCTGTTAGAGTATTGTTATATATCTCTTTCAAAGTAAGTTTTACTATACGCACTTAATTATTTATGAAGTTGTTTCAAATTATGGAACTAGAAGATGATCCTTTAAATGTCGATCACTCATTTTTACCTCTCGCTAAGAGAGGTATTGGATTCATGCTAAAAATCGTATATCCAGATTTTATTGAATAAGCACGATTTAAGGTCCATAGAATCCGATTTTAACATTTTTACAATGATGTCTGTGTGTGTGTGTGTGTGTGGATGTGTGTGTGTGTGTGAGGTTGTTGGAGACACGATTTCTCAAATTCTATAAGACTAAAGACCTTTTTGACTACGGATTCCTCAATCTAACATTAATGGGAAGAGTTGAATAAGTTTTAGTACCAATTGAAAAACCGGAAGTAGTAGTATCTTAAAAAAAAAATTCTAAATATTATTTTTTTGAATTTTTTTATTATTAGTATTAAAGAACGTAAAATTCTCTATTCGATACATTTTAAAATTTTATTATATCTCCTATAGGTTTGGAGATATAGTAAATAATAATATGAAATAATGTGTTGTAATAAATTTCAGAGCCTAAACAACTCTATAGTAACCATCCGATGTTTGTAAATGACAGAAAAATGTCATTGTCAAAAACCAACAGTAGTTCATAAACCTTTTTGGCAGCTCAATTCTAAAACTTGAACTTAAGTCTATTTTAACTGAACACATGACAGTGGATAAGAACCGATTCAGAATATGCCATAATACGAATATGGTTTTATTAGCTGAAAATAAATCTTAGATATTCTTTTTTGGCAACATAACAGTAAAACGTCAAATTAACTGACATTATTCAAGATTTTTTCTGAGATATTGGTAAGTTTACTATTTCTTGTGGTATAACAATAATAACAATTAAATATTTAAAATTATAGCTATATACATATACCCATCAGAAATCCCGTCAAGAAATTAGAAGAAATTCGAACATTTAGAAGTATAGGAGAAAACTTCCCCAAAAAATAAATTTTAAATTGTAAAAATAATCTAAACATAAAGAAAAGACATGAGAAATTTATAAGGCGCGAGAGTCATGTGACTTTGTTGGACTTGACAAGCAAATAAGGGCCCGAGTTAGAATGACAGCTAGTAATTATGTATGTACATCTATGTCAAATGTCAATTGGCCATCCAAAATTTCATGATATTCCAATTCCATGTGGTTTATTTTCCTCGACAAGTAAATTCCATATTCCTGGTGACAAAATAACAATGTGAAAAATTACGACATTTGACATTTATGTAAATAATTACTAACTGTCATTTTGACAAGGGCCTCCATATCTGCTTGTGTAGATCAAGTATGACTAACTACGTGAATTTAGAAAATCTCGAAATTTTTGATGAAAATTCTGACATTTGACATCTATGTACATAATTACTAATTGTCATTTTGACAGAACTCCCATATCTGCTTGTCAAGGCCAACAAAGTCACATGACTGCTCGCGCCCTATACTTATGTAACCAAAAACAGAAGTGGCGAGAGGTATTGTGCTGGCCACAACAGATTTTTTGATCCACAGTTTTTGTAAATTTTAAGTTTATATTTACAGTAGTGAAAAGAATTTTGTAGAAATTACTCATCATTTATGTAGATATTATATTTTGTTGAAAATATAAGCGGGCCGAACTATTAGGCTAGTAGTACACACAAGTTGGACAGGGATCAAAGGAAACAACAGTAAATACTGGATAAAATAAGATAGTTTTATTATGCATTGTAACTTTCATTAAGTATTATATGAGAATAAATATGAGTTCATTGATTTATACAAATAAAAGAAATGTTTAAAGATGCGACTACAAATCGCTGGTAATGGCAATGACTTTTAAACGTCTATGGCCAATCGATATATGGAAAAGAATTTCTTTGAAAAAGTATTTTCTCTTACAAATCACTTTCATTGTGGATAGCCCACCATTTTTCTCACAATTGCCGCAAAAAGAAAAGTCACTTCTGCCAATAAAGAATAATGTTATTTTTTTACTTTCAATGCCTGTAAAGAGCCGTAGAAAACAAAAGTGCCCATTCGCATGTTGCCATTACCAACATAGCACAAGGAAATTATAGAAATTATAGTCCTAGAGCTGGTTGTCCAGCATTCCCGAGGCAGTAATTAAAATAACATCTGGAGAAATTAATCTTCGACTTCTTTCACTTTATACATAGGATAATCGACTTCATTTTCCTTTTAATTAATTATAAATATAGTTAACCTCGATACGATAAATATATGATTTAAATTTTCTTATAAGGTAATGAACATCAAAAGCGTGCTTCTCAATTTGCTGTAATAATGGAGCAGAAAGAATGTCAGAAGATGCAGGAAAACAATAACAGAAAATTAAAAGCATTATTGGTTTTCCTTGTTACGAGTAAAGTCAAATTTATAAATTTGTTTTTAGTTGATCACTTTTATTAAAGAAAAACTTTTTTCTAAGATTACATTTCCAGATGTCGGGAACTAATGGATCACTTGCTGGCATCAACATCAACCCCTGGTTTTCTACATATGTATATTGGTTTAGTTTGCTGAAATCTGTATAAACCGGCTGAAAATTCTGAATCAAAAGTTACTTATAGAATAAAACTTATAATAATGTACGGGCCTGAACCTTCTTGTGAACTCTTGAAAAGTTATACAAAGAAGGAAATCAAAAACTGGGAGAAACATACCGGGCCTTAGTCAGTTGAAGTTCACTTCACCTTTGGCGACAAATGCCAAAAAGCTATTAGTTCTCAACAAAAAGGATTTAGATATTGAGCATGACTTGATTTCATAAGCTGCGGTTTTTATCTGCTTCACTACAGGACATTGCTATTTGTTAGTAAGGAGATTTTTATTTATGTCCGAATTAAACTGTATAAAATTAAAAACTCATTTCCTACTGAATCTGGTATGTTGTACCATATGATTTAATTTACGAATAAATCAGCTTATGTAGACATTGTTTGATAGGTCAGTCAGTATTTAATTTTACTTGTATTTCTATTTTTTTATGTTTTATGTTAAGTTTATGTTATTTTTTAACATGTTTATTTTGATTCTTGAGTTTTCTTTTTGTTGCATATTTTCAATATATTGTGTAATAAACATTGTATCCGATTAAAAATATTAGAATATAGCTTCGTTCCAGCCGGTAATTTTGGACAAGTTTGCAACATGTATCTGATTTTTTAATGCGCGTGCGTGTACATAAACTAGTTACTGACAAGTTTGAAACGCCAAATGAGTCGATAAGTAAATCAATTGTTTAACAACAACAAATAACATATGTCTTCGTCGGTCATTTTTCTAAAAATAAACTAAAATAATGTTGTAAGAAAAATATAATAACATGAAATACGTTACCTAATAATCTAATTCTGATAAGTATAAATTTAATCTTCCCTTGACAGATGAAAATATGAAAACTGATACTGAATAACACATTCGATAATTACGCTCTTAGCAGTTCTGACTGTTTTAAATGGGATATATTTATTGAATACTGAGTGTATGATTTATTAACTGTCTGGTAAAACTACAATATTAGTTTGTGACAGTCGAACAGTACGCGCTGGAACACCTAACCAGTAGTTGCAAACTTGTCAGTGGTATGCTTGGAACGGTATTTTGTTACAACGCATGTGTCTGACAGTCACAAACTATCAGCAATGGCTGGCTGGAACAAACACAGACACGTGTTTCCACTTGCATAAATTAGCGATAATCCTCTGACCTGCTATGAGGTGTACCTGAAAGTCAATGCACAATATCCCTAACCAGCCTATACCATCTATGTAATATTGGTATTGGAAATAGTATCTATTGACTCTGCGAAGAGGACGAAGAAATTTCGGAACACATTGGGGACTTAATGGAATCGTCTACGCTTTTCCATATGAACGAAAAGAGGCTCTATATTTTACCTAATTATGCAAAAGCTATTACAAATTTGTAACTTATTTTTAACATATTTATTAAGAAAATGAGGTCTCGTGGTTGTGTGCCTGAGTGTCCGACCGCGAATCTGGGGACCCGGCTTCGATCCCGACCGACGCCAAAATTTACTTCGAATTTTAATGGCACAAAATTGACTCCTGTGGTGTACTTTCCACGCCAGCATTGAGTGCCCGTGAGGTGACGCCTGGAAGCGCCCGTACGGTACAAATATTTCATCATTACCGATATGTGTGTACAAAACAGATTGGCACACCCAGCAATGGGTAATATACCGTGATGATATATTTATTTCTTTTATTTATTTATTGAGAAAACTTGGTATTATGTCTGTAACGTTTTATTTTTAGAATATTATTGTTTTTATATCTGTGGCAAAGTTCTAAAATTATTGAGTTTTGGTTAAATTTGAAGTTAATTTTTCGAATAACTAATACATATTTTAAATTTTTTGAAAGTTCATGTTTTCTAAGAGCGAGGGTTTAAATTTTATTACAAACGAATGATAAATATAACCATTATTAGTAAAAAACTGAGACGTGTCTTATGTATTTTCAATGCTACAGTATAAATAAAAATTTATAGACATAATATCGCGGTTTTTAAAAAATAAATATGATAAAAATAAGTTACAAATTCGAACAGATTTTGCATAATTAGCAAAAATTTAGAGCCTCTTTTCTTGGTGAAAGGTACCTGACGGCAAATGACTCCTGGAACAATGACTGGCTTCATAAGAACTTTGAGACTGCTTCCAAGATAGAGCCATGTTACAATAGATCTTACAGGTCGCGGCGACAAAAGTGGTTAGCGCTTAAAGCCCTCAACTAAAATAATAATAATAATAATAATAATAATAATAATAATAATAATAATAATAATAATAATAATAATAATAATAATAATAATAATAATAATAATAATAATAATAATAATAATAATAATAATAATAATAATAATAATAATAATAATAATAATAATAATAATAATAATAATAATAATAATAATAATAATAATAATAATAATAATAATAATAATAATAATAATAATAATAATAATAATAATAATAATAATAATAATAATAATAATAATAATAATAATAATAATAATAATAATAATAATAATAATAATAATAATAATAATAATAATAATAATAATAATAATAATAATAATAATAATAATAATAATAATAATAATAATAATAATAATAATAATAATAATAATAATAATAATAATAATAATAATAATAATAATAATAATAATAATAATAATAATAATAATAATAATAATAATAATAATAATAATAATAATAATAATAATAATAATAATAATAATAATAATAATAATAATAATAATAATAATAATAATAATAATAATAATAATAATAATAATAATAATAATAATAATAATAATTTTTTTTTTTTTTTTTTTTTTTTTTTTTTTAACTAGAAGAGGGCATCAACTGCTGAGGTTATTAGCCCATATACTAATCAAAAAGTATAATATAAATAAATACACGGGACATATACTACTATAAGTATTACAAATAGAAGTATCATAATAATTTTGAAAAAGGTAACATGTAAATAAATATGTAAAATAAATATACATATGTATACGAGATCAACAAAACCCACATGCATAAAATACAATATAAAAATATAAGTTTTTACGCATACTTATGTATACGTATAAGGGAAAAATATAAAAGTATACAAGAATTAAATAATAATAATAATAATAATAATAATAATAATAATAATAATAATAATAATAATAATAATAATAATAATAATAATAATAATAATAATAATAATAATAATAATAATAATAATAATAATAATAATAATAATACATAATGTCATCCTGCTCAGAATTGGCCAAAACTGAATATGTCATACGGCATAATAAAATCTGCAATCTTATTCATTACAATCTCTACAATCATTATATAGGACAAACAAATGAACAGCTATGGTACAAATATCTACCAGAGAAAGTAGTGAATAATGCAAACGGAAATGTAACGATATTGTATGATATGGGAGTGCGAACTGACCGAACCATCAATGCTAATAGACCTGATATTATTGTTAGAACTCCTTGTACTACATACTTAATTGACGTCTCCGTACCAGCCGATGAGAAAATAATAACAAAGGATGCCGAAAAACAGCTAAAATACAAAGACTTGTGTATTGAAATTAAACGTATGTGGAAAACAAAATGCGAAATAATTCCAGTAATAATTGGAGCGACAGGTTATGTAAATAAGGAATTTATTAAAAATGTCAAACGCATCCCTGGAAATCACGACCCATATGAAATTCAAAAACAAGCAATATATGGAACAGCCCACATTATAAGAAAAGTACTTTCCTAAAATCCCATATATCCTCAGCTGTATGGTTTATAGCTGGAATATGGATGAAACCGACTAGGACACCTAAAGACCACATCCTAGTCAGCAGAAGAGATCTCCATCCTGCCAACCCGAAGTTTAGGCCATCATTACGAGCAATCTTAGAGCCCTGAAAATGAAAAGTACAATTTTGCTAATGTATTGTATTTAATTATTTACCTTGTAGCTCTTAGATGTACTAGACTTAGGTGAATAAACTAAATAATAATAATAATAATAATAATAATAATAATAATAATAATAATAATAATAATAATAATAATAATAATAATAATAATAATAATAATAATAATAATAATAATAATAATAATAATAATAATAATAATAATAATAATAATAATAATAATAATAATAATAATAATAATAATAATATAGGCCAAGCCCAATTGTTTATATTTAAAAGTTTAATATTTTGTTCCATTTTTGACTACACAAAAATAGATCGTCAAATATTCAGATAATACATTTTAGCACAGAAAAGTTTCCAATTTGCTGACTTTGTTTGACAAACTTTTAATCACGATTCCTCATTTTAAAGTAGCATCATTAACGTACTTCTGTTTAAATTTTTGTCAACAACTCAACTTTAAAACTCACTCAAGTATAATGACCAAATTAAATTGCTTACATGGGAAATTATAAAGTATTTTCATTATCATAACTTAATCAAAAGCGCTAATTTAATTTCTGACAAAAATGAAAAATGTAGAGTTATATAAGGAAACTTTTTGCATGATTCGTGAACAATACCGAAAGCAAGTCATTGGAACGTTACATGTAGCATTCTTGTAAGTTGTAATACGGTTTACACTTGAAGTACAACATTGAAACATAATCACGGTGACGAAAGTAGACATAGTTCTCACTTCATTTGAAATGTAATGACATACCTGTAACACTTCTTGATAAGTAGTAAATTGGGTAAGAGAAATGTAAGCTATATATTTTGCAGATGTTGCGTTTCAGGAATTAATTTATTTTATAGTATGTACAATAGACCTCTTGTAGTCACCACAAATTGCAAAATATACATACTATGGCGGAAATTAGGTGTTAACAATATCTCAAGATCTGTCATCATACTCATCATAATAAGTAAAATAAAATAAATATATCACCACGGTTATTACCCATTGCTAGGTGTGCCAATCTACTTTGCACACAGATATCGGTAATGATTAAATATTTGTACCGTGTGGGTGCTTACCAGGCGTCACTTCACAGGTACTCAATGCTGGTGTGGAGAATGCACCACAGGGATCAATTTAGTGTCATTAATATTCGAAGTAATTTTTGGCGTCGGTCGGGATCGAACCCGGGTGCCCAGATTCGCGACCAGACACTCAGGCACTTACCGCTCAGGAGGTGGCGGCGGTAAGTAAAAAAAAACAATGATCGAAGTTTACTGTAACAATGACATCTAAAAGTTTTTAATATATCAAAATAATTTTCAAATTTTATTTTTTACCTTCGGTCACATTTAGGCTAGAGAATTTCTAATGAATAAGCACGTTTTGGGGTCCCTAGAACACGAATTTACTATTTTACGATTATGTATGTATGTGTGCGTCTCTCTCTCTCCCTCTCTCTGTGTGTGTGTGTGTGTGTGTGTGTGTGTGTGTGTATGACGATCGTTTCGGATCGCATAACTCCAACACCAGGATTCCAAAAATTATATTTTTTTCGTATTCCTTAAGTTTAGATCCATATGTAGATGTGATTAGAATTTGGTTATAATTGGTCCACCGGAAGTACCCTGATTTGCAACTTTTAACAGTTTTTCTTGAAAAAGTAGTTAAATATCATTTATTGACATTTAATGTTATTATAATTTTTAAAGAATATATTATTCTCTATACGATTGGATTGCATTTTATACTTCATATTCAATAGATATAGAGTTAAAGAATTATAAAGAGCCTGCTATGCTAACCATGGTAACTGTTATTATATTCATATAATTAAAAGGAATTAAAAGATAAGGGAATTGGCTCGGGTGATAGAAGTTTGTAGAAAGTTACAAGAGAGACGATACATTGGTTTGAACATGTCATGAGGAGAAATGAATATATTGGAAGAAGAATGAATAGCTTAGTAGTAGAAGGTAGAAGAAACAGAGGAAGACCAAAGGTAAGATGGAAGCACTGTATTGCCGAAAAGTTGAGAGAAAAGGAACTGTATGAGGACGACACGCAAAACAGAAATGAGTGGAGAAAGAAAATAAAAAATAGCGACCCCTAACGAATGGGAAAAACTAAAGAAGAAGATGTCAGTGTCAAGTGCAATTTGCATAGTTTGTTTATGAAATAATTTTACTGGAAATATGTGATCTTTTGCAAGAAAATTTGTATATAGGGCGCAAGTACTCACGTGACTTTACTGATCTTTGCAAGGAGCCCCATTATCAAAATAACAGCTATTAATTATGACCATAACTGGCTGATGTCATAATGTTTCATTCAAAATTTCATGATTTTTTAAATTTATGTGGTTTATTTGTTATTAGGAGTGTGGAATTCAGTTGCCGAGAAAAAATTATACAATAGCAAAAAATGAAAGTTTGAATAAAAAATTATGACATTTGTCAGTTATGAACATAATTAATAGCTGTCATTGTGATACGGGCCCCCATATATGATTGCCAAGGTCAGCATAGACTGCTCGCGCCTTATGGAATTGACTGCTGTGCTGGCCACATCAGATTTTTTAAATTTTGTGCGCTGATCGTACAAAAAACGTAATAAGCATTGCGTCTCGATCTCCAAAATCATCCTCAACCGTTAGGAAGCAATTAACATAGTCACATAAGTTTTCGGAAAATTTTTGAATGAACTATAGCGTGATATACTCAATCTACTTATTACTACTATAATTAACATAGCTTAAGCTTGAACAGTCATATTTAATATAAAAGTAATGGTCCATTTTCTTTTATCCGATGAAGTTAAGTTCTGTCTTGCCCCATTAGCCTTTGGCGGGTTTTGAAATTTATTTTGTCGCATACCTTTCTTATATATAACATCTAAAAAGTTTCAACAGGTCTCACTACAAGAATGTTAGGCGGATTGTTTTCACGGGATAAATGGTATATTTTTGTCTCCAAGGACTTCGTTGTTGTGCGCGCATAGTCTATGAAGCTGAGTCAGAACAAAACTTAAAACAACATTATTTTATCTGAAAACTTTGCTGTCACTTTTTACATTGAATCTTTTATGGGCGTTACTTACAAGAAAGAGATACAACAATCTTTAGGAGCCCCCAAAATGAAAACATTGAAGGAGAAGAATTTTTCAAAAGATAAACAAAATAAATTTTAAAACTCGTCAAAGACTCAAGGGGGATATCAGAACAAAACTGTATCGCATAGAAGAAAACGGACTACTAGCTCTTTATTAAATATAAGTGGTAAAGCTTAAGCTATGTTAATTGTTGTAGTAATACGCAGATTCAATATATTTTCCTTAAACCATAGTATAGTCCATTAAATTTTTTTTCCGATTGTTACTGACCTTATTACTTAAATAACTACTTCTCATTTCCTCGCAATAAAAAATAAAGTAATGTATAGTACAGATTTTTATTTATTCTTTTTTGCAGGACCGCGAAAAATCTTTTTACCCAACCTGACCCGAAAGTGTCTTTACTAGGCTCACAAACTTGTAGAGCTCACCTACAACTTGCTCTGGAATGTGCTTGCTCACCCAGTAAAGTATCACTTGCAGGTCTTAATACGTAATAGTATATTACGTAATGAGAGATGTAAGAAGCAGATTACGTACGAGTAAAATGATTGACACACGTGACGCGTAGCGTCGAGTTTGTAATTTTACGAGTGAGTAATTGCTTTACATCTCGAATTATATACTATACTTTTTCTACGACCACTCATTAATATTTCTAAATTGAAGCAAAATTCAGATACATAGTTATAAATTAATTATTTTTTTATTGCATGACTTACAAATAATATTATCAACTAATTTTGTTTATAATAATAATTATTACCTCAGTATATGTATTTGTAATCACACAAAAAAAGCAGCAGTTCGAAACGTCAAAAAGTTTGGTGGGTTTTATTTACAAAAATAAAACTGCGCAACGATGTTACCATGGTTACTGCTAAGCGTAGGGATATACGACGAAAAATAGTTCCCTACTACAAATTTGATTGAAATGAAATATGTATTGTTGACATAATATAATATTAATATAATCCAAAAAATATGTATTTATATGTAGATAAATTTCATTCTATTATATTTAAATCTTAAATTTTATTTATCAAATTTTAATCATTTCTTACAGTTTGACAATCAGTCCTGCCAACTTAAATTTGCTGTTCATTACGTAACACTATTCATAAGCACGAACTTACATTGTTAGTAGTCTGTTCAGTAATGACACTCTTACAGTAGTGGTAGTAGAAAAATTACTATTATGAAACTGTCAGATTTTACTCTGATAAATTAAGTTGTACTGAAACATTAGTTTTGTAAGAATAAATGCTGTATGACTAATATTTCGAGTAATTGTAATTGTCAAGAAATTTACTCACATTAATTACAAATTATTGATGACAGTATATAATACTTCTCATTGCATATTATACATAGATATTTATGGACAAAGCAGATTGGTACACCCAGCAATGGATAATATGCCGTTATGTTATATTTATTTATTTTAGTAATAATGAGATCACCTTTGCATTTCTACTCGTACTCATTTGCAAGGTATCATGTGTCATTTAATTATTTTGTAATGAGTAATATTCATAAATATGTATGTATAGTAGTACTTTTAATACAATATCTTTTGTTTAAACTTCTTTTCATTAAAATATACGAGCAGTGAAACTATTAAACCATTTAATAGCCATTAGTTAGTTTCATGGTGTAAACTCTAAAATACCCATATAATACTTAATAACTGTTCTTGTCGGGTGATACAGAATATGATGTTTCGTTACACTGTTACACACCAACGTGTTAACTACAAGATAACTCGGCATGTAATGAAACACCCTTCGTTAATTGATCATATAATTGACCTGATATTTCACCCGCTTAATTTAGGGGTGGTAAATTGATAAATTAATAAATAGGTTAATTACAGCTTCGTACATCAATCTCACCGGCTAGAATCTAAATTCTGGATAGTTACTAGTGGCTAGAGTAATCGATTTTATCTAATTATATCCCTAAATCTGATGTGGTCATCCTGTAATTACCCGACGTGAGTGATGATTAAAGGGCAAAATAAACACTATAGGACAGAGAACATTACACAGAAGCAATTCAAATCAATATTCTATCATCTCGTATAGATAGGAAACTACCAAAACGAATTTTTGTAGGTTCATGCCTAGAGTAATCTGATTTAGCAAAAACTACACAAACATCTAATCAAGTAATTTGATATAGAAAAAACAAACAGACTGTGTATACTACTGCGCGTGCTTCATGAAGAGTAAAACTAAATAAGCCCGATTACATCCAAAGAAAACAATTTCTCGTTAGTCTTGTTTGATATAGTTTCATATAGCGAACCTACAAACACCGTCGAGTCTACACAGACCGCCTATACTTACTCATTTATGACTTTTTGTGTTCGTCAAACATATGTCGTTAAGAAAACTCTCCCAACGACTTCGCCGTAGCGTTAAGTAGGACGAAATTGTCAAAGAACCCGCAAGAAATAAACGCATTGAACACTGATGAAAATGAAATACTAATGAAGATAAATTAATACTGAATTTGAAGAATGAATTGAAATCAATCATGAGTTATTGAGTATTTGGGATAAGTGATCTGTTTTCCATGTTTCATCCGAACTTCTTTCTTCATTACTTATTCATTTTGAGTAATGTTTCATGTAAATGAGCTATTCGAGGATGGAATTTGAAATAGAACATATTTTTGGTAGTTTCTCGAGAGATATGTTTTGACATTACAATTTGTAAAAACATTTTGTATGTTGATGTAATGTTTACTTACAAAATTATCATCAATCCAAAATAAAATAAAATAAATATTTCATTACGGCATATTACCCATTGCTGGGTGTGCCAATCTGCTTCGTACACAGATATCGGTAATGATGGAATATTTGTACCGTGTGGGCGCTTACCAGGCGTCACCTCACGGGCACTCATTGCTGGCGTAGAGAGTGCGCCACAGGGGTCAATCCATGGTCTCAATATTTTATAAATCACTGAAGAAGATGAAATTTAACTCTCTTTGAATTTAAATCCTTCATTTATATAACGAACTTTGTTATCTATGTTAAATAAAATATTTATTATAAACAACCCGTTAAAGTTACTGCTAACTATTTTTACCTCCCGCTATCCTTGGTAAGGGAGGTATAGGGATCGTGTTAAAAATCGCATATCGAGATTTTGGTAAACGACCACGTTTTAAGGTCCCTAGAATCCATTTTTAACATTTTCAGGATGATGTCTGTGTATGGATGTATGTGTGTGTGGATCCTGTTTACGCTCTAAATCAAATACTATCATTCAGAAACTTTTGAAACCATGTATTTTTATCTTATTCTATTATGGAAATATCTGATTAGATTTTGGTGACAATCGGATAACCGGAAATGGCAGTTTACTTGAAGCTCAAGATAGCTTTTCTTCAGAAAATACCTTTAAATGTAATTTTTTCACAATTTGTTATTATAAAAATTAAAGATTATTCCATTTTCTACAAGTTTGCTTTAATACTTTTTCTATATATTGTATGGATAAATTTATAAAGTAATATAAAAATTATATACTTAGGTAAATGGCGGGAGGTACTGTGTTCGTCACATCAGATTTTTTCTGTTGTTTACGATTAAAACTATAAAACGCCTACGAAGTCAAGTAGGAAAATGTGGAGTAAATATGTATAATTGGGAGTATCAAATATAACTCACTTTATATCATTGTGATTATGAACAAACAATGGCCCACCTGGTTACGTGCGCCAACTTAGAAGGAAAATACACGAGAAAATATTTGCTCTAAACTGTGCTATTTTCTAGATAAATACAATTTAGCTAAGTCACTCTTCTGTCAGGATTTTGCGGGCTAGTTTCCACTGGCGTGAAAGAAGAAGCGTCGTGGCCTCCTAGTTAATGCCGGGTATCAGTCATACAAAATTTTATAATTTGACAATTTTTATATTATATATTTTGTATATTCATTTTATATATTGGGTGTTGACTGTGACACCGGAACATACGACTTTAACATGTAAAACCATACTTTTGTAATTTCCTGCTTCGCTAATTATTTTAGGTAAAAATGTTTCAAATAAATGTTGTAGAGCTAACAACTCTGCATCATAGTCAATAAACAAAATTAACTTAGCATGCTCTATAAGGCCAAAAATTAGGTACTTATGAAAATATCGAAAATCATCCCAAAAATAGCGAAATCCATGAAATTGAAATTAAAAATTAACAAATGTTATAGTTGCTGTCAAATGAGTATGGTTGGAGATATCTACAATCAGCCCTATTTTGTAAGGAAGTTGGTAAGTCTTAGTAACATTGCTAAAAAAATTAACCAATAGAAACAAATGTAAAGCCTGTCATTTTTATGTTTTATTCTGTGTTCGCAATTATTATTGGTTATTTGCTATAGCAATGTTGCTAAGACATAACAACTTTTTTACAAAATAGGGGTGACTGTTGCCTAATCACGGGCAATGTTGAAAATGCTAAGTTATGAAGAAGCGGTAACACCGCTGGGCAAGGGGCAGGGTGTGGAGAAGGGAAAAAGTTGAGCATCAGTCCATACTTATTTGACAGCATATATAGTGATTATCTGTCGAGGTTGGTTAATTTATTTTAGTTATTATTTGTAATTTCTGTTAAACTGAAAAATTATTTATTTAAATTAAAAGATAATTGTTTATTTGAACAGATATTACAAATAATATCTTATAAAATTAACCTAACATGACACGTAAAATGTCGAACATTTGTTCATTTATCTGTTTCAATGACATGGTTATCGCTATTTTTCGGGTGATTGTCGACATTTTTATACCTAATTTCTGCCGCTATAGAACATTCTAAATTATTTTTGTTTATTGATTCAGATGCAGAATTTTAAACTCTCCAACTATTATTTGAAGCATTTTTACCTAAAGTAATTAGAGACGCAGGAAATTACAAAAATATGATTTTACATGTGGAAGTTCTATGTTTCGGTGTCGCGGTAACACCTGTATATTCGTATTATGTATTTTTAATAACTGCATGTAGTTATGGTTTGGATACTAGAAAAAATAATTATTGTTTACGATTAGGTACTTTCGGGCCGAGGATATCACCTAAGTTTAAAATGAAAGTGTACACATTTGTAAGTCGCACAACAGTACACGTGAGTTAGTAAAAACTGGTGGATCACCAGTAGGCAATATTGTTTTTCTGTATACTAAATATAATGTTTTCGTCCATGGTGTTCGCGTGATATCTCTCACCGCCGTAGGAGACAGATTTCACCTGTCCGTAATAAAGGTCTACTGCATATGAATATTACTTATATGATTTCAATCTAATTGATCGAGTGATCTAAATATTTTCCAATAAGAAACATATATTCAAAAACGAATGATTCGGTCGGGAAGAAAGTGCATTTGAAGAGAAAATGTATGAATATTTTAACTTATTTTCTTCTAGTGAAATGGAACGTGCCTATTAGAACTAAGTCAATTTGTTACTATCTTTTTTATAATTCTTGGAAAGTGTAAACATAAATAAAGTTTTTGTTGAATATTTTGACCACAGCTTTTATCATAACGTATGTAACAAAAGTTAGACCTCTTCCATCAAATAGAAAGAATTTTTTTATTGAAACGTTGACATAAGGGTTTGTTCTTATAAACTAAGGAGATAAGAAATCTAATTTTACAACACTGAAAGGAGACCATTATCTTCATTGGAACGCAACTTTTTAATACCTTGTCTCATTTGTCTCTGGATGATGTTAAATCTACTCCCGGATCGTCAGATATATTCTTGGCTGTAACTGTTTTTCGTTTTGGTATTACCAGCCATTATTGTATACTTTTCTGGTAAATAAATATCCAATCAGTCGCATCAGACAAACATTTGGGGGATTTACTCTTTGTTTTCTATAAAATGTTGGCTGTTTATTGCTCTGCAGCATCAGGAGAATCGATTAAGATGGGCCGGAGTCTATTTGGTTCCATTATTTCTTTTTCGAAATTTTTAATCATTTCTGACTAATGCTATGCTAACAATCATTTTTAAAATTCTAAATTGTCAAGTTAATTTCCGCAATGACGTTCTAACTTTATTTTGAGTAGTGTGAATGAGTCTGTTGATTCTATTTGGGGGTAAAAGTTCGGTTCGCCCATTTTTTGGTAAATTAATACATACTACAGCTTCTTCACATTCCCGTCTGTTCAATATTTTGGTCCCCAAAAACGTTAACAATTTCATCTTTCGGCTATTTGTCTAACTAAAACTATAGATAGATTTGTTTATTTCAAGTTTGTATAACATCTTTCAAAAACTTTTCTGACAATTTTTTACATAGTATATTATACAAGTTACAACAAATTAGACCTTATTTAGTAATAAAATTTGGAGCTTAAACTTGTTTCAAAACTTTTGTTGCAAACGTTATTTTATCGATGTAAATTGATTATACAGTGTAATAAATAAATAAACAAATAATAAAATGAATATAAATAGAGATATACGTATGTAATCATCTGCTTTTACTTCTTTTCGCAATTATAATATAGCAACTTTGTATATAGATAATATTCGCATATTTTGAAAACAAAAGTATAATGGTACATTTTCTTCAAACTTCTTTTTTACATTCTAAAAGACATTACGCTTGGCTCATAGAATTTACTCATGTCAATGGCACATTTTTTTTTTTGTAATATAAAATGCATTTACTTAAAGTTTTGTAATACTTAATAATTAACTGTTTTACAAACATTATGAATTTAAATTAAATAGAGATGGGCGTGTTCTTCCACAAGGCGTAACTTTCTACGCACACCTAGAATTTTGGACGACATTTACATTTCTCGGATATTCTTGAATTCATGTATAGTTCATCCTTATTATGGGCTTCCCAACTTCCATCATGAGCCCAAAAACATTCTGTGGAACGTGCCTGGGGAAAGTTATGGGATTGTCGTTTGCGGAACTAATGGTTCGTTTTGGTCAGTTAGTCAATTTTGAGTTTGTGTTGCATAGTGAGAGGACTCAATGTCTGGGCAGAAGATAAAATCATCCCAACGTGTTCTTCTTCAGGACTCAATGTCTGGGCAGGAGATAAAATCATCCCCAACGTGTTCTTTTTCAATAAATTTGAACAGTTTTGTTAGATGTACTTTGGCTATCCAGGGCTTTACTCACTCGGTCCACATAAGGCCTGCATACACCCCTTGTAAAAATAACGCACCATACCATGACCTTATCTGTGAATTTGGCCTTTTGTTTATATCTGACCTCTGCAATATTGTCAGTATCATTTCCCTTAATATCCGAGTTGTTCAGTGTGAAGCCGAGAAATCGATGTAAATGTCGTCCAAAACCGAATGCTATGCGTCCGTAGAAAGTTGCACTCATCTTTATTTAATTTAAGTACATAATTTTGTTGAAACAGTTAAATATTAAGTATTACAAAACTTTTAAGTAAATGCATTTTATATTACAAAAAAAGTTGAAATTTGTGCTAAATATTTTAGGACATATGTTAAATATATGATAATACTTAAGCAAGAGTACAAATCTCTAATGACAGATATATTTTTAGTAACAAGAAAAGTATATAAATCGCGACCTAAATTGTAATTTCTTTATTTAAATCGCAAAACTATTAACCACAAATATGAGATGCATCCATTATTGTGAATAATATTCTACGTGAAGACATTCGTGATTTCTTCTTTCTTATACTCAATCTGATACAATATCTCTTTTAGGTCGTTGGACTATAGCTCGTGCCAAATAGAAATGACCTGCGCGTAATAGTATATTACGCACCATGAACTGTAAGTGACAGTTCTTATGTCGCGAATTTTTAGGAAATCTAGACCCTACTGGTGTCGATTTCCCAAACTACATTCTCGACCTAAAAACTGTCATTTACAGTTCATGGTACGTAATATACTATTACGCGCAGGTCATTTCTATTTGGCACGAGCTATAGTGGGCTGTCCGATTCTAACCAGTGAAATATACCACATTTTTTAAATAAATATTTAAAAACTTTTTACTCTTAATAATAAGATCAATAAAATCATCAACAAAACAGTCTGTTCTGAAGCTGAAATCAATTTCTAATAATCATAAAATTAATCTTCCCACCAACAATTAGTAAAATTCGTTATGTCAATTATATTGAGAAAAAATACTATTACAAAAACAACTTCAAACAGCAATTGGTCAGTAAATGGTATTTATCTTGTCAAATATAATAACAAGCCTTGCCGTGAAATTTTTCACGACGATGACCCGAAATATCTCATTCATTATAATGCGATGAGAACTGAGAAGACTCCAATATCTCAATATTAGATTTTAGTAAAGTTTTTTCACAATAGGATAATAGGTTATTGATTGCTGTCTTTATGGAGCATGAACTATAGCTTGACATTGACTTTGAAGTGTTTTATTCTTCTCTGAGCTTTCTATAAGTATAAGCGATGTTTGAACACTCCACTCGTAAATTTGTGTGAGTAGGTCGTTTTGTGCATGCAGCATCTGTCGTCTCTTCCACAAATACGGACATCGACGTTTAACTTCAATTTAATAACTGCGAAATTTATAATTTCACCCGATTGAAAATGTAAACGTGAACAGCTCATTCAAATTACAATCTGTTCCATGAGAGAATTTAATATCAAAGCCAATGTGCAAATTTATTAAACTGCAGTTTTTGATTTTTATTTTAATAGCAAGAATTTAATATGAAATAGAATTTGAATAATGGACAAAATACAAAATATTACGGAAACTATTTTATGGTTAAATTGGTTTTCCGATTTAAAAAGTTTGAAGATATTTTCCAAAACTATTAATAACGTTATTGAGTGGTGCACTCTCCACAACAGCTTTAAGGTTCATAAGGAAACATCTGGTACACTCTCAACAGTACAGTTATACTGTCCTTGTCGAAATAAAAGCAAAATGGCACACCAAAAATGGATAAGTCGTAATATTAATAATAATATCTATGTCGTAGTAAGGTCATCGAGGATATGGAATTCAATTGGATATCTTTAAATTTGCATACATTTTTAAGGACAATAATTGGAATGCTATAGGAAGAGTAATGACATCTTCACAGTTCACAGAATTCAAATACATGCATGTGGTGGAATCCCACGTTAAAAAAGTCACCTAACATAGATTTCCATTTAAAAAGAGTTAGGGAGTCTACTGGACGTTAAACAATTTTATATGTTTTTGTTTGTCGACTAGTCTGCTCTTCTCTAGGCCGCGTCGTGTCCTGAGCAGGGCCGGCTGCTAGTGTGAGTGTTGGTAGGCCTAGCGTATCTAGGATTCAGTACTACAGGGTAGAGTGTCAGGTCAAGTCAATAACAACAATAAGGCAATAACTCAACCTAACATAACTCGACCCGAGTTTTCCCCACAACTTATTTTTACCTTCCGTCACCTTTAGGTAAGGAAGGTCAAAAAATTAATGATGAGTTTTTAGTGAATAAGCGTGTTTTAGGGTCCCAATAATACGATTTTACCATTTTTACGATGATGTATGTATGTATGTATGTACGTACGTATGTATGTATGTATGTATGTATGTATGTATGTATGTATGTATGTATGTATGTATGTATGTATGTATGTATGTATGTATGTATGTATGTATGTATGTATGTATGTATGTATGTATGTATGTGTGTGTGTGTGTGTGTGTGTGTGTGTGTGTGTGTGTGTGTGTGTGTGTGTGTGTGTGTGTGTGTGTGTGTGTGTAAGTGTGTGTGTCTGTGTGTGTGTGTTATTATAACTTAAAAAATATATTATTCTCTATACGATTTGATTACATTTTATACTTCTTATTCAATAGATATAGAGTTAAAGAATTTTAAAGAAATTAAATTTTATAAATCAGCCAGCTATGCTAAATAAAAAGTAAATTAATGTGGCAGAGATGAGGATGTTGAAGTAGATGTTGGGGAAGACACGGAAAGATAGGTAAGGAAATAACTCGAGTGTTACAAGTTTCTAGAAAGATACAAGCGAGATGATTGGTTTGAAAATGTCATGAGGAGAAATGAAGAATATATATTGGATGAAGAATGAATGGCTTAGTAATAGAATGTTGAAGAAACAGAGGAACACCAAAGATAAGATGGAAGGACTGTATTGCGGAAGACTTGAGAGAAAAGGAACTGAATGAGAACGACACGTAAAACAGAAATGAGTGGAAGAAGGAAATAAAAAAGCGACCCCTATCGAATGGGAAAAGCTAAAGAAGAATATGTTAGTGTCAAGTGCAATTTGCATAGTTTGTTTATGAAATAATTTTACTGGAAATTTAGAATTTCTTGCAAGAAAAATTATGTATGGAATTTATACATAATACACAGGATTGACGGAAGGTATTGTACTAGCCACAACCGATTTTTTTATTTTTTAATTAACTGATAAACATTTTTTATTAGACATAGGTTTGTCCTGGGTTCAACTCCCAGTGAAGTGAAATTAAAAGATTAAGCATTACAGGAAAGGAAGAAAAGCATAAGCGAAAGAAACTATTTTAAACCGTCTAACAATAAGATATGGTATTTAATTATGTATTCATATAAGGAAAAACATTTACTGAAATAAGTGAAAATACAAACTGTGTATTATTAAAAACACAATCTTCTATCATCTCGGCAATAACAGTTAAATAAACTGCCGGAGTTTTCGCGATGAAACCAATAAAATTTTCAATAAAACAATAGTGGAATAGAATGAACAGTGGCTGAAATTTACTGTCCTTTCCCGCATGGGAGTTTAACGACTGTAAAACTAATTAATTCTTTCCATGGCGCTCGCGAAACGACCTTGCAGTTATTCACTGTTTTCAACTAAACCTGTATTTGTCGCATTTGTTGCCAAAGTGCGATTACTCTCACTCTATGGAACCGTTATGTGCACTGAACTCTACGAAGGTTTCGAAGAAGCATCGCGAATACTGAATACGATACGGGATCCGTGTCATTGAAAGTGTCATACTAGCATAGTTACGAGTAGTATGATAGTTGTTCGAGACTGGTATGAGTAGTAATAATGATAATGTAGAATTTAATCACTTTATTAAAACAATTAGCTACTCTTTGGGTGTTTCACTCTGCTTCTATTCGCAGATTTCGGTAAAGACGTTATATCTGTACCGTTGACGGCGTTTATTTGTAATTCATTTTAATGTAGAATTATAAAAAAAGATGGGGAAAGTAATAACGTTTTATTGTGCGTTTTTACGTAAAAGTAAAATTTGATGTCACTACTCGTATAGCGCAAAGCGCATTTTTGTTTTGTTTTACTTTCTTAGAAAATATGTATACATAAAATGGTGACACTACAAACAATGTAATTTGTATTAAAGAAGTTGTTTATCTGAAAGAAAACGCTAAATAAATAGGTGTTTACTAAGTTCTTTGAAAGATAAAAATTAATGTTTATTTTAAATCATTTCCAAAAGTACGAATAGTTGGTTGGTATTTTAGGTGTACCAATATTCGTCTGTTGTGAGTCTTTTCCTTTTCTTTAGTCCCGATGTTCTTGTTTTCCAATAAATTATCTATTCTTCAAAAATATTTGACACATACATATGTATAGTTTTCTTCTACAGGGTGTTAATGAATACCTGTTACAAATTTATAGGGTATGTAGGGGATGCAAAATAGACTAACTTTTACCAATAAACTCAAATCCGAAAACACCATTTTCGAGTTACAGGCTCTTAAAAAAGTAATTATCTATTTTAATTTTAGTTAGTTGTGGCTGTTTATTATAAATTCTAGCAATAATTTTATTCATTTTTGTAATACATATAATAATTGCTTAAAATGACGACCACCAACTTCAATGCAAGTATTGCACCTTCGAAGCATATTTTGATACATTCGTACAAAAACGACTGGATTTGTTAGAATTTCTTGTGCTGCCGTACACTCAGCCTCGATCGTACACTCACTAATATCATATTTACGTAATCTTGAAGAGTATGCTCGCTTATAATACGACTGCAATTCAATGATAAAAGTTAAAATAAACAAAATAATAAATGAAATAATAGGGCTCGGCCAACTAAAATTAAGGAAGATAATTATTCTTTAAGACGGTGCGTTTCCGGATATGAGTTTATTAGTAAAAGTTAATCTATTTTGCATCCCCTGTATGCCCTATAAATTTGTAACAGGTATTCATTAATACCCTATAAAAGAAAACTATACATATACAGGGTGTAACAGCTAAACGAACTACCACAAATAATTTCTTTATTAGAAAACAAGAATATCGGGATTAAAGAAAAGAAAAACATTCACAACAAAATCAAAAATACCAATTAACTTTTAGTACTTTTCGAAATGATTCAAAATTTATCGTTTGCATAAATATATAGGATGTTCCATTTTAAAATATAAAATTACGTACCATTCCGTAAAAATATCACAGCCTGTAGAAAAACCTAAATTGCCGATTTATAGACACCTTTATTTAAAATAAACTTCATCTGAATTTTTTTCAATAATACTTAAAATAACCGAGTTATTAAAAAAGAACAGACCGATGAATTACCGGGATATACTCTAATGAATTACCAGTATATACTCTAATGAATTGTTAGTGTTATTGGGTCGAGTGATACCAAATTAAATTTTAATAATCCCATTATGATTATCTTTTATTTGCGGATACAGATTGTAATGTTGCTGCCGGTATTTGCTAATATTACAAACAGATGCAGCAAAGGAAATCATATACATACGCATGTAATTTAGCACGTTTTCATAAACGAGCTGTAATTTAATAAAGATTTGAATATCTTTCTTGATGTGCTTTTCACTTCTGAGCCACTCACTGGATATCTTCTTTTGATTCTTCTTATTGGGAAGAAATTAAGGACAAAAAATTGTCTGTGAAATATGAGAGAAGAGAATTCTCTTTTTCAGATTTTATAACGATGACCTTTTATTGAAATATGAACAACTTGTACATAAAAACGTTTTGTTTGTTCCGTATTTTTAATATTGAATTTCTACTGTATTTCCAGTTATAACGAAAGTATAAAAAACTTTTGTGAAATGATCGTGAATGTGTACATACTTTTTATTAAAATAAAAAGATAATGCTTGATCTGATTTTGCTGATTCGTATATTTACTCCACAAAGATGTTAAATAAACAAATTATTATTTATGTAAATAAAAGTAATTAATTGTTGATTACTAAATTAGTTGATATGAGTATAAATGTCTCATTTTATTGAGTGCAAAGTACGCTAAATATAAACGTCACTGTGGAAGAGTTAAGCGAGTTAAAAACAATAAGTAATTTTGTAACAAGCACCAAAGTTAGAAATTACGACAGGCGAAAAGTTCAGAGCGTTCAGTGTAGTCCCAGTAAATTAGTTCTCCATTAGACCGGAGGAATGACAAATGATTTACCTAAATTTCGGGGGCAAAACTAATCCCAGTCTTGAAAACAATATGACCAAATTGAGTTGAAACTATCCTTTAGAAAACCAGCAGGATTACGTAAGATTAAAGAGACGCAATTTATCATGGGAACACTGCACCAGCATCGTTTCAGGATGCTGAAATATCAAATAGTTTCAGACGAAGGATATTTCATCTCGGCTGTCTTTATTAGGGCAATGACATGGAAAAATTTTGCAATGAATATAAACTTTGCATTTGTGATAAATTCATTAGACACTTTTTTCCATTTTTGGTTATGTTCGCATCTGGTAACATTGTTTGCGAAATGTTAGTGAATTTTACTAGTAAAACATGTTTTACATTCAATATCCAACAATTGAACGGAATATTTTTTTTGTTGAATTGCCTGGCGACATTTGTTTTACTCATAAAAAATTGCTCTGTTCGGTCGATATTCAATTTGTGTCTGGAAATATAATAGTCGCAGAATTTTTTTCCATCTGCAAATGAAATTATATTATAACTCATTTACCGCTCGAAATAAAGTTTAATATGACGTACACTTTTTTGAATGATAAATGCAACTCTTCTTTTCCATAATTAATCGGAACATACACAGCGTAGCTATAAAGTTTTAGGACTGATTTTCTATAGCGTCAAAAACAGCGCCATCTATGAATTGGTACACTAACCTTCATCAACATCCCCCTCGAGTTTTATTAATATTGGTTCAGTACAGTTCTCGTATGACTGTAGTTTGTTAACCTCTTAAACCTGCCTCGTCATGGATGCATCCATCAAATAGCGGTACTCAATTAAATTTTGTGTTGTTTTGTGCAAAGAACCAACCTACTCATTTGCTTTGGTTTAAAAAGCGTTTGAGGGTGATTCGTTGGCTCGTTGCAACGTTTTTTGCTGATAAGAGCAATATCGCGTTCGGCAAAATGAAACCAAAGATGATACAAAGACTAACCGTCCCGCATCAAGAAGCAGAAACGCCGAAAACATCGAAACAGTTCGAGAACTGTTGGTTTTCGAAGGGAGTGTTACGATTAAGATGGTTGCGGAATAGTTGAACATGGACAAAGAAACAGCTGGAAAAGATGATGACGATGACGCATCGGCCTATAAAGCAACAGGTGTGCGTCAATTTCTGTCCTCCAAAAATGTCACTGTGTTGTATCATGCTACGCATGCTTCTGATTTGGCCCCGGCTAACCATACTTCTTCCTCAAACTAAAATTAAAACTGAAAGGGAACCGTTACAACGATGTAACACACTTAAATTATCGTGACGAAGGTATAGAACAGCATCCCAATTTTAGTCTTCCAGAACGTCGTGAATGAACTGGAGGTTCACGCCAAACGCTGTACGGAATTATAATGAATGTATATTAAATAATAAATTGCGATTTTGATGTTATAACGATGTTTTTCTTATTTATAAGCAGTGATCCGAAAAGGAACAGAAACTAAAACAATAAACGAAATAAATGAAAAAAAAAAATTCCGGGACAGAAACAGAAACAAAATGAAATTCTTAACCTTATTGCTGGAGCGAAAACGATATTACCGAAATAAAAATTCCGGTTAATAACGTTATTATTTTGTTCCTAATAGACAATTTATTTTACTTGATAGCAATGAATGTTGTTGTTCCAACTACTCAAGTCACAGTTGCGAGAGTATATTCAGCCTTAGAGCTAATGTTAAAAATGTATATAACATACGTTTTAACAAAAAATATTGAATCCTTATAATAATTCTATTTTAATTTTTAATTATTTTTTTGTAATACTAATAAATAAAATTGTTAAATAGTTATTTGTGTACCAAGGCCAAAAAGTGATTTTTTTCGGCCGAGTCTGATTTAAGAAAGCAGACGAGGACAAAATAATACTTTTTGGCAGGGGTGCACACAAAAATTTTTAGTCGTCCTTCTTTACAAAATTTACAAATTTGTTAGATTTTTATTTATTATTTATTGATATAATTATTTATAACAATTGAACAACTGTACATATTTGTGACTCCTTCAGAAACATGTACTTTCTCTTTATTACTCGAAATAATTTCGGCATATATAGTTGCATTATTTGTGTGAACAATAGATGGCGCTACCTTAAATCGGATAATAATGAAAGCGTCCGAAAAACGGTTATTTTTGGCTGCTTTTGTATACTAAAAATTTAATTTTTGTTAAGGTCGCCTAAAAATAAATTTATAAGGGTTTTTTTTTATACAGAGTGATTAAAAATGGCTGAAGGTCATGTGACAACTTTTGTTCCAAAATAATGTCACAATTATATTTAAATTTTCCATAATTCATCACAACTATGTACCATATGACAGATGATGACAGGTGCATGACCCTTGATTAATATCATTGCCGTACGTTGATTCATTTGATATTTGTTTCGCATACCTTCGTGAAAAATCTTTAAGTAATGTCTCTTCATTATGACTTTAAATGAAGAGCTTGACAAATTTCTTCTTGAAGCATATTTTTGTGCGAGTGAACATAAAAAAGACGTTCTTAGGATTATTCTTTTGACAGCTAGCAAAATTCGGAAGGCACGCCCATGGAAATAGTAATATTGTCATACTAAATAAGCGACAAATGTAACAATCTGTATAATAATATCTGGATCTAAAAACCGGTTCGGAACAAATTTTATTTTTCGTTTGAACAGAAACGATATTAACCGAAACTAAATTATTTTTATCAAGGCTGAATCGAAACGAAACGAAAAATCTTTTCGTTCCGGGTCCTTGTTTATAAGGCAAGTCTTAAAACTTTATAGTCACTCTGTGTGACTACAACAAACTAATTTTCTCTTTTAAAAATTAACTATAAAACAATCAGTTATTAGATTTTTCTTTATATGATACAACCATAAAATAGAAAAAGTAAAAGTAATAGATACTAAAATTATTAGCGTATAATCGTATACCATTAAAACAGTCAAAGAAATCGTTATTTAAAAAGTGATTACACTGACTAATCATTGAAAAAAGAAACTTCGGAAGATGAATCTCAAAATGGCCAGGGAAATTATTAATTATAACTAATTTATTTAACCATCTCCATTGGCTAGTAAATCACTGCTGATCGCCACCAGCTATGTCCACATTTTTTGCTCGATTTCCAACTATTCCAGACAATCTCACTCTATCGATTGAAGAGATTCTAAATTTAGTTGCTTCCTACATACTGGTTAATTGGGACCCGATGTTGTCTTTAGAAAACCTTGTTAATTATCTGGAATTACTTTACGCGCTCATCATGAAAAAGCTGTCTAGAGCGGAATTTTATAAGAGTATTTTGTAGCTATTTTTAACTGATTGCCAAGAAAGTATGATGCTCGTTCTTAGGAAAGACATAAAAAATAGTACTTGTTTCATTGATAATTTTTCTTGCATTTTAATGATCAATCTGGCTTGTTTCAAAATATCAAGTTAGGCTTGTTTTGAGCTTAAAAATATCAAGGTTGGCTTGGCTTGACGGAAACAAAGTTTGGCTTGCCTGAAAACGTAAGCTTTTTAATATTTTGGGTTTGACTTGCCTTGTCTTGCTGAAAACCAAGTTTAGCTTAAATAGAAACTAACTTGCATTATGAAGATCTTTACAACATTGAAAATATGAAAAAATCTGTTGTGGCCAGCACAATATCTCTCGCCACTTCCGTTTTTAGTTACATAAATATAGGGCGCGAGCAGTCATGTGACTTCATTGACCTTGATAAGTAAATATGGTGGCCCGTGTCAGAATGACAATTAGTAATTATGTACATAGATGTCAAATGTTAGAATTTTTCATTAAAAATTTCAAGATTTTCTAAATTCACGTAGTTAATTTGTCACTAGAAGTGTGGAATTTACTTGTCGAGGAAAATAAATCATATGGAATTGGAAAATCACAAAAATTTAGAATGTAAAATTATGTTATTTAACATCTATGTACAAAATTACTAGCTATCATTCTGACACGAGTCACCATATCTGCTTGTCAAGGCCAACAAAGTGACATGACTGCTCGTGCTCTTTAGTATTTAACATTTCTTGTATTCTACTTACATCTATTCTTTATATTTAGATTTTTTAATTTTAAATTCATTCTATTACGAAGATTTGTCCTCTTCTAATTTTTCGAAATGTTTTCAATTCATTGTCGGAAGTGACAGTATTTTTGAAGGGTATATGTACTATACCTATAATTTTAAATATTTAACTATTAATACAATAAGAAATAATATAATGTATGTACTTCCCAGAAAAAATCTTCAGTAATGTCTCTGGATTTTTGAAACTGACATTTATCTGTCAGTTACAAATACTTATTTTAATATTTCAATTGGTTTCCATGACATTATTTGAGCTGTGAGATTTATTACAACAGATTATTCTACACCTTATATTTCTTTATCTCTAAATCTATAAAAGATGTAATAAAATATTCATGTATCAGACAGAGAAAGAACAAAAATTTTCAAAAAATAATATTTAGAAGATTTTTTTCAAGAATCTGCTATTTCCGGTTGTCCAATTATTACCAAAACCTTTTCAGCTCTTCCCAGTAATGTCCGATTAAGAGAAATACGTAGTTAAACAGATATTAAGTATTATAGTTTTTGAGAAATCGTCCTTCCAACCTCCCCACACACATACACACACATACATCCACACACACACACACAATCGTAAAAATATTAAAATCGGATTGGCCCCACAATCCTTACAACGTGCTTAATCATTAAAATCTGGATATGCGATTTTTAGCATGAATTCAATAAAAAGTTACCAAAAAAGTGATATCGAAATCCATCTGCAATATGTCAAAACGGACAATATTTATTAATAATTTATGTCAATACATAATTTATGATTTCTACTGAATCTATTGAATCACGCAGACATGATTTCGAATGTAACATAAGTATGTCAACATCATTATTAAGTATCCAATGTCACTTCTAGAGTGACACAAAATAAATGAAGTGTTCAAATGATATTTTCCGGTGAGCAGATGTGACATGGAGATATTTTTATTTCTCTAGTTTATTTTTACAAAATATGTAATTTCCTCCTTGCTCTGTAGTAAGTATAGAATAAATTAAGGGATAAGATTTTGTACATTTTGTATCTCGCAGATGCTTATAATTAAATTTTGTCGAGATATTTCAGAAGAAAAATAAAAAATGGAAGTTGGTGTCTTACTTTTCAATTATCTCAGAGATGGTTGGGATCTTTAATGTGGTATTTAACCTCTTTAATTCGGTTTTATTAGTTCTCTTTATGTGCTATTAATCGTAAGAAGTTGTAATTACTTAACTGCTACTCGTCGTTTTTCATATTTCGTTTGGAATTTGATATTTTTTTCTCAATATAAAATAATTAAATTTTTGTATTTCGCAAGGAAAAATTTAAATTAAAAGCTTTATTTCCCAACGGAAATTTATTTCTGTTGATGCGATTTAATTTTTAATACAACACATATTTTTATTCTTTTGCCTTTACTTGAAAAATACATCATCATTAAATATCGTAAACAAGTAAATATATAAAAGAAAAAAAGGATTTTTTTATGAAAGCCTCCAGCAAACTTTTTAAAATTTGAAAGTAATAACTTCAAAACTAATTAAACAAAATTATAAAGAATTTCTCTGCAGTAAATTTGACTATCATGACCATATCTCACGTAAATTTTCACGCTGTCACAGAAGATTGAAGCGTAGACTAAGAAACCATTAAAACATAAAAAGTAGGAGTTGCTTCTTGTTGATAAAAAATTCTTTCTATCATTTTTAACGAAGCAGTAAATAATTATGGACAAAGTATCCGAATATAAAAAAAATATGTTGTGGCCAGCACAATACCTCTCACCATTTACATTTTATGTTACATAATTAACGAATTTAACTTTTCTTGTATACACAAATAATTTAAATTGTATCTATTCTTTCGCTCTATGAGGAATTTTGTCCTACTTTCCCAATAAGTTCAAAATTCTTCATTTTCATACAGTATTTGCGGTATTTCTTAAGGATATGTTTATACAGGGCGGTAACCGGCACAGCCGAACATAAAACTTTAACATGTAAAATCAGACTTTTCTGCTTCCCTAATTATTTTAGGAAAAAAGCTTCAAATAAAAATTATAGAGCATAAAATTCTGCATCTGAATCAATTTTCAGTGCCTTTTAACGACAGAAATTAAGTACGAAAATGTCGAAATCACTCCAAAATTTCCTATAGCCATGGAATTGATACAAAAAATTTACAAATATTTACGATTTTTCTGTCAAACTAGGATTTTTTATTATTATTATTTGTACCATCTGTGCAAGTAATTTAAATTAACAGATAATTGTTAACTGGAACAGAAATTATATAATACCCAATAAAAAAAAATACTCTAACATGACAGATAAACCGTTAGACATTTTTGTTATTATTTTGTCTCAATTCCATGGCTATTGCAATTTTTGAGGTGAGTTTCATACCAAATTTCTGCCGTTACAAAGCACACAAAATTAATTTTGTTTATTATTCAGAGGTTTATTACAACCGGTTATTTTATTATATAAAGTATATTCCCGGATTGAGTTTACAAGAGGGAAAAAAATCTTTATTTTTGATTTTACAAAAAAATGCTGTGGGAAGAACTTTTTTTGCTTGACTTAAAACACCTACTTCTGTCATTTACACCTTTAATTAAAAATATTTTAATTAGATTAATTAATTAGGAAAGTGCCTTCGATACATGGTTTGCATAACCTACTTGCAATATGTGAAGAAGTGTCATGTTTAATCTGACATGTATCGTTATCTTTTATATCGTTAAAGTAATACCGCAAAACTTATTTTTATTGCAATAATTGTACGTATTTTTACAATAAAATGCTAACGTTACAGCAGAAAATTTATTACAATGTTATGGCCCAATTTCATGGTCTCCAAGGGCCCCAGATTTTATAATTGCAGAGTTTTTTATTTGTGGGGACGTTTAAAACAACTATACTCAGTAAACTTACCCAATGATGCAGAGGTATTAAAAAATCGCATAATAGATATTATATCTGCCTTAACAGTTCAGGAAATCCAGAATAACTTTCAAGAGCTACGTCGGAGGATTGAATTATATAGCGACGAAGGTGGAGGGTTTATAGAATATTTTAATATTTGATTATTGTTTGAATGATTTCATAAAAAAAATCTATTTTTTTTGTTTTTTGATTATTAACCCACCTCAAGTTATTATTGTAGTTTCAATTACAGTTTATTTTCTTCAAAGTCAAGCATAAACAGTTCTTCCTATAACATTATTTTGTAAAATCAAAAATAAGGACTTTCCTCCCTTGTAAACTCAATCCGGGGACATACTGTATATAGAAAATATAACAAAACTTGAAATGTGTCAAATTGAGAATTGAATTATTTAAAATAATATTTAAAAGTATTTATTTTCAGAAACTACCACTTCCGGTTGTCCAATTGTTACCAAAACCTTATCATTTCTTTCCAATAAGGTTAGATTGAAGAATCCGTAATTAAACATGTTTCAAGTCTTATAGTATTTAAGAAACCGTACTTCTACCGTCCATAAACACACACACATACACACACACACACACACACACACGCACGCACGGACATCATTGTAATATAATAAACGGATTCTAGGGACCTTAAAACGTGCTTATTCACCGAAATCTGGTTACGCGATTTTTAGTATGAATCCAATACCTCTGTTAGCGACAGGTAAAAATACAAATTCATCTTCTTTCTAAATACCTTTTTTTTGTATTAAATCCTAAATAGTTTGTTCCTTACTTTTCGAACTTTCTGTATAATATTTATAAATGAATGTGGGTAAATTTAATAATTGTGGTGTGGATTAGGTGTTAACTATTACTCGGAATATTAGTCATACATCATATGACGTTTCAATATATACTTATACTTTCTTCAGGGTAAGTAAGATATTACAGATTCTTAAACATACAATCATGTACATATAAACACAGAATTCTGTCTCGATTAATTAATCTTGCAATAGTTCAACAACTCATTAATTCTGCTATTATTTCCTAAATCAATTTAAATACCTAATTCTCTTCTCTGACTAATAGGTAAAAACTATAGTAAAAACATAAATTATTCGGCTCGGTCGGTTCGATTAAAGTTAGAAGCAGTTTGATTGCGATTTGTTCAACCGGATTGCAATCTTATTGCTTTGAGCGATAGAATAAATCGAAGGCATCAAGAAATGAACAATAAAAGTTGATTTACACAATGGCTTTGTATTCGACACCATCTCAAGGCGGGAGAGATTTGGCGAAGGAAACAATAAGAAATATATTGGGGTACAACGAAACCGAGAACATTGTTAACCTGGATACAAATTGCGGCTAAGATGCTTTGAGCCCAAATAAGATTTCCAATAGCCTTACAAAGCAATTAACCAGATATATTACAGAAAAAACGAGTTAAGCACATTACCGGTTATACGAGCCGAAAATTTGGAACTTTCACTAAGTAACTGTGAAAAAACCAATAAGAATGTCATCATCCCATTTTATTTTCTAGACAAAACAAATGTGTATGTAATTCCCGCAGATGTTTTCTAAAACTTGCATATCAACAAAGTTTGCAATTAAAACAAATGGTATGAAGGAGTAAATAAACGTCAGAAACGTTTGTAGCGCAAACAAAACACTATGAACAACTATGTTTGCTTTCAATAAAACCACAAAGTTGACATTGCGGTCTGCTAAGAGTACCAACACAAGCATGCAAGTGGAACTAACATTGTTAAACCAGACAGAAACTAGTAATAGTTGTGACATATCTAATTTTAGTTGCATTACAGTAGTTGTAAAGCGAGAAGCAAAACATAAATGTGCCCAAAACTCCTGCGCGATTATGTGCGATAAAGATAATTGAAAGTTTGTTATAGTTTCAAGTGCCGGAATTAATGAACTAGCAGCAATATAATCTAAATTAGAGGCCACTAGAAATCAGAATAATGGGACTATTATTGCAGGTTCCAAGCGTTAATTTACTTATTTTATAAATTACAACTTTAATTCACTGAACACGGAAGTTTTGCTTTTTGAATTTCCTGCTAATTTCATTGGCTAAATTATTTACGGTGCAAGAAAACTCGTACACCCTTTCCGCTGCAATTAAGCCCTCTATTCAGATTTTCCTTTCTTAATTACAACCTTCATTTTCCCTTATTACAAAGTATTAAATTATATTTTACTCCGGTAATACCCTACAAACATCACACCGACTTCACAAAAGGTATAGGATAATATCTTTTGTTGATCAGAAAGTGTCAGCATTTTTGCAATAAAAAATTATCTCTATAATAATCATTCTTCTCCGTTTGTGGTAATCTATGTTTTACGAGGGAATATTGATAAGTTTTTAGGCTAAGATAGAAACAAGTATTTTTTCGTTCAAATTCAATTTTATTTTTCAAAGTGGACTCCTTTCAAATCAAAACATATGTTCCATTAGGGTTACCAGACGTCCTCTTTTCACCGAATATGTCCTCTTTTATGAGGTAAAAATCCGGGTCCGGTATCTTTTTACTTTCCGTCACCTTTAGGTAAGGACGGTATTGTCTTCGGTCAAAAAACTCGATGGTGAGTTTTTGATGAATAAGCACGTTTTGGGGTCTCTAGAATACGAATTTACTATTTTTACGATGTTGTCTGATATGTGTGCATGTGCGTGTTCTCGTATGTGTGACGATCGTTTCGGTCGCGATAATTCCAATAACAACATTTCCAAAAATTACATTTTTTTCTTATTCCTCATTCTTATATTCAAAGGAAGACTTGATTAGATTTTGGTTAAAACGAGATCATGCAAAAAAATGTTCTTTTTTCTGTTTAAATCGAACAAGCATCGTCTAATTTATCTTACTGTATGATTAAATTATTTTTTGTTTGCATTTTTTGTTGTATAAAACTGTTTTAAAGTATGATATTTTTAAAATGTTGCAAAAACCAGCCATGTTGTGAAGTCGCGTTTCAGAACTGCAAGTTTAAACTTATTTCATAGAGGCTTATCATATGAAGACAAAAATTCTAAAAGAAAAAATATATATAGACTATAAATTGAAAATTACATATCTAAATATGCTATAATATATTCATAAATATTAAAGAATATTATATTCTCTATAGGGTTTGATTGCATTTTATACTTCGTAGTCAATGGATATAGAGTTAAAAATTATAAATAAATTAAGTTTCATAAATCAGCCAGTTATGCTATAACCATGGAAACCGCCACTATAATAAAATAATTCTAATTGACAGATGTCAATATCAAGTGTAATACATAGTACGTTTGTGTTATAATTTTACTGGAAATATAGAATTGTTTGCATGAAACTATCTGTATGGAATGTGTATAAAATACACAGAATTAAGGCAAAGTAATGTACAGAAAATATAGAATCTTTTGGAAGAAACTTTTTGTGTTGAATTTGTACAAAATACATAGAACTGACGGAAGGTAATATGCTGGCCACATCAGATATTTTATTGATAAATAAAACGATTCTATAACACATTTATAATTGATGACCCTACTTCTCTTAGTCTTCTTAATTTTCAAGCTCCCTGTAAAACTATTCGATTCTTCACAACCTTTTACTTACCTACCTCCAGAACCAACATTCTTTCTAGCTCGCCTATTTACCGTATGTGCTATATATACAATATAAGGTTTGCGAATGTTTTTTTTTTTCATCTTAACCCCAAGGAATTTCATATTACTGTTTAAAAAAAATGTAACATAACGTATAGTATTTGTTTTTTATACTGATGTTTTGTATTTTAAATGTATTGTCTCTTGCCTTTTATCCTGCCCTTTTATTGGGATCGTTCTTGTTGGGCATTATATGCTAAATAAATAAATATAGGGGGGACAGAGAAATATACTTAAATTTAAAACTCATATTCATCAGCCATTGAATGGAATGGACCAAATAAAGTTATGATTTTTTTTAGTAGTTTTAATCAATGTGATATTTTTAACTAAAATTTAATTTTTGTATTTTATTTAATTAATCAGTAATGATTATTGTTTCCTAGATCTCTTTTGCAACTGCACGTATCTAAGTATATTTTTATGCGAATATCAATAGTATTTCTGTTAATAAAATTACATAAAATTCGACCACGCTCCTTTAAAAAAAAATCCGGCGGTTTTGACTTCGCTTCGCTTGGCGTTCTCTTTTTCAAGTATGCAATTATGGTAACCCTGTTTTCCATAATCCAACATCTTTAATCCATCCAAAAAGTAGTTGGTGTCTTGCTTTGCATAATAAACTTCTTCGAAACAGATTCACCCGTCACAATCCAATGTATTGACTTCATTCATCCCATAAGTATAGTGATGGATCCAAGTATCATCAAAAGTTAAAAATCGATGCAAAATAATCCAGCTTGTTTCATTTAAATCCCTCCAACATGACCTTGGAAATGTTCATTCGATTTTTTTTTAGTAAGTAAAGATCTTTACTGATATCTGTATACAAATCAATGGATAATATGCCATGATGATATATTTATTAGTTATATAAAATAATATAATAATAATTCCAGGAAGTATTTCTGTATAATTACATCCGACAATTCAGCAGAATCATATGTTTAAATTTCTTTTTAATGCTTAAACAATGACAATCATATTCACCTCCTCTTTTTCATAAATTTCACTTTAATTCCTCGTTGTACCTATAATTAGATTTACATTTCTCATTACACTCATTGCAATTTTATTTCACTTAAACCTCGCAGTCCGTTTGGGAAACAGTGTAGAGAAAAACAAAAGTGACCCAGAATGAGTCGGATTGTTTAGCGGTGTTTAGAATTCGCCTCTCTGTCGTTGGTTCCCAGAGAGAAGGAGATGATGAGCAAGTTGTCTAGCTCTAAGTTGTCTAGCTTAGCCCAAGAGCTTAGCTGATTCATTAGATGAACCGAGGAATTCTCATGCTCAGAGACCTACTTACGTGGATCGTGGAGATCGGTATAGCACTATGATTGCCTAGGGCAGGGAGGTAATCAAAGAATTTCTGTACAAATAAAACATAAGACAACCATTCTATTATTAGCATAAGAGGCGAGGGCTTTAAATGATAATCACTTTTGTCGTTGCGGCCTATGAGATCTATTGTAATAAAGCCCTAGTTTAGTTTTGTGGAAGCATCTCCAGAATTTTCATGAAGCCACATGAAAAAAAAATTACTGTTGTAATTTTCTGAACAAAAACAGGTATTATTAAGTATACGTGAATATTACTATATTTTTGTGGCGAAACAAGTGCTGCAGATTTTACGCAATTTGTTGTATTTCAGGTTTATCACAATGTATTGCCATATATGTATACTATAATGACACTGATAAAATTTAAGGTAGAAATAATTAAAATTAACAAAACTACAACAATAAATATGTAAATTATCCATTTTAATAATGGGCTCATTTAAAAAAAAAGTTTTTTTTTGTAAAAGCGTGAAATCCGTCTCATTTAATAAATATAGTAATATAAAATAACATGAAATATGCGACTTTTCATTCATAAATTTGCTACTAAAGTTTCGCGGCTGTAAAATTCATGACGTCACGGTTTGTTACTCACACAAATACATTCCTCTCTCACACACACACAACGGTACACATGGTTTTCGTTTGCTGTTGTAAACAAACTAACCTAAAATTGTGACAGGTGACAGCAGAGTTAAGAGAAAAGGTATGTAAATAAAACATTTATTAAAATAAATACCAAAAGTTGTATGAAATATGATTTTAGTTACAAAATTAAACTGACAAGTGATAATCCAAACAATCATAGTTCCAAACAAAACCGGTAGAAGGCTCTATTGCCGCATCTGTTAAGCCGTGACGTAGCGTGACGTCAGCGTCCAAATATTTGAAATTAAAGACAACTTTAAAAAAATCATATCTATGATTATAAATACTTCCATACACTCACATATTTAATTTGACCTATTATTTCAAGAATAAAATAAATTAGAAAATTTGAAATGCCCCCATTACATTAATACTATTTATTGTTATAAGTTCGTTACAAATTTGTTGCTACAAAAATAAAATTAACGTTACATATTGCTAAAATTAAGTTAAATATTAAGTAGAAATTAAACGTTCTTTTGTGTTACTTACTAGTGGCATAATAAAAAATCTGATGTGACCAACACAATACCTCACGCCATTTACCTATGGGGTCTCGTTGCCGCGTGCCTGGTCGCGAATCTGGGGAATCCGATTCGATCCCGATCAACGCCAAATAATTCGAATTTTAAATGGCATAAAATTAACCCTTGTGGTAAACGCCCGCACAATACAAATATGTCATCGTCATTACCGAAATGTGTGTACAAATAAGAGTAGCACACCCAGCAATGGATAATATGCCGTGATAATATATTTATTTATTTCTTTATTTAAATACATACCTGCATATTTACTAATGCTAGAAATTATGTATATTAAGTTCCTTTCCATAAAACTATTGTTCTATTTAAAATTTTCCTTTTAAAACGTTACTATTATTAATTTGAAACGATTATTTTTTTGACAGTGACATTTATCTGTCAATTTCATATATTTGAGCTGAACTATGTAACCATTGAGATGTGTTTAAACCATAAGCCCCGAGACATAATTTTTATATTACTTTATAAATTTATCCATAAAATATATAAAAAAAGTATTAAAGCAAACTAGAAAATTGAATAATCTTTCATTTTTATAATAACAAATTGCAAAAAAAATATTTAAAGGTATATTTTGAAGAAAAACTATGTTGAGCTTCAAGTAAACTACCATTTCCGATTCTAATCTAATGGCTTCTTTCCATATTAGAATAAGGTAGAAATACATGGTTTTAAAACTTTATGAATGACAGTATTTGAGTTAGAGCGTAAAGAGGATCCACACACACACACACACACACACAATAATTATTTACCAGTTCATAACCGAGTGGTTGGTTGAGGCAACTATAGGTTTTAAAATAATCAAATATACCAGTAGTGCAGGATTTATCATTCAATCGCAGTTTCGATGTACTCTGCCAATGCCAGTGGTCCAAGGATGAATATTATTCTTTAACTATAGTAAATTATCTTTTATTAAGTTCATCACTTTCGTCACATGACATATAAATGAAATCACCTAAAAAACCATCAAAATTATTGTTACCTATATTAAAAACTTTATTTACCTGTGTTATGATGATTGAGATTTTGCCATTAATAAACGAATTTTTCGGTAAAACCTTCCTTTATTGCAATGTGTATTTATCCGTACTGTAAACAATAACATGGTCAAATATACAATAGTTTACAAACTCTTAGATTCCATTCTGTTAATATTTTAACTCCAAAGTTGCCTGCTCTGTTATAAACAACAATACAAAAATCACGTACACGCAATATTCGTCAATTTAAATGTTAAAATAAATGCTTCTAAAAACATTGTAACTTGTACGAGTAGGTACCTGCACCCTACGAATGTTTCTCTTTTACTAACAAGTTAAACCATGTGTAGAAGGTCGTAATAGGCTTTACAAATATGCTGTTTAGAGTAACCAAAATATTGTGGTACAAACTACCTTAGTGTGTAGTACGTATTTGCTGATAACTAAAAATTAAGTAATTTTTACTAGAAATTTTTGTTCACAAATAAATTATTACTTTTATCACAATAATTGTAGTATATTTCACACACCAAGCATGTAAATTGTAGTAATATATTGTATTTATTGCTATTATGAGTGAGATCTATAAAGGTTTAGTAATAAATGCAACACGAGAAAGAAAGTGTATCAGTTATTGTTATATTTCATAAGAGTAATTTATTGTCATTAAAATTATTATAATGAAGATACAATAGATTCGTTGTTAATTATATGCATGATTTTTTTCCGTGTAGTTACTGCGCGAGGAGTCAGTTTCCCGATCTCTTTTATTGTGAGGTACTTTCGCAAATACTATTTTCAGCTATATCAATCTTACTTATAGCGGGTATGTCGGAAGACAATGACCAGTAAAAATACCTGTCATAGTTTTAAGGTTCTTATGTTGAGAGCTAATAGCTGTTTAGGGTATGTCGATAAGGGTGAGATAATTTTTTTCGTTTGACTGAAGCTGAGAATGTCTCTCCAATATGAGACTAAGGCTGAAACCACCCAATTTTCGATTTCTTCTTTATATGACATTTCAAGAGATCACAAGAAGGTTCTGGGTAGGGATCCTAAGAATCCGCTATAATAGCGTAGCGACAAATAATACTTCGTTGCCCTAACAACAATGGAAGTCCATAGGGAAAGGAAGATGAAACGTAAGGGGTAAAACTGTAATTTCACTCTTTTTCTATCTATTTATTAGAGTTAAAAAACATGTCCACGAAAAAAAATAATTTATTTTCAGATTTGAAAAAAGCCTGTTCATTTAAAAAGACTCTATATACATAGCGGACATTTGAGAAAACATTCTGCGATCAAATAAATATCGTATATTTATTGTTATAAATAATAATTATAGACATTATAATAATGAAACAAAATAAATATGTACATATATATATATATATATATATATATATATATATATATATATATATATATATATATATATATATATATTCAATATTACTATTTATAAGAAAAAAAAGTTAAACTTATAATAATATATTTTGAATTATAAATTTTGAAGTACAAACTCTTTACCATGTAACTCTACATTGCATATTTAACAGATGAAATTATTCTTTTTGTACCACCTTCAATGAATTTGAAAATATATAAATAATATTATCAAACCGTGTATCGTTTATAGTCGTAGATACACGTCCTCTTGCAAGTGTTCCTTATCTTTGTAGTAAATTTTGGGCCAAATATCTTTTAAATATCTATCAAAAACCAAAAGGCTTGCATCATTAGTGTCCTTAGGTTTTAGTTTTTTCATCACCAGCCACGCATTTTTTACAGTAGGTATACCGTTAAATAGGTAGACAACAATAGGCTAGTACCAATTCTTTTGCCTAATTCGTGTTCTGTAACCTGCAACTAATCCGTCTAACTCGTTCACTCCATGCAGACTCTAGGGAACATCGAATTGTTGATTATAAATTCCCTTCGATATACGATTTGAATTTATAGCTTTTTCATCGGAATTCTCATTGTCCTCTTCTGTTTCTGCTGACTTATCATCGGGAGGTGTAATATGAACCATAAGAGGCTGCTGTGCGTCATCATCCGCCTCTAAAATCTGTAATAATTGATGCAAAAATAATCTAAAAGAAAAATGGTTTTATAGCCTTTGTGCATAGTTTCCATATTAATGGACGCAAATAAATATTGCAATTGTATACCTACATGAAAAACAAAATCTATTTGTAAATAATAAATTGTATTGGAAAATTAGATACACAATGATATAAAATTAACTGCACAGCCAAATATTACAAAATTTAATTTTATTATATCGAAAAAATAACTTACTGTCCATGTTGCGTAGACTTCCAACTAGGAACTATTTACGAGCCCAACCCCAAATGTATTCGTACCCTCTGAAAAAAATATATTAACAGCAAGAAGAAATAAATTTTTAGATTACAATAGTTAAGACTATATTTTAGCAATTTTTTATTTTATGTATTAATAAAGTGAACTGGATTTAAATATAAAGCTATTACCTACATTTATAATTTTAATTCAACAAACTTTGATATGGTGTATTAATAGAGTGTATGCTCTATACATTGCTTATAATAAAATTTCTTAGGTTTAATAATAATTTATTTGCAAATAAACCATTTTCTGCATGTGACAAACGTTTTCGTCTTTAATAATTCGCAAATATTTTTTATTAAAGTAATAAAATTTAAGATGACAACTAATTGAGTATATTGTCAGTTACCTTTACCCTCAGTTTTATAGATAATACTAACGTAAATATTGTATTCTTTACTGTTGGAACGAAAACTTTTGGGACTTGTCTTTTGTCATATATTTGCACGTAGATTATTGTTTAAATGAGAAATTTATTTAATAGCATTGTATTTAAATCCAATACACTTTATTAATACATAAAATTTAAAAAAATGTCCAAATATAGTCTTAACTATTATAACCTAAAATTTTATTTTTTATTGCTAGGTATATTTATTTCAGAGGGTACGAATACATTTCGGGTTGGGCTCGCATAAAGTAGTAAAACACTTCAAAGATCAAATTTTTTATTCACTTCTAATTGAGATTTTGTTCTTTACTCTTTTAGTAAGAATTATCGCGCATGAACAAGTCTATACTTACGTCAGTGACGTCATAGAAAATTTAAAAGATTCCATCGCATATAAGATACAATATGCACTAATAGGTTAATGTCTTTAAAATAGCCTGCGGTTCTTTTTTTCTAAAGGCTTGTCACTTTGTTTGTAGGTGAATGTTAATCTCTTTAATATTTATAAAACCTGAATTTCTTGTTTACGTATAATAATGTGGATTATTTCATATCTTTTTATACATCAAAATTTTAATATATTCACATTAAATATTGGTTTTATTGTAGTATTAGAATATTCTGGTACTTAATAGATGAATATTTTAATTTTCAAAATGAATAGTTTCCTTCTACTCGTATATATTCGTATAATAACGACAATAAATTATATTTATATCAATATTATTTAAATATTCATTGATCTTTTGCTTTTCTCATTTATCTATTAAATATATTATATATACTATGAGTATAGCAGAAAATGTATTAATACAAATTATATGCAACAATAATAATAATTGATTAAACTTAACAATGTTTAAAACCATTATAACAACAATTGATTAGATTTTTCTTATTAACCTTGTTTCTATACATAATTCTTCTAAGTAGAACAACAAAACACAAAGACAGATTCTCCTAATGCATGGAAGACGGTATATCTCCAATATGTCTCAGTAATATCACAACGCATAACCAATATGGTATAATTAGTGTTTTCTTGTTAAATAGACCACAACTCACGACAGCAGTGTATACACTAGCAAAACTTCGAGACAGATTATGCATGCATGAATTTGTATTTCATTTTGCCGAGATAATAATCTAATTTGTGGATCCTGGGCTATAGACTCTATCGTAAAATAAGTAATTAGATTTTGTGTTCTAGATAGATACATGTGACTCTATCAAAACTAGAAATCACAGCGGAAATAGTAACAATTAAAACGACAATATGTAACAACGAAATTTTTGTGATTCATGGGCTTCACTGAGATTTGAACCCAGAACCAAACTCAACATGTAAGAGAGTGGTTAAGAGTACTCAACATGTAAACCATGACAGAGGTCTTAACAACTATGAATTTATATTTTCACTTAATTAGAAATAATTTTTATATACATAAACTGTACAGATATATCATCTTTACCGAAATTTGCGAATTAAAGCCAATTTGCACACTCAAAAATGTATAGCTGTTGTCAACAACACAAACGAAACATACTGTTCTCATATTATCTGCTTCCTCCATATGTACTCGACGTATTTGCGTACATAACGTGCGATACATGCATGTAGGTTGCTTAGCTACGGTCTCTATCCAAACCCATTCAAGCAGATTTCACCAAACAGACACTTAATAAACATTCTCCGCAGGTGACAACCATATAATTCGCTGGGATGCTACTGCTTTACATTTGTTTGTTTACGCTCCATGGGAATAGACGATTACGACTTTTGGTTTGTGTCACGTTCGGTCAAAAAGTCGCCTTGATCGGAAATGCAATGATTTTGTGATAAATGTTTATTTATTGTCATATCGCCTATGAAATAGAGATACTCGTTAAAAGTATATATGCATTTTTGACCTTAGTTAAGCATTTTTGAAATTTTTAAAAGACATTGAAATTTAGTAAAATGTTATTATTGTATTTCAATCTCCTTGGCGTCAATATTGTGATATAGCGAGTTAGGCTGATTTCATTATAACAATATTGTGAAAGGAATTTCGTCGAAATGTTTGTTATTAGTCTGTTAGTTTGATAGTTGATGTATGTCCATCCGTATTAATTGCGTACTACATTTGGGCCGCCGACCCCTAAGACTGTGGATTTAGGATGTGTAACTTTGGGCTTACACAAGCATTAAATACATTATTGTCTTAATGCGAGCTTAGACTTTAACTCAAACTTTAACTTAGCTGACAATGTTGGCACGGACGATAAATTTTCACTTTGAATTAATTACATTTTATTGTTTATTGTTGCAGATATTCACGGCGCTGCTTCTGTCGTACCTGGCATTTTCATACGCAGAAGAAAAACAAACTCAAAAAAGGATAGATGATAGTTTGAGACCTCCTCCTGTAATCATAACAAAACAAGCGCCACAAGGAGGATCTTACTTTTCGAGGATAACTGACTGGTTTCAATCGTTCGGCGAATCAAATAAGAAAACGAAAACAACAGTAATTCATGCCTTGCCACCTGCTGCGCTAATACTTCCACCTTCAGGAACACCAGGATTGCATAATAATCCTCCAGGACCTAACGGATTGCATCATGATCCTCCAGGACCTAACGGATTGCATCATGGTCCTCTAGGACCTAACGGACCACAAACATTTGGTTCGGCTCAATCTAGTGGACCATCGGGACCTTCATTTGTGCATAGTCCTCCTTCAGGGCCAATTTACCGTCCACCAATCAATGGTCCTACACATACTCCACCACCCTCATATAGACCTCCACCCTCACACAGTCCTCCACCCTCGTATAGTCCACCAATCATAAAGAGTCCACCTCAAACAATAACTAAATTAAATATAGTCCAGAATCATGTATCGGGACCAAATTTAAATGCTCAAGAAACGAGAAATCCTCATCAATACCTTCCGCCAAATCCATCGTCGAATGAAAAAGACTGTAACCCGTGCAATAAAGAACCATGGATACCAATTGTTAGTAACTATGGTTCAAATACTATAATAGGTTTTGTGCCAAATACAGATTTAAGTAGTAAAGATAGACCAAATGTGTATGGTCCACCAAATAGACCACCAAAACAATATGGTGTTCCACAACCTAGCAACCAGTATGGTGTACCACCAACTCCTAGTAATCAATATGGTGCACCATCAGTACCATCTGGTAATTATGGAATTCCTCCTCCTTCTCCACCTCCTCCTTCTAGTAATCAATATAGTCCTCCAAGCAACAATTATGGCCCGCCCCAAATCTCCCAAGGAAATTATGGTCCGCCACCTCCACCACCAAATGGACAGTATGGCCCACCAAACCATGCTATAGAAGAAATATTACCACCCAAGTTACCTAGTAGGCCTAGTAATACATATAGTTCACCAGGTATCGGCGAGTTATCGATAAAATATGGTCCATCAAAACACAAACCACAATTTTTACCAACACCTACTCCTTTAATTCCTAATAAATACGGTCCGCCTTCTTTCCGAAGACCTCGACCTCATTCAGCACGACCTCCTAGGCCTAGTGCATTTATGGGGCCGCCTCCAACGTCAAATATTTATGGCCCTCCGGCCAATAATTTCGGGCCACATAACTCACTGGACTATAATGCAAAACCAAGTTCAAATTATGGTCCACCTCCCGCGAAACTTACGTCAAATTATGGGACACCTTTAACTGGACCGTCGACCATTTATGGTGTACCGAAACAACCTATACCTACAAATAGTTATAGAGAGCCCTCTTTAGGAGGAAATTCATATTTACCACCGTTTCCTACTCCTACAGGATCTGGGGTGTCCAATAATTACGATATACCTCCTCAACATTTTGTAACACCTTCAACTGTTAACAATAACAACAACAATAATAAAGTACAGGATAGTTATGGACCACCGGCAGCTGGACCTATTCAAAATGAAAATATAAAACTTACTAGCGATGAATATTTACCACCACCACATGAATTACCAATTTCTAATGGTGACGAAAGCGGAAATTATCAAACATTGAATATACCCCCAAATTTCGGTAATAGAATTGTTGAACCTATACCTTTTCCTCAAATGAGTCAATCGTTTATACTTCCTATAAGAAGTGCACAAAACTTCAGACCGCGAAATCCTTCAGCGATAGATAACGTACAATCTCAAGGATCACACATCCCCATTCCAACCGGGGGTGCTTTAATAAATCACGCACAAACCAATGTACAAATTTCTCAAAGCGTACCTGTTGCAGATTTCTTATCTACGATCGAATATCCACCGAATGTAGTGCAAAGTCCTATAATAGATTTAGTTGTTCATGATAATTTAGCTGATGACATTGAACAACAACAACAACAAAATAATGATTACAGAAATTTAAAAGACAACCCTATTATTGTTGATGGCGATGAACACCATCAAGAAGCTTCAGACAATCACGCTTCGGTTGCAGTTCACGATGGAGCAATATCTACAAAATTAAAATTTACTCCAAGTATATTAAACACAATACAAGACACAAAACCAACTATAAGTGTACCTGATATTAAAGACATAAAAAATACTGACAATATACGAATTGATCCATCGTTACAAACTCTTCTTCATGATGAAAACTTAGCAGCAATTATAGCTAAGCAACTTTTAAGCGAAAATAATAATCCACCAAAACCGTTTGAACCATCAGAAAATTCGCAAAAATCTGCTGTACAAGTAAATGAAAATGCACAAGCTACCAATAATGCTCTATTCACGCAACCTTCTATAGATTATAGTAGTTGGAACCCTAGTGTTGCTGGTCTTTCGACAGGTATGCAACCACCGAATTGGATCAGTTCAAATAATTATGTACCATATACAACCAAAAAACCGAAACAAATACAGATAATAGTGCCGTACACTACAAACAATAAAAACTGGCATAAAATGGATTCAAAAAAAGTAGTTAATCCACCGTACAATCCTCCAATATCTTTATTTAGTAAGCTACCATCATCGGAGGAATCGCAGTGGTCGAAATACATAGACCACAACTTCCAAGAAAGCAAAACTAATATCGCTCAAACTCCATCTCCAATATCAAATATTCAAGATTTCTTTAAAGACGCTACTGTAAATATTGATGCTAGTCAAAGCCAGAATCTCCCTTTCGACATTTTAAAACTCCAAAAGAACATTGATGTATGGACGGAGCAAGAATTCAACAAAATGAAATTCGACGTACAAAGCAGCACTACCTCTCGCTTTGGCTACTCAAAGAAAATACCCGAAGAGTACTTAACCACACAATCAATATTTATAAATGAACCTACAACCAATTCCCCGCGAAATTCAAAATTATTCAATCACGATTACTTAGCATCGAGCTCAGTACACCATCCTCAAAATTTAACCGAGTCCATCGATAGTAACTTAGTGGAAGGATCAAGCTCGAAGCCTTCCAAGGAAGAATGGGATAAAATTCAAGTAACGATCTCTCCTCTGACACATGAGCGGGTTTATGTAGTGACGCCTTTACCGTGGGAGAAGAGCCCGACATCCTATGTCCCTAAGAAAGAGATCTCCCAGATAAACAAACAACTCGCGGACAATGCCAACTTCGTTTTCAACTCGCCGAGGTTTTCTGTGCGCCCCGAGCCACTACAAATGAACAAGAGCGAGGATGTTCATAATAAGATACACTTGGTTTACAGTGATTGGCCAGAACTTAGTAAGTAAAACTTTATCTTATCTATTTAATATTGTAATACTCTGAAAATAATATTAATGTTTCATTACACGTTCTGTTGGAATACAAAATAGGTTTTCCTTGATATCGAAAATTGTACGAGTATATCTGCTTTAATACTCGTATATAACGCGCTATACAACACAATTTTATTTTCTGAAACTCCCTAATATAGGGCTATTTAATTTAAATAGTTAATTGTTCAGATATACTCCAGTAAATAATGGACTTAGAAGTAAGATAGGGCTTATGATTCCAGCTTTTTAATTGGTCTAAATGCGAACCAAGTTAACACTAGCGAAAAATATATAAAAAACTCTGATGTGGCCAGCAAAATACCTTCCATAAATCCTGTGTGTTATGTATAAATCCCATACATAAATTTTCTTGCAAAAGATTCTAAATTTCCATTTCTAAAATCTTTTTACACTAGAGTTATTACTCTTATTCTTTCATTCCTTACCGAATCTTTCCGTATCTTCTCCAACATCTATCTCAACATCCTCACCTCTGCCATATTCATTTTCGTTTCATTGATACTGACATCTGTCAATTTGAATTATCTGAATATATTAGCAGTTTTCATGGTTAGCATAGCTGGCTGATTTATGAAATTTAATACCTTTATAATTCTTTAACTCTATATCTGTAGAATATGAAGTATAAAATGCAATCAAATCGTATAGAGAATAATAAATTCTTTAAGTTATAATAACGTTTAATGCCAATAAATATTTAATTGTTAAAATCTTCAAATGAGGGTACTTCGGGTTGACCAATTATAACCGAAATCTAATCACCTCTTCTTCTGGATGTAAGCTTGAGGAATGAAAAAAATATAATTTTTGGATTCGTGGTATTGAAGTTATGCGATCCGAAACTTTCGTCACACCAACACAGACACACAAACACACACACACACATACACACATACACACACATACACACACACACATACACACATACATACACACATACAAACATCATCGTAAAAATGGTGAATAGTTAAAAAGTTATTTGAAAATTAAATATTGTACAAGGTCACCACATTTTACTTAGTACAATAATTTCATTTTTTTTAAATAAAGTTAAACAAAAAGTCTCATTTAGTCGAAGTAACTCTTATTATTTCAAGATAGCAAATGTAAATCCCGCAAAAACTCATTTTTCACTGCCTTATATCTCGCAAACTATTGAAGATCGGACACATATTATATAAATATTTTCGACTTATTTTGACTTCTTCTCTATGTCCTATAAATATGTTACATGTATATTATTATGTACTATACTATTATATTCCTTTAAATAACTGTTTATTTAATAAAGCAGGGTTTGCCAAACTCTTTTTACACCGGAACACTTCCCAATAGCCAATATTTTAACGGGATACTTTAAGTTTTATTTTTTAGGATAGATAGATATAAATAATTAAATTTAAACATTGGAAAATAAATACATATTGATATACAGTTGTGTCACTAATTAAATTAATTAGATTTATAATAATAAGTTTGATATTTTTTCATGGAACACCAGTGTTCCGCGGAACACAGTTTGGAAAACGATGTACCAAAGAATTAAAAATTATCAAATTTTAACGATTCGAGCTGTCAAGTAAGTCTTGCAGGCAAGGCCACCCTAACCAGAAGGCTAAATGTGCTAGAGCTCCAGAGGGCAAGTCTTTTTGGGCAATTTTGTTTGCACTCGCGACGGGCTTGTTTTGTATAAGTTATATATGTTTATTTGTTTATTGGCAGTGAGCTGTAAACCTTGTCGCCAAGCCCTGTGTGTCTATCTTTCTCTCTCTAATCAAAGACCACCAGTACACTTTTCGCACAAGCGCAGTGATGATAAGCGGAGAGAGAGAGAAAGAGAGAGCCACGATTAGAATGAAGTTAGAATAAGAATAGTAAACATAATATGCCAAAATTAGACGTTTTACAGCGACAAACCTATGTAAAGCATTGTATTTTTATGACAGTTTCCGCTCCAGTCTAGAGCTTACTGGCGGAATCTGTCATAAAACTCAATGCTTAACATACGTCCAGTCTTGTTGTCGGGAAACGTCAAATTTCGGCACTGTGTCTACTCCTCTCATTCTAATCGTGGTTCCTTCTCTCTCTCTTATTCCCACTGCAAATGCGCGAGATGTGACTCCGTACTGGTAGTTTTGGTAAGAAAGAGAGAGAGAGCGGTAGACACACAAGGCCTGGTGACAAGATTTTATATCAGTTTCCAGTCCAGTATAACCATATTTAGAGCTCACTGTTTATTTGTAATATATTGACTATTTCTAATTTTGAAACGTGTCTTCGAAGAGGGGCACATTATTATTAGTAACCCACGGGCGCCAAATATCTTAGGACGGCCCTGCTTGCAGGAAATTGCGAATAGAAACAGATTGGCACACCCAGAAATGGGTAATAATTAAATAAACAATAAATTGATAACAATATTAACAAAAGAAAATACTGCAACTGTCGTTATTGTTTGCGCGAAACAGTTTTTGTTATTAATAATTTTAAAACATGGGAATGCTTTTATTATTGATGTAAAATTAATATGAACGCTAAAATAGACAATTAGGTTTATGAGCAAATGATTGTCATACGAAATTAATTTATTTTTATCAGTGATTTCAAATATCAATTTTTCCGCCTACAAAATACCAATAAACTCATACAGAATACATTTTTAAATCCTGATATTGTTTTTTCTAATTGCTGCAAATCCTATTTAAATTAGTTTCATTGTATTCTTTAATTATTTAAAAATCAATCCCAGTTCTCTTCCGTGATTGATTTAAAACTGAAATACATATTATGAATTCATGAAAATTTAATTACCTCATGCGTAATTTATAATTTTAATATCATGTAATACGCGTATGTAAAATTTATTACAATGAAACATCACTGTCTCACAGCATAGCGAGAAAATGTAAAAATGTAATGCTATAAATTTCAGTCCATTTTAAAATTCTTTTCCGAATAAATGACAGGAACAAATGTCTGGAAATGACGTCTGTAAATTGACGTCTGAAATGAAAGCATTAATCGAAAAGTTCAATTTCAGGAATTAACGATATAGACTCTTCATTTTGCGCACCAGAATATAATTTCTTTTTTTATTTCAACAGACTTATTTATAAATTTTTAACTTTTGTCAATACCTCTTATACCTTTAATTGATTTATTTGGCTTAGCTTACGTTAATAATCTCCTTCAATACACCCCCTCCCCCTCACCAGCTGTTTGAATCACATGCTTACTAATGATAACGTGCGTATCATCTCCTTCATATGCTCTAATTTTTATTACAGCAGTCAGTTTATAGATATACATTTTCTAATGTGTGGTTGACTCTCTCTTCAAATTTTTCCGTCGATATACAAGCAAAGAGTAATACATATCAATGCAGTCTGTCAGACATATTGCATGATTCTTAGCGGATTTCCATCCGCTAAACCTTCTGCGTCTTAATTAAAACTAGCGACAGTAAAAGCTAGACAAAAACTACTTATATTTCTTCTTTTCTTCCTCGTAGTCTTGGAAAGGTCTGGCACAGATAGGTATATAATTGCCCAAGGACAAAATAAAAATATTAGACCGAATGAGTGATGATAGTTTAATCTTGATTCGTTAGATCACAACAAAAGAAAGTGTTCTTGGAGTTGGAGAGTTACTTGAACTGCTTGCCTACATTCGTTGTGAATGAATGCTTGAGAATTCTCAACAATTTATAGTTGTTAATTGAAATTTTATTTAGGATAATTATTTTATCATCATTGGCCCACTTCGAAGAATACTTTTATATTGTTATTATGACGCTAACAATGCTTAAAGTTCGGACTAATAGTATTATAACTATGTATATCAAATTGCTTCCAATTGTATATCAAAATATAAACTATATTATGAGATTTGATTTTTGTTTTAAAATTCGTGCATGCGATGAAATATATATGTCTACGAATCCTGTTAAATAAACTTGTTAATTTCTTTTTTAAAGGCAGTGGATCCGGTCCGGTAGCCGGGATTTATCAACACACTATCTTAGATAAAAATACGAAAATATACGTAAATTAATGATTAACAGTGAAAAAAAAATGTTTAAATATTAATTAGTTTGCAAACTACAAGTGATTGAAATCAATTAATAATTAGGATGACGTATCAGGTCTTTGCAATTTTGATTGGTTCCATGATTTTAAAAGCGAGACTCGCGCGCTTGTTCCGCCCACCTACCGTGAAACATCAATGGAAAAACTTTAGCGGGATCCGCCCTCATAGTTTGTATTACAATATTGTCAAACAATGGTTACACTGTTTCTTTGTTCTATAATTTATTAGGAAAAATGCATTTTATTTGTTATTTATGGTTAATAATAATTTCTTCATGAATTAACGTACAAATTCATATACCGAGTGTCTACTTTTTTGTGGCCATGTGCCTCAGTGTATGGTCGCGAATCTGGGGACCCGGGTTCGATCCCGACCGACTCCAAAAATTAATTCTAATTTTTATGGCACAAAATTGACCCACACCAGCAATGAGTGCTCGTGAGGTGACGCCTGGTACGCGCCCGCACGGTACAAATATTTCATCATTACCGATATCTGGGTACACAGCAGATTGGCACATCCAGCAATGGGTTATATGCCGTGATGATGTATTTATTTAGGAAATACAATGGTAAAATTTTCATATTGCTGTAAATTCTGCCCTCTCAATTTTAGAACAGATGAGTAAATACGAATAATGTTCAGAATTAAATCTGCATCTAAATAGTCCAAAATTATTTTTTACATGCGTTTCGTTTGCGAAAGAGGCAAAATAAAAGTAATAATTTTTAGCTTTTTGCAGAGTTTCCTTAAGAAATAGCATAACAATTTAAACAGTTGTATTGCTTGAGTTTGACAAATGACATCTGTCATAAAGTTTTATAATTATTATTTATTAAATTATTTTATCAGTAAGTATAGACACATTTACCATCTCAGAAAAAAACTCAGTTAAACAATATTAACAATTAAATATCAATTAATAATCTTTCATCAGTCAAAGTCAAACAATACGACTATTTGAATTATATGTTTTGTCTTGCATGGCACTCTGTAATAAGCTTAAAGCTGGATATTTAATTTACGTTTATCTCATGACAAGAATCTACTATATCAAGAAATTTAGGCTCATTTGGTACAGTATTTAATTCTTAACATATTTACACTTTAGTTCCATTTTAGTTTACCATTCTATTTCCTATGGTTCAGAAAAAAGTAGAGACCGGTATAAAAATATTTCAGCTATGCGAACATGATACATTTGTACTCTCTCGAACTAACCGTTTGTCGACTTACTGGTGATGTCCTGCTACGTCACGCACCAAATTCTTAATTTTAAAAATTCATATCTCGCTTATTACGTAAAATCTGTAAATTGCGTTTACACTAAAATCATCCTGCTCTTCAAAAGAAAAAATCTGTTGTGGCCAGCACAATACCTTCCGTCAATCCTGTGTATAATGTACCATACATAATTTTTCTTGCAAAAGATTCTAAATTTCCAGTAAAATTATTTTATAAACAAACTATTCAAATTGCACTTGACACTGACATCTTCTTCTTCTTTAGCTTTTCCCATTCGCTATTTTTGCGTGTCGTTCTCATTCAGTTCCTTTTCTCTCAAGTCTTCCGCAATACAGCCCTTCCATCTTATCTTTGGTCTTCCTCTGTTTCTTCAACCTCCTATTACTAAACTACTCATTCTTGTTCAAATATAATTCTTCATTTCTCCTCATGACATGTTCAAACCAATGTAATCTTCTTTCTTGTATCTTTCTAGAAACTTGTAACACTAGAGTTATTTTCTTACCGTATCTTTCCGTGTCTTTCCCAACATCTACTTCAACATCCTCATCTCTGCCACATTAATTAACTTTTTATTGGTACAGACATCTGTCAATTTGAATTATATGAATATATTAGTAGTTTCCATGTTTAGCATAGCTGGCTGAATTAAAAAAATTAATTTCATTGAAATTCTTTAACTCTGTATCTATTGAATATGAAGTATAAAATATAATCAAATCGCATAGAGAATAATATATTCTTTAAGTTATAATAACGTTAACTGTCAATAAATCAAATTTAACTGTTAAATCTTCAAATGAGGCTACTTCCGGTTTACCAATTATAACCAAAATCTAATCAGTTGTTCTTCGGGATGTAAACTTGAGGAATACGAAAAAAATATAATTTTTGGAATCGTGGTGATGAAGTTATGGGATCCGGAACTTTTGTCACACACACAGACACACACACAGACACACATACATACATACAGACATCATCGTAAAAATGGTAAAATCGTATTATAGGGACCCTAAAACATGCTTATTCACTAAAAACTCATCATTGAATTTTTTGATCAAAGACAATACCTTTCTTACCTAAAGCTGACGGAAAGTAATAAACAAAGAAAAAATTGGTATAGGACCCCGCTTTTCAAATTCCATTTCTAAAAATATTTTTTAATTAAATTATCACTTGTAGGTAGGAAGTTTTAAGCACTTTTCAAAAGAATAAAAAAATTACTGCATGGGCTTGCCGAGATTTACCGAACACCTAAAAATCGCGGCTTGCGACAAACAGCTTACCTAATTTGTATATTTCTCTACAAACAACAATTTCCAAAACATTGGACTTGGCATATAAATCATTCTATTTTAATACGTATCCCTTTTTAACAATCACCACAGTTTTTAATTTGATAACGACTGTTAAATTCAATAGCGACTAACTAATTGCGCTGAATAGTTCGTAAAGCATGAATCGTCCGCTGAAAACTCGTTAAATGAAATTGATTTATTACGCCTTATCTATGTCCGCCATGTGTTCAACAAATTGCAAATTAAACGTATTTGGAAGAAGAAACGGATCCAATCCAATGGCAGAATTGAAAGAATTTATTACCAATTCAGAGTGAGATCTCTGAAAGCCGTTTGACAAATTGCTTAATTACCCTACACCTACAATATCGATTACAGATAATATCTTACTTTCCTTAATTAATTCCATTGAGCAGATATTAATATCATACGTTGCCGCAGTTAATTATGACCACTTAGGGATTAGCATTCTATGATCTGGGCCCTTATTCTTGAGCGTTCGTAATTACATTCGTATTCGTATTCGCTTTCGTTTTCATGTTAGTAGGGATAGTAGTCTGTGTTTCAAAAATAATATTATATATGTCAGTGACAGTGTCAATTGTATTGTCACATTTATTTAGATCACTTACAAGTTAAGAGTTCACTTTTATCATATATTTATTAACGATCAATAAATAATTTTTTACCTTCCGTCACCTATAGTAAGGAAGGTATTGTCTTTGGTCAAAAAATTCGGTGGTGAGTTTTCATTGAATAAGCACGTTTTAGGGTCTTTACAATACGATTTTACTATTTTTACGATGATGTCTGTATGTGTGTGTGTGTGTTCGTATGTGCGTGTGTGTGTGTGTGTATGTGTGTATGTGTGTGTGTGTATGTGACTGCTTTTTCCTGCACGATATCTCCAATACTAGAATTCCAAAAATTACAATTCTTGCGTATTTCTCTTCCTTACAACCATATGCAGAGTTGATTAGATTTTGGTTATAATTGGTCAACCGGAAGTTTCCTCATTTGAAGATTTTAACAGTTTTTCTTGAAAAAATCAATTAAATGTTATTATAACTTAAAGAATATATTATTATCTATACGATTTGATTGCATTTTACATTTGTTATTCAACAGATATAAAGTTAAAGAAGAATAAAGATAATAAATTTGATATAAATTTCATAATTCAGCCAGCTATGCTAACTTAACCATGGAAACTGCTAATGTATTCAGGTAGTTAGGTAATTCAAATTGACAGATGTCAGTATCAATAAAATGTAAATCAATGAAAGAAAAAGGGAAGTAACTCTAGTGTTAGAAGTTTCTAGATATAAGAGAGACGATGAGTACATTGGTTTGGACATGTTATGAGGAGAGATGAATATATTAATAGAAGGTGGAAGAAACATAGGAAGACCAAATATAAGATGAAAAGACTGTATTGTAGAAGACTTGAGAGAAAAGAAACTGAATGAGGACGACACGCAAAACAAAAATAAGTGGAAGAAGAAAATAAAAAATAGCGACCCCCTAACGAATGGGAAAAACTAAAGAAGAAGAAGAAGATATCAGTGTCATGTGCAATTTGCATAGTTTGTTAATGAAATAACTTTACTGGAAATATAGGATCTTTTGCAAGAAAATTTATGTATGTGGCGCGTGCAGTAACATGACTTTGACCGTGTCAAAATGAGAGCAATTAATTATGTCCATAACTGGCAAGTGTTACAATTTTTCAATCAAAATTTCATAATTTTCTTATTTCATGTGGTTTGCTTGTTATCAGGAGTATGGAATTCAGTTGTCGAGAAAAGGAATCACATAATACCAAAAATTTATAATCTTTTGCAAGAAAATTTATGTATGGAATTTGTACATAATACACAGGATTGACGGAAGGTATTGTGCTGGCCACATCAGATTTTTTAACTTGTAAATGATGTGAATAAATGCTGCAATACGGTTGACACTGACAATGACATATCCAATATTGTTTTCGAAGCACAGACTACTGTGACTACTAACATGAAAACGAACGCGAATACGAACGAAATGACGATCGCTCAAGAATACGGGCCCTGCTTTTACGACTGCAAATATTGTAACGTTATTATTTATTTAATGGGGTTTTTAAAATTAAACCTATTATTTATTTATTTAATTTATTTAAACCACTAATATTCAGACACTGCTATAACATTAAAACACTTTACAAATAATATAAATTTTATAACAATAATAACAAATATACTCGCAGTCAAATTTCGTACTATGTAACTATCACCAATTCTAACTATATATTTTGTAACTATCATAGATTCTAACTGAATAACATGTACAGTCTGTGACACCAAAGAAGGCTGGTGCGGTAAGGACGAGCATTCCACGTACTGTGTTCCACCAATCATCAACGTCAAGTGGGAAACAGTCGGCCAACTGTAGTCACGAAATAACGTCACTGTAAAATAGTGTTTATCCCACTGGTCTATGGCAGTTAAATACTGATCGACAAAGCGGTTCATATATTGCGTATAACAAGTCATAGTAAAATATTTTTAATCGTACTGCCGCTTTACTGAAATTGTCATAGCATTTGACATTCCTCAGACCGATTTTCTTTGGCGTCACGGATTGTATCACAGGTCTGAATTGTGTACCTTGTAACCATAATTGATTCTAACTGAATACTTTATAACTATCACAGATTCTAACTAAATTTTATCTATCTACAATAATTCTGACTGAACAGATTCTGAGTTCCATGTAACTATTTAACACAGATTCTAACTAAATACCTTGTATTTATCACAGATTATAATAAATACCTTAAATTCCCTTTAAAATTTCTTAAATTTATATCTTCAAAATTTAAATTATTTGTAAGGCAAATATTTAAAAATGATATAGATAAATAATGGATTCATATTATGTATTTTAAATAGTACATTTATAGTATTCGAAAAATAAACCACGGTTCGGTGCTGGTTTCAGGTGGTAACCGTGTAGTATTGTAACCGTAATAAACGAATGCTTTGGCCTTGATCATTTGTCACATGAACTGTCATTTTAAATTATTTTTTTAAAGATATATTGAAATGATGGAAGCGTGGATGTTCTTTAATGAGTTTATTTTAACTGATAGTAATTCTTCTAATAATTTTTCTACTTTTACTAAAGCGACATCAACTTATAGTTCTTGTTTATGCGGCGGTTATGCCCGTGATCCGTGATAAGTTTATTTCGAATAACTATTGCTACTTTTTTTGTCACACAAATACATATAAGATTCTAACCTAATTTCTAACCGCCAACTTCGCGCGGTTGCTGTGGTCATAGAAAAGTTACCAAAATTTTCATGAACCGTGTTTTAATTTGTAACCGGTTACTGAATTTTTTTACCGCGTTTAGCGTGGCTCCTTTTTCGAATATTGTATAGATGAAGACTGTTTGAAAACAGCATTAAGTTGTCAAAGATGCGCATGAGCGATGAGCAAAATATCAGCATGCGTACTTCAGTATCTAGTCAGGGTCTTTCCCTAGCTAAAAAACTGTTCAAATCTAGCTTCCATTGTTAAAATTGTTTATACAGTTTAGAAAGTGTCATGTCATAAAGTTCGAATAATAAAGTATGTAATTTTAATAATTAATAAATTGAATATATTTTTTAAATTCTAATGAAAATATATAAATATGCAAATAATAAATGTACTTTAACAGCTTTCCCTATAATAAAAGTCACGGCACGCCACTGTTTATCACATATTTTAACTAAATATCATATACTTAATACAGACTCTAACCGAATACCTTGTAACTATTAACACAGATTCTAACTTCTAACTGAATACCTTGTAACTCTCCAGGTTTAACTCTTTCTGAATACTGAAATACAGTTTTAGATTTTATTTAAAAGAATCTGTAAAATCTGCAATAAAGAATACAAAACAAAGTTTATTTGTACCCCGTAAAAACAGAAAAGTTTATTCGAAAAACTATGATTAATTCCAAAAAGTTTTGAATAAGTAATCAGAATAGGATTACGCAAACATGTAGATGCGAAAAGTTCTCTGATGACTAGCCAGATTTTTTATCTTTTTATCCTTGTGCATGTCCTAGTTTCGATTCCCTTTAGTAATATAAATGTTATCTACTAGCGTATTACACACCATTCAGAGAAACTTACAAATAAAAACTTAATCTGCAGCAATTTTACACTGAATTAAAAAAGCAAAAAAATGAATTTATATCTTTGAATATTACATTTCTCTCGAGCCAATATGCAGGATTGCAGACCACAGAAAGTCGGATAACGAATTTTCTTAGAGCTTGTACGCAGATTACAATACAGTTGCCAGCGCTTACCATGGAATTTAATAAACCATATCCAATAAAAAATATTCAAATATTCTTATTACAAATTCCGGGTCTATTTAATAGCTCATAATGATAAAACTATCCTCATCTTCATCCAACATTCTGTGTAACTATCCCCCAGCAACCAACCACAGAAAGTTAGAATAGTTAGTGAAATTTTCGTTCCGTATTAAGTAATTTAGCTTCGGTTTCAGTTAACGGTCTGGCCACGACGGTTTCGACGGAGCAGCCGGCCACACAGGCAACGCCACATCCCCTGCTTGGCCAAATGGACATTTCGCAGCACACTCCGCCACCCTCGGCTACGACGAATCAGGAGGGGACAGTGCAGACGTACACGGGACACTCTAGAGTAAGTATATGAACTAGAAGCGTTGACCTTAACAATAAAGGGGACAAATTTTGTAGAGTCTTCCAAATAAATAAATAAATAAATACGTGTATCATCACGGCATATTACCCATTGCTGGGTGTCCCTATCTGCTTTGTACACAGATTTCGATAATGATGATGCACGGGCATTCATTGCTGGCGTGGGGGAGTCAATTTTGTGGTTTAAAATTCTAAATATTTGGCGTCGGTCGGGATCGAACCCGGTTCCCCAGATTCGCGACCAGACACTCCGGCACGCGGCCACAAGGTGGTGAAATATATGTTAACAAGGCAAAAAAGTAACACATTCACTACTGCGGCGGCATTTTAAAACACAGATTGTTTGAATACAAAATTTTAAATGTTTTCATCTCCTCCTTGATGTACAATAGCTTGCAAAAAAATCGCGTACACCTTAAAAATCAAGTTAACCGAATTTTTATTATTTTTTTTATATGTAAATATTGTAAAAACTAACAATGTTGTCACTATCATCACTATTTAATCTATTGTGAACCAATTTCATCTTCGTTTTTAATTTACCTCTCGCCACTTCCATTTTAAGTTACATAAGTATTGTCTTTAACATTTCTTGTATACTTAAACTCTACACCAAAAATTCTACTTATACCTATTCTATGTATTTAGCTTTCTAATTTTAAATTCATTCTATGAAGAAGTATTGCCCTACTCTTCTAAGTTTTCGAGATGTTTCCAATTCATTGTCGGGATCATAAGCGTGCACAAAGATTAATACTAGTTTTGTTTGTTATGATAAGGGGAGAGGTACGGAAAAGGAAATGAAATTCATAGTATTTCTTCATAAATACCATATTTAATATTTCACCATAAATATTACAGTCTTTACAGTTACATACGTCGCTCATAAGGAACGAGTTTTTTAAATTCGTCTATTATGTCAACAACATCTATTTCTATAAATGCCGTTTGCTCAGCATACATTTTTAATATACTACGTTCTGTTTTCATTTTGTAATGGGGCTGCCCGGGCATCCCCAGGCACCCCCATGTGCACGCCTTTTGTCGGGATTGGCAGTATTTCTTAAGGATATATGTAATATACCTATAATTTTAAATATTTAACTATTAATATAATAAGAAATAATATCTGCATGTACTTCCAAGAAAAAGTATTCAGTAATGCATACATCCAAACACACACAGACCTCATTGTAAAAATGTCAAAATCGGATTGCAGGGACCTTAAAATGTGCTTATTCATTAAAATCTGGATATGTGATTTTTAGCGTGAATCTAATAGCGAGAGGTAAAAAGTACATTTTTAGAATGAAGAATGAAATAAGTAGTACAAATTTACAAATATTTTAATCATACAAATGGTTTGGTTTTGCTGTGCGCCCTATTCTCAATACTACTTGAAGTTTCGTAGGCCGCATCCTTCTGACCGACAACACGGCGGTCTAAGTGTGATTAGATAAAGGAGATGGCCCTTAAATATACGGTGAAATGTTTTGGTCAATAGGCAAGTAAAATCCCCCTGCGAAAGCCTGAGAATTGCTCCGGGTTGTAATTTAATTAAATGTTTTTCTTGGTGATTTTCAAAGTAGAAACTATGTCCGAGATGTTTGGTCTTTTCACTGCTCGCTGCTCGTGCTTCTGCTTTGCCGTTCCATTGCATTTCATTCCGTGTTTTTTCTTTTCAAACACAAAAAGGATTAAAGGCAGTGGTGGCGTACATTTTCATTTACGGAGAGAACTAAGAAAATATTTCACCGAGGTGAAATTGTGGTTTTATGACTGGAATTTTTTTAATAAAAGACAAAAGTTTTCATGAAATTGCGGCGCCAGTTAAACTCCAAATGTTTTTCCATCGAGGAGGATTTCTTTACCGGGAAAATTAAGATTGAAATATTAAAATTAAAAGTTTTAACATCTATCATTTCCATATATTATATCGTATTATGCTGTTGATACAACAATCGGAGACCATCGAATAAATTTAAAGAAATCTTTCAAATTACAACACACGACAAAAATTAATGTTGTTATTACCACAATTGTTATTTTCTGAATAACAGGGACAGGTAATTATTAGGACAACAAGCAGATGTGACTATTACTATATTTTTGTGGTAACAACAAGTGCTGTCACATGTTGTACTATAATGACACTGTTAGAATTTAATATAAATATAAATGATTCAAATTAACAGAAATTACTTTAACAATATTTATTGTCATAAGTTCGTTACAAATTATTTGCTAATACTGATAAAATAATAATTTTAACGTTATATATTGCTAAAATTACGTTAAATATTAAACAGAAATTAAACGTGCTTTTGTATTACTTATTTGTGGTATAATAAAAAATACAAGGTAAGAAAAGCAGAATATACCAAAAAATGAATTATATCAATTATAAGGCAACGAGGATACGTACAAGAAATATAAACTTTACAAATATTCGATCTAAGAAGTTAATTTGAAAATTTTGTCATCTATATAAAAATAAAATACATGTCACATTTTTACATATAAATAAATCTGTTGTGGCCAGCACAATACCTTCCGTCAATCCTGTGTATTACGTATAAATTCCATACATAAATTTTCTTGCAAAAGATTCTAAATTTCCAGTAAAATTATTTCAAACTATGCAAATTTCACTTGACACTGACATCTTCTTCTTCGTCTTCTTCTTTAGTTTTTCCCTTTCGTTAGGGGTCGCTATTTTTTATTTTCTTCTTCTCAGTTCCTTTTCTCTTAAGTTAAGTTGATACGGTCCTTCCATCTTATCTTTGGTCTTCCTCTGTTTCTTCAACCTTCTATTACTAAGCTATTCATTCTTCTTCCAATATATTCAAACCAATGTAATCTTCTCTCTAATCGTAATCGTATCTTTCTAGAAACTTGTAACACTAGAGTTATTTCCTTACCGTATCTTTACGTGTCTTCCCCAACATCTACTTCAACATCCTCATCTCTGCCACATTCATTTACTTTTTATTGACATCTATTAATTTGAATTATCTGAATATATTTATGAAATTTAATATCTTTATAATTCTTTAACTCTATAATATATAATGTATTGAATTTGAAGTACAAAATGCAATCAAATCGTATAGATATATAGAATAATATATTCTTTAGTTATAATAACGTTATATGTCAATAAATCATATTTAACTGTTAATATCTTCAAATGAGACTACTTTCGGTTCACCAATTATAACCAAAATCTAATCAGTTGTTCTTTTGGATGTAAACTTGAGGAATACGAAAAACTTATAATTTTTGGAACCGTGGTATTGAAGTTATGCGATCCGAAACTTTCGTCACACACACATACATGCATAGAGACATCATCGTAAAAATGGTAAAATCGTATTATAAGGACCTTAAAACATGCTTATTCACTAAAAACTCATCATTGAGTTTTTTGACGAAAGATAATACCTTCCTTGCCAAAGGTGACGGAAGGTAAAAATAAATTTAAAAAATCTGATATGGCCAGCACATTACCTTCCGTCAATCCTATGTATTATGTACAAATTCTATAGGGCGCGAGCAGTCACGTGACTTTGCTGACCTTGGCAAACAGATATTATGGGGGCCCGTATCAGAATGACAGCTATTAATTATGTCCATAACTGATAAATGTTATAATTTTTCAATCAAAATTTCATTTTTTGCTATAGTATGATTTTGTTCTCGGCAATTGAATCCACACTCCTGATAACAAATAAACCACATGGAATAAGAAAATCATGAAATTCCGAATGAAAAATTATGACTTTTGTCAGTTATGGACATAATTAGTAGCTGTCATTTTGATATGGGCCCCTATTTCTGATTGACAAGGTTAGCAAAGTCACGTGCCTGTTCGCGCACTATACTTAAATTTCTTGCAACAGATCCTATATTTCCAGTAAAATTATTTCATAAACAAACTATGCAAATTGCACTTGACACTGACATCATCTTCTTTACCTTTTCCCTGTCGTTAGGGGTAGCTATTTTTTTACTTTCTTCTTCTACTAATTTCTGTTTTGCGTGTCGTCCTCATTCAGTTCCTTTTTTCTCAAGTCTTTCGCAATACATTCCTTTCATCTTATCTTTGGTCTTCCTCTGTTTCTTCTACCTTCTACTACTAAGCTATTCACTGTTCTTCCAACATATTCTTCATCTCTTCTCATGACATGTTCAAACCAATGTAATCGTCTCTCTTTTAACTTTTTATAAACTTCTATTACTCGAGTCATTTCCCTTATCTTTTTATTCCTTGTCCTACCTTTCCGGGTCTTCCCCAACATCCTCATCTCTACCACATTCATTTTCGTTTCAAAGATACTGACATTTGTCAATTTGAATTATCTGAATATATTAGCAGTTTCCATGGCTAGCATAGCGGCTGATTTATGAAATTTAACATGTTTATAATTCTTTAACTGTATATCTATTGAATATGAAGTATAAAATGCAATACGATCGAATAGAGAATAATATATTCTTTAAAATTTATATAACATTACATGTCAATAAATAATATTTAACTGCCTTTTTTAAGAAAAACTGTTAAAGTTGCAAATGAGGGTACTTCCGGTGAACCAATTAGAACCAAAATCTAATCACGTCTGCAAATGGATCTAAACTTGAGGAATACGAAAAAAATATAATTTTTAACGCGATCCAAAACGATCGGCATATACCCACACACACAGACACACACACACACAACACACACACACACACACACACACACACACACACACACACATACATACAGACATGATCGTAATAGTAATTTCGTATTCTAGGGACCCCAAAACGTGCTTATTCATTGGTAACTCACTATCGAATTTGTTGACCAAAGACAATACTTGCCTTACCTGGTGACGAAAGGCAAAAAACCAACAAAATTATTATGTTACCTATATTAAAAACTTATTTACCTGTGTTTTGACTGAGATTTTGTCGTTCATTTATTTGAATATGTATTTATCCGTACTGTAAACAATAACATAGCCAAACATACAATAATTAATAATCATACTTAAAACTATAGACCGACCTTTAAAAGTTTGGATCATTAATTCAGATAGTTTAGATTCCAATCTGTTAATATTTTAACTACAAAGTCGTCTGCCATGTTGTAAACAACAATACAAAAACCACGTACACACAATATTCGTAAATTTAAATGTTAATGTAAATACTTCCAAAACACTGTAACTTGTACGAGTACTTGCAACCTATAAATGTTTGTCTTTTACTAACAAGTTATATCTTGTCTAGAAGGTCGTAATAGGCTTTACAAATATGCTGTTTAGAGTAACCAAAATATTGTGGTACAAACTACTGTAAAAATTAAGTAATTTTTACGAAAAAAAATTGTTCACAAATAAATTATTTTATCGCAATAATTGTGGTATATCTCACACATCAAGCATGTAAATTGTAATAATATATCGTATTTTTTGCTATTACTACAAAGTTTTAGTAATAAATGCAACACGAGAAGAAAAGTTTATCAGCTATTGTGATATTTTATAAGAGTAATTGTCATTAAAATTATTATAATGAAGATACAATAAATTTGTTGTTAATTGTATGTAGGATTTTTTCCGTGTACGGTGTACGTATAAGATTTCAGTGAAAATAGAGACGCCTCCAGTTTTGTTGATATTGTCAAGTCAAAATTTGAATGCATTAACTACCAGTAAGTCATATGAGCTATAATGGCTTGTAATAGCAGCGACAAAAATAAAATTCGTTTCATCTGCGTGACGAAGAGAAATTAAATATTAATTGCATCCCTTGATTTAATGATTGCATTATGAACGTCCCAGCTAACATGCGCAGACATTAACTTTAATCAGACTACGCGTAATTTTCATTGTAATTTTATCCAATTCCAACTCGGAATTTTGCTAATGGGAAATATTTGACACTTGAAACGTGGTCGCAAATGTAACGGACGTTGTAGTTTAATCGCTGCAGCAGAGCTTAAACTATATTCGAACGAATGTAAAATAATATTTTTCCGACAGCTTGCCTGTGTAGAATTCAAATTGACATGCCTGCAGTGCACCGCACGGGGGCTACTAATGTGATATTTATACAGCCGTGAAGCCCCAGGTGTAAACCGGCAAAAGTTCATTAATCCCGGGATTTCAACCCTTGACCCTATACACACGCGGGTAGAATTAAATTGACAAATACAACGCACGCGGAAAATAAATCATTTTATGAATATTAAACTATACCGAACGCTACTTTTTACCTCTCACTAAGAGAGGTATTGTACTCATACTAAAAATCTCATATTCCTTGTATAATGATTATGTCACAGCCTGCTCACAGCCCAAACATCTCCATGGTAACTACTTAAAGAAATTAAAATGTCTGCAAATGACAGATAAATGTCACTAATGTCAGTGTCAAAAATTCAGAGATAGTACTGAAGGCTTTTTCTGGGAACGACATTTAATATTTCTTATTACATTATTAATTATATATTTAAAATTATGTATAGGTATATTACATGAACCCTTCAGAAATAAGCCAATCCCCTTAATGAATTGGAAAAACCTCGAACATTAAGAAGAAATGGAGAAAACTTGCTCATAGAATGAATTTAAAATTATAGAAAATACGTAAATATAAAGTTTAGGTGTAATTAGATTTTTTTGTGTGTACAAGAAATGTTAAATACAATATTATATAGTCTGATAGTTATTCTTGCACTGAATCGCCGAACATACGTACGGCGTCACTAGTGCAGCTAGGCATACCTGGGTATGCCCAATTTCGTTGCATTACCCCTCCTTGGTCTAAGTTCACACACACATATACATGTACACACGGACGGCAATACATACATACAAGAGTATCGCTTCTGTTGACGTTAGTCATGCATATATTCTGTGCAGGAGTGAGTGATTGTGTATTGCTACGCCTTGCGGTAACACTGGCTAAAATACTCTTTATTATTTATCTTTAGCCTTGTTCTACAAAATAAATTTGTTGCGGTCTAAGTTCACACAGACATATACATGTACACACGGACGGCAATACATACAAGAGTATCGCTTCTGTTGACGTTAGTCATGTATATATTCTGTGCAGGGGTGAGTGATTGTGTATTGCTAAGCCTTGCGGTAACACTGGCTAAAATACTCTTTATTATTTATCTTTAGCCTTGTTCTACAAAATAAATTTGTTGCGGCCATACTCTTTTTTAAATTTTCTGACTTTTTGTTTTTTTTTTATACAGCCATTTGGTGTTACAGGACAAGACATGTGCTGCGTAAAGTAAATTCTGAAGTTTTATGTATGTATGGTGTTTCGGGATTTTCAACTCCAGTGCTATATCCCTAGGGTCTAGAGTGGCCTCCCACATGCAACATTTATTAATTTTTTCCTTTACATTTGCCACGATCGTTCCTTACTTAGATTCCATGTATGTGTTCCACCCGTTGCAAGCCCTTGTTATAACTACTAACCAGTATTCGATAGCTTTATGGATGCCAAGTTAATTTACTAATGCCAGGAGAAAGGGCCATAAGTAGAATCAATTATTGCGTTTGGATTAAATATGAAGTCCCAACGTACATAATTTTGTCTGAGAACAAGGATGCGTAAATACCAAACCTAATTTAATCAAAACGCAATAACAGAAAAAAATCGACTTATGACTTTTTGTCCCGGCAGTAGCGAATATCCGTACTTGGAGCGGTAACTGGAGTAGATACCGATCAAGGCCAGTCGTGAAAAAATCCCGACCTGACCCGAATTCGAACCCACGATTTCTGTGCACTCTTCCACTGTGCTATCCCGCCGTTATTAAAGTAAATTCCAAAGTTAAATTGACAGTAAACTAGTAAACATACATGAATTCTGAAGCATGATTAAAACGGCGTTCATGTATATAGCCGGTAGTATATTACATGTAAATAACTTCCCTTCTAGATAGGTACTCTTACTTGGCTGGCTTGTAAACTGTATCTGAATAAATGATCACGAATTCAGTACAATATCTGTATAGCGCGCGCGGAGAAGCCTTGTCTAATAAATCAAACATTAAACTCGGCGTTCACATCCTCGTTCCATATCTTCAACCCGCTTTGATCTATACACTCGACTCTCCGAGGACATGTTCTCCTCAAGAATACAACTGTATACCGCGCCCGAAATTTAATTAGATTCTCAGCGTCGGTTGGGATTAGTATGTTTATTGTACCCTTTTCAAGAGGCCTGACTGCGCACAGCTCACTTAATTCAAACTCACGATGACAAATACGAGAGAGCAGAGTGACCTGGGGGTGTGTGTGGATGTAGATGCTACAACACGCACCACGCATATTCAAAACGATAATGAGGGGGTGCTTAGCTTAAGCAAACCGTCCTTGTTGACTCATAATCCAAAATTTCAGGGGTATATACAAGGTGTTACATTAGGAAACCAACAAACGTTCACTATGTATTCAGGGATTATTTTAATCAAAAACAGTTGTAATAAATAGAGTTCGAAAAATATGCACTAAAAAATCTAAAAATATGCATTAAAAATATACTAAAATATGAACTCAGGTCGAGATGCTTCGTCAAGTCAGTAGCAAAAAGTACATGTAACCTTGCACCGTTACCTCCTACTGAGTCTGCTGCACGGCAACACTTTTTTAGAACCTATTACCAAATTCAGAAATGGTACAGTAATACCAAGAATCCTCAAGATTGGAGTTGGGTGAAAAAGAAATTTGGGTTGTATCATATTCCTACCAAAAAAGAAGCAGTTCCACAAGAAACAGTAAACTGCAAGTGTACAGCTGCAAAGCCGCATGTACAGTAAAATTTTTGAAAGATGTCCGATCAAGGTTGTCTACGAATTGTATGAATTCAGATTTTTGCTCCGCCCATCATGACAAATTCAATAGTGTCGTTTGCTTAGTTTTTATGAGGGTACGTAAGATACTAGTGTTATTTTATTATTATAAAAATATATATTACAGGAAAAGCATTCAAAATTCAAAAATAAGTCAACTAGTAAGTTTATAAGCAAATGTAAAACCAAATATGTTAAAAATAAGATACTGACACAATGTCAGTGTCAGTGACTCTGACAGAATATAACGTTATACGTACGGCTATGAATCCAGGTAATGTATCTGAATTAATAAATAAACTTACGTTACAGCGAAAGTATTATCAACAACGAGCATCGTTTATAAATGGAATGTCCTTAGTCGAAACAATATGAATTTTTTAAAGACAAGCGTGTTATATCCATCCTTATCACACACTCTTACAGCCTTTGCAAAAGAAAGAGATAAATGTATGCCTATTTGTTAATTCGTTCGTGATACAAGTGTCCTTGATCGGACATCTTTCAAAAATTTACTGTAGGTGTAGAAAAGCCGGACTAAGATGTTCCGTCATTTGTTCCGGATGTCAAAGTCAATCGTATACAAACGTTGATATCTATGTAGACGACTTAGATCAATCCGAAAAAACCAATATTCAATTATTATATTTTTGTCACACGATGACACGGCTAAATCTGACAAAGACGATGCAGTTGATAACGATACCGACACACACAGTTTAATTGAAGCCAGGGACCCTGTTGGACTGTCAACTTCAAAAATAGCTAAACAAATGTAACACATTGTCAGTAGAAAATAAAAGTACCAGGGCCCCTATTCTACAACTTTTATCACCGGTGATACGCGTCTCTAGGTGATATATTTCGGACAGCCATCTTGCGGAAGATTGCCAAACATAACCATATGACGTCATACTTGGCGAAAATATATCACCTCATGGAGAGGTGGTGTTATATTTGTATCGCCGGTGCCGGTGTTATCTTAGTTTGGTTTGACATTTGTTTGAAATTGTGCTGTGTTGTGCATAATTTTTATTTGTGATATTTTGTTCTGTATGGGTTTTTTATACGCTCAATGAAGTATTGTTGAAGAATTAGAACTAGAGGAAGAAGATGCTGAAGAACGTTTGAATCGGAGGCAAATTAGAGACATTCAAGAACCATTCAGCATCAGTGATGTAGAATTTGTGCTACTTTTCGTTTGAATAAGGATGCATGCCTGTACATTATTCGAACTTTGTTGCCATAATAAACAACTTCCTAATGTCAACTTGACAGATGATATAAACGAAATTTGAAATTTTCTTCATAGTACCAACATACAAATATTTATATGAGAACCTAAGCAAGTGAATGTTACTAAAACAGCGCCGCTCTGTATCACCCCGGTGAAAGGTGACATGACGTCATTAAAATAACACCATAAATCGGTGAAAAGTTATAGAATAGAGGTGAATAGAATGATTAAATAAAAAATCTGATGTGACCAACACAATACCGCCCGCCATTTAATATTTATTAATTTAAATACATACCTATGGGGTCTCGTTGTCCCGTGCCTGGTGTCTGGTTGCAAATCTGGGGAACCCGATTCGATCCCGATCAACGCTAAATATTTCGAATTTTAAATGGCACAAAATTGTCCCCTGTGTTGCACTCTACACGCCAGCAATGAGGCGACGCTTGGTAAACGCCCGCACGATATAAATGTCACCATCATTACCGAAATCTGTGTACAAAGCAGAGTAGCACACCCAGCAATGGGTAATATGCTGTGATAATATATTTATTTATATTTTTATTTAAATACATACCTGCATATTTAGTAATGTTAGAAATAATGTATATTAAATTCCTTTCCATATAACTATTGTTCTTTTTACAATTTTCGTTTCAAAATATTATTATTATTAATTTGAAATTATGTATATTAAGTTCCTTTCCATATAACTATTGTTCTATTTACAATTTTCTTTTTAAAACGATACTGTTATTAATTTGAAAACATTATTTTTTCGACAGTGATATTGGTTTGTCATTTACAAATATTTGAGCTGAAATGTGTAACCATGAAGTTGTTTATTGCGTAAGTTCCGAGATATAATTTATATAGTACTTTATAAATTTACCCATAAAATATATAGAAAAAGTATGAATGTAAATGTGTAGAAAATGGAATAATCTTTCATTTTTATAATAACAAATTCCGAAAAAATAACATTTAAAGCTATTTTTTGAAGAAAAACAATTTTGAGCTTCAAGTAAACTACCATTTCCTGTTATCCGATTGACACCAAAATTTAATGGTTTCTTTCCATATTAGAATAAGGTAGAAATACATGGTTTCAAAAGTTTCTGAATGATGGTATTCGAGTTAGAGTGCCCAGAAGATCCACACACACACACACACATATACACACATACACACACACAGACACACCCACAGACATCATCCTGAAAATGTTAAAATTGGATTATAAGGACCTTAAAACGTGGTCATTTACCAAAATCTCGATATGCGATTTTTAGCACGATCCCTATACTTCCCTTACCAAGGGTAACAAGAGGTAAAAAGTGGATTAGGCCTATTTTGGACACCACTTAAAAATATATATTCACTCGGACTTTAAAATTGAAAACTAAGCGTGGTAACAAGTAAAGAGCGTGGTAATGTAGACACGTGTAGATAAAATGCGTCAATCCAATAATGACATGCGACTCCCCACACCTGTAGGTCGTAGGATATTGATATTATGTTAAATGTGTATAAACCTTTTCGATAGAGAATTTAGTTATATTTAATTTTTATATTAACATTATTTGTCCCAGGACTATCCAGAACCGAGATATTGGTAAAAACCAGGGCATCGATCCTAAACCTGAACCGAACCAAAACCGGAACCAAACCGTAACATTTTAGCGAACCCAAACCCAGAACCAAACCTCAAATATATTTTTCAATTGAACCCGAGTCTGAACCGAACCGGGTATGAAAATTCGAGTTCAGGGTTCAACTCCGGTTCAGGTTCATTTTCAGTTCTAAACGTACGCGTAATCCTAATACAGCCGATAATCGACGTCTGTGTTGTCTGTTTGTGAAAATCGTGTTCTTGTCTTGCGTAAATCCCGGCACGCATTTTAAATTATTTTTATATAAAGATTTTTATTTAAAAACCATTAATTCAGTTCTCATTGGGTCGAACCGAACCTGAATCCAATACCTGAACTCGGAACAAAGCCTCAAATTTTATTAATGTTTGAACCAGAACCGCACCCGAACTCATCTTTCAAAAAAATAAATTAACGTGAACCTGAACCAAACCCAGTTTTTGGCGGGTTTGATGCCCTGGTAAAACCGATTTTTGAGCGATATTTCGGTAAAATTGGGGGTGTTTCGTGAGGTGGATTTATAAAAGAGGCCTACAATAAACCGATTCCAATAGTTAAATCTTTTTCCCGGTTTAAAAAGATATTAATCTTCCTGACGTCTGGCCTAATAAACGTGATACATTTTTGGTTGGTAACTTTTCTCCGGCAGATTTTTCTATTTGAACTCAGAGCATATGCAACAAAAATGTGAAGTACTCGTACTTTGCGTGGGTAGTTTGAAAGAAATTTTTTAAAATTCTATTGGGCAAGCTCGTGCTTATGACAAACACCGGAATAAAGTGACCTGCACTCCGGAGGTGTATGCCAAACCACGTCCGCGACATATTCCACGAATAATTCTGCGCATTACCAGCGGTCGCGTTGGAGTTGCTAAGTTCGTTTCTAGTAATAATTTTATTCGGCCCAACGTGAAATGTAATATTTGGCATGAGAAACTGCTGGATTACTTCAAGCCCCTGAGCATCACAGAGTAGAGTAATTCTCTCTCTAATTGCTAACTCGGGAAAAATTTATTTGCAATGGAAATTTTGTTTTAATTGTATTTGTTCTTTTGGGAAACAAAATTTATTTTCAAACTTTCCATTCAATGAAAATGCGAATTATGCGTAGATAAACAACGTTTTTCTTTCATGTTCATATATCTAGACGGAAGTCGGCAGTCAACTTGGTTTATTCCGTAGTTTCCTCTTCTCGACTAAAAGCAAACGTGGATAATGTATTTTTTTCAACTTTGGAATCTTGGAACAATGAATAATATTTTACTTTTGTAACTTTCGAATGTAACTTTGCATTTATTCCCTGATCCTTGCAGCATTTTATAGTAGGTAGCTTAGTTTGAAATAAAAAAAAACTTGCTAAAATTTCAAGCTTAGTGAAAGCATTGTCATACTTTTAGTAAAGATTAATTTGTTGCGTTTAAAAAAATTCCCTCCTAGTGATGTATTTGTAAAACATTCCGTGATATGGAGCTTAGCTTTCGTATCATTAGAACAGAATTACATATATTTTCACCCTATGATAATTAATTTCTTTCATTCTAACAATATTTACAACACGCAAAAGAACAATAAAGGAATAAACACGTTCTTTATCATTTGGTGGCGAAGTTTTAAACGCATATTTAATTGCCCTTGAACAAAAGTGATCTTTCTGCAGATAAAACTTTTTAATCTGTTCAAATTATATGAAAATATGTAATATGGTATTATCTCTGTATTATACAAACAGTATTCCGACCGCTATTAATTAAAACTGTCCATTTAATAGATAAACAGTTTCGCTGTATAGGTTATATTAAAATTATCTAAATGGCAAATTGTTAAACACATTGATGTATTAATTAATCTAAAATGTATTTGTATTTAAAATAAAACTAACTAATCAGTGAATTGATTTAGCAGATAAACAATTCGCAGGATAGAGTGATTCAAACCTACACGAATTTAATAGATTGCTTTTTGGGGTATTGGTTGTACAAGGTTTATTTAATTAGATAATTCATTTGATGCACTAAAATTAGCCTTTAATTATAGCTAAATAATTAGAAGCAGTAGCGTATTTAGGGAGGGGGGAAATCACCCCCCCACATCTCCAAATAACCAGGATACACTAGATAAAACACTTTTGAGCATCAAAGCTACTGACAGTTTGATAGCGAACGTCCTTTACAATTATCAGTATTGCACGTGTATTATTGTAAATAAAACACATAAACTTTATGTCTAAATACATTTTTAATTAATGTAATACATGACATTTTAAATATTCCGCTTTTTAATTGTGTAAAATGGTTACTGATTGCAGCGCTACCTATCTTCTTAGGACTGGGAAGCTGCCCTTCCCCCTTTAATTTTTTTTTTTATAAGTAATAGAAAAAATAGCTCATATAAATGTTTTATTGTTTTAAATATATTACTTAATGGCAGATTTAGATAAGGCAGGTTTACAAGATACGACTATTAGCTTTTATTTTTACCTTCCGTCACCTTTAGGTAAGAAAGGTGCGTTTTTAATGAATAAGCCCGTTTTGGGATCCGTAGATTACGAATTTACTATTTATAAGGTGATCTGTAGATATGTGCACGTGTGTGTGTATGTGTGTGTGTGTGTATGTGTGTGTGTATGTGTGTTGTGTGTGTGTGTGTGTGTGTGTGTGTGTGTGTGTGTGTGTGTGTGTGTGTGTGTGTGTGTGACGATAACTCCAATATTACAATACCAAAATTACTATTTTTTCATATTCCTCATTCTTACATCCAAATGAAAAAAATATTTTGGATACAATTGATCAACAGGAAGTACCTTAATTTTTCTTTAAAAAAAACAGTTAAACATCATTTTTTTACATTCATAAATTTATTATAAATATTAAAAAATATTTGATTTTCTATTCGATTTGAGTGCATTATTTTCTTCATATTCAACGTATTTAGAGATAAAAAAATTATAAAGAAATTAAATTTCGTAAATCGTACAATCTTTGCTGCGCCATTAGGGAAACAATTTTAATAATTCAATATTACTAAATGACAGATGTCATTGTCAAGTACAGTTTACATAATATGCCTGTGAAATAATTTTTAAGGTATTGTGCTGACCACAACAGATTTTTTATACATCAATTTAAGTGTTTAACATTGTTACATTTTGTTTATTTTCACATGGCGACCTACAATGTTTGAATAAAAATTACTTCTTATATTTCTCATCATTACCGAAATTTGTGCACAAAGAAGATTGGCAGACGCAGTAATGGGTAATATGCCGTGATGATATATTTATTGTATATTATTTTTCTTGAATTTTTTGAATACAATAATAAAAAGTAATACATCATTGAAAAGACAAAAAATGGTTTATATTTTAGTAAAATAATTATAGATTCGTATTTAAAAAATAAAAGTTGACAGTACGTAAACCTGACTTTATAAAAAATATAAACATCTGCCAACAAACAGTATATTTAAAATAAAACTTTTATAAGAGCAATTTTTTCTATTATTCATAATACAAAAATTAAAGGGGGGCTCCTAGACCTCCTTGCCCCCTAGATCCATAACTAATTACATGCATGTTTTAATAAATAGTTGTTCAAATACTTAGCTCATATTTGGGATTAAATGCTAAACTAATTAATATTGACATTTAATAATTTTGAAAATAAACTAAATAAAGTTTGATGTTTTGTCGGATTTAAAAATAGAATTTTTTTATAGATTCCGAATTTGATATTTATTTAATCATATCAATAATGATTAATTAATTAATTTAATACAAACCTTCAAATACGGATGAATGTAGATTACCTTAAATAAAATATTTAGCTGCGTTTTGAACACAAGAGAAACCGATATTAAATAAAGTGTGTATTAAGCAAAACAGAAAAGAAAAAGTGTATAATGTTTTTAATTACATTCAATAATGGTCATTTAGTTGGTAATTGAACATTACCGTTTTTATATTCAGTTTCATTTTCCACTAATGCTCGCTCGCTTTTTACAAAGTTAATCACTAGCACTTGGCTACACTTTTTGCTCTTAACTAGTCTTGTTTTCACGCCATTTACCACGCCTTCATAAATTCGCTTTGTCATTTTCTCATCACTTTTCTTAAAAACTTTTTAACCGTCTTGCTGCTAAAATGTATAATTAATGGCTGATACAAAATAACGACTATATACCTGCTGAAATATTCTCTAATTCACGCCCATTTTCGCATAAATTTTTCATGATATTTATAATTACACACCATGAAAATTTTATGCCGAGGTAAAAGGTTTTTAAACAGAAATGCATAATTTTTTATACTTTAAATGGACATTATTAACTTAGTCCGGTTTAGCTTGGAATATCAAGCTTTATGCAGACACTCAAGGTTTTGTAACAGACGAATACTACCTTCCTGGCGTTTGCTACCAATGTATCAAATGATATATTTACCGACTAGGTCAATGTAGCAAAGGAAAGGTTATTTCTCTCTGATCCGGTGGTTAGAGATGTGTAAAAGGGTGTTCCACAACCACCTATTGTGTGAATGTGCAGGTTGAAGCGAAATGGGAGCGGCCGAAATAAGGATAATTTTACGTACTCCGTGCCAGGCAAAGATAACGGATCTGCTGGGCGAGACGATTGAATTTTCACCACTTACACTTCACTAGTGACTAGAGCTTGTTCAAATAACTATCTACATGTATGCAAAATTAATATTACTAGTACATACTTAAATAAGTGCGTAATAATACTTATACGCAGGGACTTTAAAACGATATGCGCGTGTTATCACAATTTTACTGACTTAGAAAAAATTAGCCCCCCGTCTCTGCTGATTTCATTCGTTTGTTTCACGTCTTGTCACAGTTTTTTATTTCACTATGTATTTTCAATAGTCAGTGAAAAATTACTATCAATAAGCAAGTTATGGTCCTCCGAAGTTTGAAAATATAGATGTGAAGTCACGAATACAAGTTTTCTTTGTGGACCTAAATGTTCTTGAAATATATACTATTTCTAAATTATATAAAAAATAAATGAATATTATAACACTGTATAAGTCTGCATGCTTTATAATTGCAAGTGTATTTAAATTATTAAGCTTCGACATTCTTATTAAAATAAAATTTGTTGAAGAATTACTCCGAGATTTGAATTTCTCTACTTCCATTGGTATTTGGCTCCTCCCCCTAACTCGGTATTCGTATGTATTTTAGTCGGTCTTTGAGTCGTCAATTAAAAAAATATAACCCCTTATTTCCGAAGTATTACAAATATATCATTTTATTTCTTTATTAATATTCATTATTAAACACATACTTTCAGTATTTTTACTACTTTCTCTTAATTCCCTATTATAGAGCAAGTTACCAATTCCGGAATTAGGAAAATTTTTGAATCCTTGAGGATTATTTAAAGCCTAGCCACTTGGCTTGCAAATCACTATTTGGGATATTATTCAGGAATGAACCAGTAAAATGCAGTATATATTAAAAAATAATTTCTTACATTCCTTTGTCGGAAGCAAACAATATTTGTCTCTTATGTACATTAAAATTAAAATTCTTTATAAATTTTGTTAAAATTCGCCCATAAACTATAAAGGGCGAACCTTTACAAAATCTATTTCCCTTTAATCCAGGGTAAGGGTCTTCCCAAATTTTATGTAGCGTAAAATTTATTACGGGTTTCTAAACTAAATAATTTAGGTTCTTGCCTTCAGGTGATAAAATTTCATAGCCGACCTTGGTTGAAAACCATCATACAGAATTTCTATCATATCTATTCATTCGAAAAGATCACATTGTAGAAACTACAAACTAAGTAGTATTTTTATGAGATTGTTTATAATTTCACTAGTTTAGAAACTGAAATTATTCTCGGAGAAGATCCATATTAGGCATGTAAACTTCTTCGCGAGGTAATTACCACGGTATTGTCTTAGCCAGAACAATATGGTTGCTCTCACGTTATATTGACCTTAAAACAGAATATCAGCTTGCTGGTTGGCGTTTCTTTACGATAGTGACTTTTTTCCTTTCCAAGTTGCTAATATTTTATGATTCCAGGTTGTTACTGCAGTGACTGCGTCCTCCGTAACCAAAAAAAGAGCTGGAATAGAGGATAAAAAATTCACTGCCACTACGACGACGCCTGACAGAGCATAAGCTGAAAAATTGCTGATGTGGACTTCAGAACAGACCAGTGAATTTGTGCTTGTAGTGTTCAAATGAATGGTGTACCGCAAGGCATAAAAATGAGGGCGAGGATATTTTAAAATTATTATTTAAAGATGACGATATTAAATTATTAATTTCGATGACTTATGGCCCCCAAAATAGAATATTTAAATTTAAAATTATCTAATAAGGTCAAAATTTAACTATCTTAGATGAAAAAGTGAATATACCTACATAAAGTTCAATTTTTTTTAAAGATGTCTGATCAAGGACATCTTTATCTGTATCATGACCGAATTAACGAATTGGCATACTCTCTCATATTTACAATAACAAGTAGGGCACGCAATAAGGATGCATATAACATGCTGTCTTCCAAAAATTCATATTGTTTCGATTAAGTTGTTAAAATGATGCTCTCTATTAACAATACTGTCGCTGTAACGTAAGTTCATTTATTATTTCGGATATATTAACTTGATTCATAGAATTTGCTTTCACACTTGTTATATTCGCCGTCAAATAAGTACGGATTGATGTTTAACTTTTCCTTTCTTCCCATCCTGTCCCTTGCCCTGCGGTGTCGCCCTTTCTTCATAACTTAGAATTTTCAACATTGCCCACGAATTGGCAACAGTGTAGAAAACTTCAGTCCATACTTATTTGACGGCAACTTTAATAAACTTACCAGTTCATTTATTATTGAATTTTGAATGCTTTTACTTTAAAATTTTCTTGGGGGTCAATAACACCACCAATCATTCGCCTTGGTTACGATAATAAACAGAGGTTGTCACATATATTAAGAAAACTATCTACACTACCATAAAGAGAGTACTATACTTATAATAGTACTGAAAATGATTTTTTATCACATACCTGTTTTACGTGTGTCCCTCGACGAAAACAGTTTTCCGATCGCTGGTTTAAACGGTGCACCTTTGCCGTTCAAGTCCAGCAATAAATTTGGTGTACCATCAAATAAATAGATTGAAAACCACTGGAAATCATGAGGGACCTACTTTATGTGTGTCCGGTGACGAAACAATTTTGCACACCGTTGCCGTACAATTTCAGCAATTAATTTGTTGAACCTTCAGACGAAAAGGGGGGACCTACTTTTGTGAGGAACCCGCGATGACAAAAGTTTATCGCTACTGATTTATACGCTGTACCTACCTTAACCGTTCACCCCCAGCAATTAATTTAGTGTGCCGTAAGATGAGAAGGTTGGAAATCACTGGAAAATATAAGGGACTAAAGTGACAAAGGAAAAGTTATTTATTACTTGGACTATGAGCAAAACAATGTTTATATTTATAATTAATTAAATAAATACATTGAGTGTGCAAGGAAGAACTAAGTAGATTATTAGTATTTATGTAAATGTGTGTATAATAAACTTAACCTAATAAAATTATTATAAATATTTTAATTAAAATATATAGTTAGATTTGACTGATAATTACTAACTACAAATGTAACAAACCAGCATGACAAAATTATTAAAATATATTTTAATTTCTATACTTATTGGTGTATTTAAATATTGTTTCACAATTTATCACTATTTTATAACAAATTTCAACAGTCTCACTTCACATATCAACACTACAGTCAATTTTGTGTCTTAATTTTCAAACATTCTTAATACAGTTTCATATTTTTAGTTCAATTCCAAAGCTACCTTTAGACGTCCAATAATGTTCCTCAAAATTGCTCAATATTATTGATTGAAGAATATATAAAACGTATATCAATATATTTATCCTCTTCGAAATATGCTAGATCAATATTGATAAAATATATTGCCCAACCATTTAATCAATAATATTGATCAATATGAAATATTGGACATTTAAGGGTCGCGCAAAACGCACAAACCATTCCGATGCACTGAAATAAAACTATTATTGTAATAATTATTGTATATATTATTTATGTACTTATGTTGTAAAAAAGTTTATAAATAAAATATTTTTCAGTTACTTTATTTCAATATGAGTTTCATATGATCATATGATATAAATAAAGAAATACAATATTTGATGTACTGATTGTAATGTAAAATTTTCTCAAAATTTGTGTACATTGGCCGATCCGAAATTTTTAATAATAATAATTACGAATTAATTGAGTAGCTCTTGGCAAAAACAACCATAAATAATCCAAATATTATAAATGAACTACATAATAGCGACATTTACGTTCAAGAATGTTTGGTAAAACTGTTTCTCGAAAAAAGTATTTTAGTTACACATTTTAAAGTTTGAGCGTTTCTGCAAAAACGTAATATAAAAATGTCTAATTGTTATGTAATTGCTCATCAGTGTTTATTTTTCTATCCAGTAAATAATTTTCTAATATTTAAACATGATTCTGAGTTAAATTAAGTTACAAAGATCTATAAAAGTAAGGAAGCTAAAATTTTATCTTGATTGTCACAAATTCAAAAAAATGGACTAAGATTGTGTTTGCTAAAAGCTCTTTAAATTATTTTTATTCGACATCACTTACATGATTAGATAACTCATTATTATTAAAAATTTCGTACCGGCCAGTGGCACTAAAAATGTACAGGGTGTAAATCTAAAAGTGGGCCATAGGCGTTTAACATGGGAAATCAGTTTTTCTTTGCGCATACGTTACCTAAATGTTTTATGCAAAATAGTTCAAATAACATATATAGATTTAAATTCTGCATCTAAGTCATGTGAAACGATAATTTTAGCTCTTCATATAAACATACAAATGATTTATTTATTAGTTATAGTTTTTATGAGCTTTTTGTCTAGGCAAGGGAGGCATGAATTTATGACAAAAAAAATATTGACCTCTATATACAAGATGGACTGGTGACTTATATATTTACAATGGTAGGGTCTGTATCCATTTATAGCTATCTCTTTCTAACAGTAATAAGTACGCATACGTCAGCTAGTACCAGTTCGAAAAATTGACGTCATTTCCATTTATGCCACGTGCTCGGTGATGCAATTTTACGCTCAATCGATTTTTGTTTCAATACATTTTCGCATTAGATACATAGATAAAGTGTGATCAAATCTGCGCCCAGCTATACCTACACAAATGTTAGAGAGAGACAGAGATCCCACCAGTCAGGCGGGTTGCATTTTTAGTGGATACACGCAAGTTATTCAAGATGCCGATCCATTTTGTATATACAGAGGTCAATGCAAAAAAATAAGAAATACGTTATTTTTAACTGTGGATTAGAACTAAATTTAGTAGTAAATTAACACAAAACACAAAAAGGTAAATTATTTTAGTTGTACTTGACAGTTAAAAACAACGCATTTGCTTCTTTTTTGTCAAAAATCCATGGCTGCCTAGACAAAAGTTCATAAAAATTGTAACTTTATAATTAAGTTTTACATTTATATGAAGAGCTAAAATTATCGTTTCACATGATTTAGATGGAGAATTTAAATCTCTATAACTTTTCTTTGAAATATTTTTGCATAAAATAATTAGGTAACGTTTGCTCAAAAAAAACTTATTTCCCATGTTTTCAATTTACACCTTGTAAGTACATAATAGAGCCCCGGTACATATGATTGTGTCAACCTATAGTGAACTGATTTTAGTTGACTTTAAAGAAGACAATTTCTCAAAAAGTTTATAAGGACTGGGAGACAAAATCGGATTTAAATTTTCCAATATTTCATTATTACCGATATATGTACAAAACAAATTGGCATACGCAGCAATGGATAATATGCCGTTATGATATATTTATTTATGATTTTATTCGAGATTAAATTTTTCCAAAAACAATGTGCATTTTCCACGCCAGTAATGAGAGCCCGTGCGGTCATGTCTAGTAAACGCCGACACGGTATGAATATGTCATCATCATTACCGATATCTGTGTACAAAACAGCAATAGGTAATATGCCGTGATGATATATTTATTTATTTAAAATCAAAGTTATACAAATTGTTTTTCTATTCAAACAATTCACTATAAATTGTGTTCCTAACTAAAAGAAATAAAATATTATCAATCGTTCTATATGGTTTTATTTCAATGCATTGTCAGGTATACAATTCTGATTCTTGACTTGATATAAATATGTACAGAGATGTATTTACAAGTATTTACATAACGGGCTTCCGGTTGTCGGCGTTACTGGCTTCCGTGATTTCTCGACAGGTCCACAGTCGTTGATGTGTGACGTGAGGCAGAACTTTCGCGACCTGAATCGAACCCTAGGATCACAATAATTAAGAGTTATTATATTGCACGACATTAAAGAGGACAGAATCAAGAGAAATGTGTCAAACATACATATAATATCAGGAATCGACTTAATCGAGTGTCATAAAATACTGACTTTGATCAGACAACTTTAAAAATTTAAACTGTAATTCAATAATTTCAATGAATGAAAATGAAATTTAATAATTGCATTAATTATTCTTACTTTTCAAAATTAAATACGATTAAATCACGCGCAAATTACAATATTTAATTAAAATGAAAAGTAAAATTCAAGAAATAAATCCTGTAGACATCTGTATAATTTAGTTTCTTAGTAACGAAGGTTTCTCTCTGACAGTAGGCCATAAAAAATTATATTGGATTGTCTTTCCGATCCTGTCTAGTCTTTCTCCCTTTAAGAAACCCAGCTATCCGTATTCTTTTTCAGATCTTGCGTATAAGAAATTTAAAATGCTTTAAAAGGATTTATAAAATTATACGGAAACCTTAAAATGAAAGTCTGATATTTTCAAATGAGATTAACTGAAAATAAATACTCACCTATACGGATTAGCGAAAATATTCGTTTTTGTCATCCGAGAAATGATTTGCGCTTCACATTTCAATTTATTTGTACCCTTTAATTAATGCCTTTGTAGAAATCTTGTATACTTAGTTGCACTAATTGATTACCTCGGCTATTAAACATTTATTTCAACAAATGCGATTTGTTACTGATAGCGTTTTTTGTCCAAAAGATTAAATCTTTTCAATTATCAATTTATTGATAAAATGTCAGATACAAAGAAATTAAATTTTGGAGCAAAATGTCACAAATGCAAACTGATTATTTTTGTGTGATGACCTCATTAAAATATGTAATTGAATTTACTTCAAATAGCTAAACGTTTATTTTTCTGTTTACCCTTTAATTTGTGTGCTTTTTGATGAATGAGGATAAAACATTATAAAAATAATTTACTAGTTGTAATTTGTAATACACATAAATAAGAAACAATAAACATTTTGTCCTGTTATCAAAGATCTCTGTGCCAAAACAGACTATAAAACTGTCAAAAATATTACTAAATTAAGGTGTTTTGTATTCAGGCAACCAGTGCTGGGACTTTGCGGTATCACCTGACGATCGTATGACGTAAAATAGACGTACAGCTGGCCGTACCAAAATGTTGAGAGTGACGTCATGCGATCGCCAGGACAATGGTTAACCGCGTAGTACCTTAGTAACCTCATGTGAATAAAATATGCCCGGTTACCATATACGTTTCTGTCAAATTAATTATATGACATTCGGCAAATATTTATCTTGTTCATAGTGTCACATTTTATTTAAAGCGTATTGTTCTAATACAAAATACGTTGAAAAATTTGTAACAAATTCCATTTTTACATTTACTTAAATGTGCTTAACTGTCAAAGTCAAAATTTCAACTGTCAATACACTAGAAAAGGATAACTATAGTAACCTAGTATGTAACCGTTCTACATATCGTGGTTACATGTTTGTCGTAACCGCAAGTAACCGAATTGCTCAATAAAATGTAATCGTATATTATATCACTCTGAATAAAAAAGCCTTATGTTTAAAACTCAATGATTACTATTTAATTGTGAATAAAATAGTATACATATCTCATAGAAATGCTTATTCCAGCCACGCACTCATTGTATCTAACGGAGAATTTTTTAGTTTAATATGTAATATACTATTATTTTATTCGCTACAGCCGGGACATATATACAAAATTTTGAGTAATAAATACACATTTAAAGAATAGTTCTACGTACAAAATCAGTTTTTTGCTTAATGACGTTTATTTAGGAATAACGTTTAAAAATATATATTACATTAACTTTTCAAATTTTGGGCCTGATAATTATGAAATTTGATTGACTTCTGACCTTTGGTCCATTTATTTGTAATACTTATGACTTGTCTCATAATAACATAAAAAGAAATTATTGACTTATGATCCTTTTTACTTTCCGTCACCTCAAGTTTACATCCAGAAGAAGAGGTGATTCGATTTTGGTTATAATTGGTCAACCGGAAGTACCCTCATTTGAAGATTTTAACAGTTAAATATCATTTATTGACATTTAACGTTATTATAACTTAAAGAATATATTTTTCTCTATATGATTTGATTGCAGTCTATACTTCATAAATCAACCGCAGCTAATGCTAACCATGGAAACTGCCAATATATTCAGATAATTCAAATTGACAGATGTCAGAATCAATGAAAAGACACGGAAAGATAAGGTAAGGAATGAAAGAATAAGGGAAATAACTCTGCGTTAAAAGTTTCTAGAAAGATACAAAAGAGACGATTACATTGGTTTGAAAACGTCATAAGGAGAGATGAAGAATATATTCGAAGAAGAATGCATAGCTTAGGAGTAGAAGGTTGAAGAAACTGAGGAAGACCAAAGATAAGATGGAAGGACTGTATTACGGAAGATTTGAGACAAAAGAAACTGAATGAGAACGACACGCAAAAAAAATAATGGAAGAAGAAAATATAAAATACCAACCCTAACGAATGGGAAAAGCTAAAGAAGAAGATGTCAGTGTCAAGTGCAATTTGCATAGTTTGTTTATGAAATAATTTTACTGGAAATTTATATATATATATATATATATATATATATATATATATACATATCTCCTTTTTCAAACAATATAGGCATTATGCACTATAATATAGTGATAAAGAGAAAAATGTTTTAATTATGTACGCACTATTATAATAATAGCGTTACTATGAAGCGCACTTTTATATTATATTCTTGAGGTTAGACGGCACTTTTTACAAAGCAATCTATAAAGGTGGGTTCGCAATATGGGCTATTTTCTTATACATGTGCCGGACAAAATAAAAACACGCATGTGGCAACTATGTTCACAATGCTTAAAAATACTGATGTCATTGATCACAAAGTTATTAATTCTTGGTCACACTCATAAGCCATGTGATTCAAAACATTCTGTAATAGAAAAAGCCAGAAAATAAACAAAATCTATTATATCACATCCTTATGATTGGTATCAAATGGAACGATACGACGGTAAAAAATCTGATGTGGCCAGCACAATACCTACCGTCAATCCTGTGTATTATGTATAAATTCCATACATATTTTTTTTGTAGAAGATTCTAAATTTCCAGTAAAATTATTTCATAAACAAACTATGCAAATTGTACTTGACACTGACATCTTCTTCTTCTTTAGCTTTTCCCATTCGTTAGGGTTGGTATTTTATATTTTCTTCTTCCACTAATATATATATACTTACGTTTTTCTCAGACAGAATATCAAAAACCTACTACCAGACCCTTTTCACCATCTCGTACGTATGCCCTTAGATTTACAAGATAGGATTAAGACAAAGTTATGTACGTTGGAACTCCAATTTTGATCCAAACTCAAAAATTGAAAAAACCGACTTATGACCTTTTGTCCTGGCAATAGCGAATTATTCTTGTAATATTACAAAAAAAAAAAGTGAAACGAATGGTTAAATATGGAACGGTGTATCATTTTCGTGGTTAGATATATCATTTTAAAGACGCATTTAGGGCACCATAATTCAGTTTAATAAAGTATGCGTTAAAGGGGAACAAAATAATGAAACAATTAAAGAATATCAAATTTCCTTGTTACAAATTTAAACCTTAACACTTTGCGTGCAGAAAAATGCAAATGAAATTATATTTGGATGTAAATTGGTTTTTAAGGGGTACTGTTTAGTCGTTCACCGATTACCGTTTAAGCGAGTAGCAGGATATTTTGCAGATCTTTTTTAGTGTCCTAAATGTTCAATAATATACCAACAAAATATATTACTCAAACTTTCAGAACTATTAATAATTTACTAAAGAAATACTGATATTGAGTTTTCCAGAGAACAATTACTTCTACAATAAATCGTCCGTGTTCAAAGCTTCGTAAAATTGTGCCAAAATGATCCTGGAATACGCACAATAATAATTGCTGTCACCCTCCGTTCTGAATTACTCTTTCAGCTTTCAGAAAATTTCTAGACAACGAAATTTGTGATGTCAAATGCTTAAATGTCTGTGCTGAATTTTTGTTGCAATCAAGAGAGACCGAAAATAATTTAGGTTTTTGTACGAATTGAAACAACGTTATCAATGGTCCACTAAAGGAAGGTGAAGAAAAAGCTTCATGCTGCAAAAAGCTCATACCATCACGGTATTTGGGTTTGAACTTTTTTAGTTTGCTCCGCTGTTTTTCTCCCCTTTAAATTAATTGCAATTGTACAAAAATTTATGTTAAAGGAACAGTAAGATTATTTTAGTATAAAGAGTAGGCACGTTGACATTCAATATAAAAACAAACAGTTATGAGCAGCTTTGTCATAATTACAATATTTATAGTTTTATTGCTAGACCCGACAGAGTATATTTTTCTGAATAAATATTCCGAATAAAAGCAGATCGGTTAAAAACCATTACAAATACTTCCAATAGCGGAACAGAGACCACAATAAACATAAACAAAATTCCCACCAGGCACTATAATTTACCTCTACAATATATAATTTACAACTTAGAAACAAACTTTCCTCCAACTTTCCTTCCCTTAACCTCACTCCCTGACTCCCCTTCCCACGAACAAAAACAGCAAACATCTACTACTATAAGGAAGCAGGAATCAATGTTGGGCATTACCAGAAACTTTTTCTTTCTGCCGGGCTCCTGCCTGAAGTAAACAAGCGAATCCTGCGGGACACTGATGCGGCCGGGCTCTGAAGTAGAGGAGGATAGGTGCTCGAAGCGACTTGGAAGGCAGTCCACGTCTAGCCGTAATGTGCTCGAGTTGTAGTCGGCTGAAACCGACAGCCAAGTCCACGCTGGAAAAGAATCAGAAAAGATGGGATTTAATATTCGAATGCTTGGAAATTACAAACTATATTATAAAATGTTTATCCCATTTTCGATTTCGTAAATAGGCTATTAGGACTTTGTTTGAAGGGACGCATGTTTATTGAAACTGAAACTATAATTTGGAAGAGTTGTTTACAAGCCCAAAATCATAATAGTTCGGCCTACGCAAATGGTGAGAAATTTATACAAATTTCTTTTGACTATACTTTATTTCAGGTAAGAAAATAGCGTTGGTATAAATAAATAAAGGGTTATAAATTCTGCCCTCTAATTGGTCAGAATGCAAACCTATACCACCGAGAGAACGTAAAAGACAATTTTGTATTATTATTTCATTATTACTATTGTTAAGTTCCTGATTTCTATTATATTTACAGTACTTTAATTATATAAATCTAAAGATAATAAAATACAACTCTGGTATGACTTTCCGTGCCCAATAGTTTCCTGCGCGAAACAGGTCCGTTCTCTCGTTGAATTATGTATAGTTCACAAAAACGAAAAAAATATCACCTGTCAGTTAACAATTATCAAATAAAATCTACAGTATTAAGTGATGTTAAACCATGTTTTGTTGTAATTTTTAATATTCAGGTTTTGTACATTTTTACAGATTAAAATATTTAATATTGACAAAGTGTAGTTTCACGAATTTAAATCATTTATTTAATGCATGTAAAAACGGTCGGCTCTTAAGCGCCATCTACTATTGTCTAGTTCAAAATACAGATTTAGCGTTACATCGCCTTTATTAGTAACCCCAGCTTTAATTCTATTAGGCATTGTATCCACAAGCCTTACACATTCTTCTGTTAGAGTAGTGTACCATATGTCTTCCAAAGTAGGTTTTATTGCACGTACTGGATGTTTACGAAGTTGTATTTTATTGTCCCAAAAGGGTCTCGGTAGAAAATAAAACAGGATTAGAAGATGGCCCTTTAAATACCGGTTGAACTACTATCACCCGTAATTTGGCCCACAGTTTTACAGTAGTCGAAAGAACTTTGTAGAAATTTCTAGCTATAATATATATAATATATTTGTGTGATTTATAATTTGTTGAAAATGTAAACCGACCGAACTAATTTGAGTCTGGGCTAGTAGGTATAATAAGGTTATTTGCTTATTATTGCTCTGTAACAGGGATGTGCATCTACGCGTAATCTATGATAGTTTACTTACATACGTAAACAATGTAAATAATAATGTCAAATGTAGATATTACATAGAGAATTAAAACTTTGTAATAGCACATGCGCAGAGGAATTTAACTAAATGAAGATAATTTCATATTTATTTTGACATTCTTATTGATAATAAATAAACAAAAATGGGACGTAAAAAATAAACAAGTTTTGACAAAAATAAATTACACTCGAAAACACATAAACAAATAGCAATATGTCTGTCCTCTTTTAAACAAAAAATTAAAAATATTATCTACGTCGGCGTAGAAATTATAACAAATTTTGATGAACGTAAACTACATCATTTTCTACGCGTAGATAATGATATAATTTACATGGGATGCACTCGACTTGTCACAGTATCAATACCAGATTTTCGTACCATAATTACTAATTAATTAATTAAATTTTAAACAATACAAAATGTTCTAAAATTTGTTTAATGAAATAATTAAAACAAATAAATTTTCATTAAAATTATTTTAATGAATTATTTATTAATTAAAAACGCAATAATTTTCATTAGCTGATATTTTCATTTATTTAAATTTATTCATTTTCCTGATTATTCAACAATAAAATCTGCTAATTTATTTAAAACACTAAAAGGCGTTTCAATTTGCAAATAATTTATAACATTCATTTTCTAGTCACAAATTAATGTAATGATATTTATATGAACCAATTTTAAATCTCCACTCAAAAGATGACAACCAAATTTAATATAGTAGTGAAAATTACAGCTTAATTTATTACATAAACTCCCTCTATATAAATCAAACCTTTTACTGGCGAAACTCCGTCAATACCCAAAAAGACGTATATGAAAACTTCCCTAAGATCAAAATCAACTGAGGCAATTAAAAGTTCAAAGCAGTGCAACCGACCCCAATAAAAAATACAGAACCACGCCAATCTCCGTACGCCGCACATAACTTCCTGAAATCTCCTGAAACTTTCACATCATTTTTCTTCGATAATCATCATCTTTGCCGACATATTCCGCCGTCCATTATCCCGGTCGGATGCCTTCGACGTCGGCTATGACGTGACACGACAGGTAACGTCATATGACGGCAAGATCGCCATATCCATCAAAACATACCCAATCGGAAATAGTCATTTATGCTACAAGAGAGGTAAATAGTATTTACCAGACGAGGACGTGTTTGCCAGTTGGCAATTAAATCCGAGTTGGTGTTTCACAAAATATGGAGATAGTTACGACCCGTTGTTAAAAGAAACTGATATTTTGGCGGTAAAATAAACATATATTACTACAAACAACGTCTAATAGCCTACTTACAATATCCGGAGTGTGGAAACAAATTTTATTTAAATATGTTTAGTTTTTTGGACATAAAGGAAATCTGTGATTTTGTATTATCAAATGCAGTGAATAAAATTACACTAACATCTACTTGTTATGTTGCTCTTTAGATGAACTCGAGCAAGATCTCTCCTTTTATGCTTGTTCTACTTAGAAGTCACGCTGGTTTCCAACTTATGCATGCCAAGAACTTATATTTCATACAAGATAATGCATATTGTCTTCCCAAGACAACTGTGTATTTCATTTCTAATTGATTTGCATGTGTAATGCTCATCTTTTACGGGCTTTATTCATGAATTTCTGGTTTACTTATTAGCAAATGTACTCTGTAAGTTTTACTGTAATACCACGAACTTTGCTGGTAGCAAAAAACCTAAATGTATTCAAGTTGTTTTTAATGTAATCCTTAGAGTTTCACGTTGGGAATTAACATTTTATGGAATTAAAATGAAAACAAACAAAATTCGAGAGGAGTTATATGTATAAATAATAATTTCACAACCCCACAAAAGCTCAAATTATTTAGTTTGCCATTAATGATGAGACAAAACTTTGCCAAATACGAGTCCAAACTCATAATAGTTCGGCTGGTTTACATTTTAAACAAATTATAAAACCTATACAAATAGTTAGAAATTTACACTAAATTATTTCTGCTACTTTAAACATAGACTTAAAGCTTAACCAAAAGCTGTGGGCCAAATGAAGGGTGATAATAGTTACAAGACATATGGGATAATACTCACAGAAAAAAATGGCAAAATGACAAAATACTTCAATAACATATTCAGTTGGTTTTTGTAAGTTTAAAATCTATATTTTAAACTAATGGAAAAATCTAATGTGACCAGCACAATACCTCTAGCCACTTCCGTTTTTGGTTACATAAGTATAGGGCGCTACCAGTCATGTGACATTGTTGGCCTTGACAAGCAGACATGGGGGCCCGTGTCAGAATGACAATTAGTAATTATGTATATAGATGTCAAATGTCAGAATTTTTCATTAAAACTTCAAGGTTTTCTAAATTCACGTAGTCAATTTGTTACCAGGAGTGTGGAATTAACTTGTTGAGGAAAATAAACCACATGGAATTGGAAAATCATTAAATTTAGAATGAAAAATTATGATATTTGACATCTATGTACATAATTACTGGCTATCTTTCTGACATAACTGCTCGCGCTCTATTGTATTTAACATTTCTTGTATACCTACCAGATGTCGGTATATTTAGATTTTTTAATTTTAAATTCGTTCTATGAAGAAATTTTTCGAGATGTTTCCAATTCATTGTCAGAATTAACAGTATTTCTGAAGGGTATATGTCATATATACAACAGATTATTTTATATATTATATTTATTTTATCTCAAAATCTATAGAATATATATGTAAAGTTTAAATGTTGTAATATTACCAAGAAAAATTTTCAAAAAATAATATTTAGAAGATTTTTTTTCAATAATCTGCTACTTCCGGTTGTCCAACTGTTAACAAAACCTTTTCAGCTCTTCCAATTAATGTCCGATTGGAAAATACGTAGTTAAACAAATATTTTGTCTTATAGTTTTTGAGTAATTGTCCTTCTAACGTCCCACACATACACACACACACACATACACACTCACACACACACACACACACACACAAACGCACACACACGCAAACACGCACACATCATCGTAAAAATGTTAAAATCGTATTGTAGGGATTTTAAAACGTGCTTATATTCAATGCGATTTTTAGCATGAATCCAATACCTCTCTTAGCGAGAGGTAAAAATATTTCTTGTTTGCTGAATATGTAAACCGGCCGAAATATTGCGGGTTTAAGCTTGTAAATTACAAAGAGAAGTAAAATTAATTTTACTTTTGAACTATTCGACTTCAAAAATAAATCATGCTTTTAAAACCACAGACAGATTAAAAACTATAACTTTTATAAATAATAAATGAGACTGTTTTTCCAAGAAACGTAGTTTAAAATATAATTATTTTATCGACTGTTTACATTTTAAAACAGGTAGGATAGCAGTAAAACTCATTATTTCCCAGAAGTTTTGTCGATAGTCTTTAATAATAAATTCCAGCAGTAATAGCTGAACCTACAAAGGTCTTGATGAACACCACAAGTTTAGTACGATGATTTCATTAAAACGACAATAAAAATTCAAATTAATACAAAAGTGGGAGATGTTTAATAAAGTCGTCAATAAAACGATAAAAAATGCAACCGAAACGTCCTGCAGGCAGTGGCGGCTTGTGCTACAAGACACAGGGGCACAACCCTAACAAATAAAAAGAGGACAAATAAATAAGCGAGTATTTGTTCATGTACGTTTTAAATATATATCATTATTATGCAATCCTCATTACACCACGGGTAGATTGATAGCCTATTTACTTTGTGATTGTGCTAACATAATCCGATATGCTAGGAGCTATAGGGTACAAATATTTCAGCCCCACTACTTTTACTCGAGTTTTTACAATTTTGACCAATAGCAGCGGAGCTATATATGACTGCAAAAAAACCAGAATGGGGCAGTGCACAATTTGACGAAGATTTCCGAATGTGTTCGGCATTTTCCGAGGTAATCTGTTTGCATTATTTGTAATGTAATTATCTAGTACTCACTCAATAACAAAAATTATTTTTGAGGAAAGAATTAAAATTTAAAATGTAGGGAGACTAACTCTGACTAAAAATTACGCAATTACATACTGTGAAATTTGTACAATACCTATGACTACTGGGGAATGTGAACGCTGTTTTTCTACGTTACTCTTAAAAGAATTAAAACATTTTTACATTTCATTCACGCAAAGGAGCGTAGGATGAATTTTATTTTTAAATAAACACTAAATAATTTAATTATATTGTATTTACCATTTATTTTTGTGCCCTACCATAAAAAAATATCACCAGCTGCCACTGTCTGCAGGATACAGGAGTCAAATCCTTCACCAAAATTTGGACACATCCATTCTGACAGTTGTAGTTTGTAGTCGTAGTCGCTAGGTCTGTATACGTTGCCTTGCGATGTGGACAAAGTCACATGTTTCCAATAATTTTACCAATATTACAGTCTCCACAGAAATGAAATTCAAAGCACAATTATTGTATATCCTTTAATTAAACTTAAATTAGCTATTGGTTAATGCTTGGTACGTTATTAGTTTCGTATCGCGTTTGTACAAAACTAGGCTAAATCTAAAGCTACAATAAGATTATAAAGAATACCAAAGCAATGTAGCATTAATATTTCTCCTAATAATTAATGTAATAGCTGAACAAGGACGTCAGGATGGTCTGTATTAAATTTTTAATAATGGGGTCATTTCACATTTTCTAATTTATTTTTTTCTTGAAAAAATAGGTCAAATTAAATATGTAGGTGTATGTTTTACACTTTACAAGTCTTTACAATCAGAGATATGATTTTTTAAAAGTTGTTTTAAATATCAAATATTTGGACGCTGACGTCACGGCTATACGTCACGGTTTGTCGGATGCGGCAGCAGCCCTCTACAGGTTGTGTTCGGAACTATGATTGTTTGGGTTATCAATTCTCAGTTTAATTTTGTGACAGCAACATATTGTTAACGAAACACATATTTCACACAACTTTTGGTATTTATTTTATTAAATGTTTTATTTACATACCTTTATTCTTAAGTCTGGTGTCACCTGTCACAATTTTAGGTTAGCTTGCAAACGGATACCACGTAGACCGTTGTGTGTGTGTGAGAGGAATGCCTTTGTGTGAGTAACAAGCCATTACGTCACGAATTTTCAGCCTCGAAAGTTTATTAGCAAATTTATGAATGAAAAGTCGTATATTTCATGTTATTTTATATTATTATATTTATCAAATGAGACGGATTTCATGATTTTATAAAAAAAACAACGAATTTTTTTTTTGAAATGACCCCATTGCTGCATTCAGCAATTTGCTTGGTTTTTGTCTTGTCAAAATTGACACAAACAATAGGAATTAGAATATTGTTTAATTTGTTCTAATATTCATATGAATTAGGAAAATAACATTTCCTGTAAAATTATTACAAGAATGTGGTTGCCAAATGTTTTGCAAATTCTCCCATAGCTGATAAACATTGGTTGATCTTGCTTTTATTCAACAGGATATAGTAAACAGTAGTCCCTAAATATTGTTCCTCATTTTTCGAACACTATGTTTTGTGTAGAACACACTTTCGGTTTGTTTGGATGGTGTGAAAAGATTTTAAGCGAGTGAATTCTTTATTCGATGTTGTTATAGATGCGTTGTCACGGACCATCTGACGGCTTTGCTATTTACACCACAAAACGAAGCATCTGGTGATTTATTAGTTCACCGATTCCAGCTTCGATTTATAATGCACCGGTGCTGGTGGTATTTTATTTAATCGGATAAAATAAATTCCAAATTTCCCGTCGGGGCGCCGAATTTGCTGGGTCATTAATATTTCGCGGTTGACACTGGAATAATAGAAATATCATATTACCAATTTGATCACGTCGACAAGCCTGTGCCTTTGCCTACAGTGACATCAGGGTAAAACAAAGACCCGGGTGCGAGTGTGTTTCACTGCTCAGATCTCACCCCGTATCTCTGATCTCGTATCTCGCTCACATCTCCGCTACCATGGCGACGAGTCGTTAGCAGGACCGGCCGACCGAATTTTTACAGACGTGTGCTCTTCCATGATTAAATTAGTCGATGTTTTTGCTCCAACGAACTGGTAGGAAAGAGGAAAGCCAATATGGCTCATGGCTCCCAGGCTAATCTTCAATAAATATTAATATTAAAACGAAAAGCGCCGTGAAAACGAAACGATTCTTTCTCAGCAATACATCAAACCATTCAAAATAAAGTTTAATAAAAGAAAATCCACAATATGTTATTATTATTATTATTATTATTATTATTATTATTATTATTATTATTATTATTATTATTATTATTATTATTATTATTATTATTATTATTATTATTATTATTATTATTATTATTATTATTATTATTATTATTATTATTATTATTATTATTATTATTATTATTATTATTATTATTATTATTATTATTATTATTATTATTATTATTATTATTATTATTATTATTATTATTATTATTATTATTATTATTATTATTATTATTATTATTATTATTATTATTATTATTATTATTATTATTATTATTATTATTATTATTATTATTATTATTACATAGTTGAGGGTTTTAAGTTTTATTGGAGTATGACATGACCCTATCGTAGTTTTGAAGCTAGTTACTGTTACAGGAATCATTTGCTGTGAGGTACTTTGTACCCAGATGGTTAAGTCTGCTTACGGCCCAGTGCTTCTTTTACAAATTTGGAGGCCTAAGGCGGAAAGAAATTAGAAACGAAAACAATAATAAATACATATACAGTGTGGACACTAGAAACCCCGATATACGCATTTAACATGGAAAAACAGTTTTTCCCAAACATTATGTCATGAAAAACATTATGTAGTGCTTGATAGAAAAGGATTATACTAGAGCAGCGGTTCCCATAATGTGTTCAGCGAAACGTATGGGTTCCGCGAACAAATTATAAATTTAGAAATATAAAATTATCAAAAAACATCCCACATATACGTGCTAGAGTAAAATCAAGTTACAGAAGTAAGTAGTTTTATAATTTTTTGGTACTTTTGAATATTTTCTTGAATCACAATAAAAATAGTTATTTTCAAAGTATTGTTTCTTTTCATTCCAAATATGTTATGCAAAGAACTTTTGGTAAAAAAAGCTAGGGATGCAACGATACTCTACCGATACGGTACCGATATTATTGAAAAATATCGGCGATATCAACAAATAAATTTTAGAACAAAATAAAAATAAAAGAAAGACAAAGGTAACTGCTGCGTATTTACCATAATTACTTTGGATAAAGAAAAACAAATTTTGCTCACACCTTTCGGAAAGTTACTAAATAAAATTAACATCTACAATATTTAAAAACATTGCAACCTGTGTCGAGACAAGCGATTTTGAAAATCTGTCTGACTGAGATCTGCTGCTGAAAACAGTCTCTTGAATTCCACAGAATTCATCTGGAAACTGCAGTTTCTTGTAAAAAAATCAAAATATCCGCTTCTCTTGCAATATTAAGGGCTTTCAAATATGTTTCGAATTGTGGGAATCATATGTCAGGTGTTGGAGGGTTGGTCGAACGAAACGAAATTTTAATAACTCGGGCTCGGCGCGTTTACGTGGTTTTTTGAAAGCGCGAAATTCGAAACGTATTGGTGTATCGGCAAATAAATATCGTCGATTCCGATACATCAGCTAAAACAATATCGCCGATATATAGGTATCGGTTACATCCCTAGTTTTGGATTCACAATGGCCAATAAAAATGTAGACTGGATTTGGGGTTCCGCGAAACGCAAGCGGTTTCTTAACCGTACAGGTAGCACGCAAAATTTTAGATCAGAGGGCGCACCGATCTGAGAGACCGGTTTGTACATATGATCAATTAGCATTTATTTATAACAATTATTCCCTGAGATATTCAATTATTTACGGACACAATGTATTTATATAATTTGTAATTAATGGAAATATATTTTACGGTAAAATATAAGACGAATAATCAACTGAAAACTAAAATATCATTTGAAAAAATACAAAAGTTTTAGAATTATAATAATTATGATTTAAAAATTAACTTAAAAATTAATAATAACTATCTAAATGAAAGGTTAACAATATAATCGAGAAAAAACACATTAATTTATTGAATAGGAATTTTGAACAATCACAGTAATAATAGCGTGTTTTTCTGTTCATTTTTAAAATACACAAGATACATCCAACTAAGTTTTCCTTTTATACATTAATTTTGACCGTATTCAGTGTTTTTTGGGATATTATCCATATCTGCTCGTACAAGTAGAAGTTCATGTAACATGTCTTCTAAAAATATTAAATGATAAAAATAATATAAAGATCGCGAAAACTATTTTTTATATTTCACAACAGTAAGGCCAAGCGAATTGCGACTTGAAAGGGCGCGCAGGTCTGACATACCGAAAGTCAAAATAATATTATGTACAGTCGCACTGACGTGATACTTTGTGCTGATGCACGGACTAAAAAATCAGGCAGCTACTGAATATTACAGGTTATTATATTACAGCCAGAAACAATTGAAATAAACAAAAATATATATTGCGCTCGTCTAGGAGACCGCGCGCGCCCCCTGTAATGATAAGGGTTCCGTGTCTCAAGTTTGGAAACCACTGATTAGAGAATAATATTCAGAATTTTTGGATGCTAAAATTTTTAAATTTACCCATAAGGCGCTCAAGTAAACTTAATTTAAAGGTTTGGTAAAAATGGATTTAGATGCGAGTAATTAAGAAAATTAACGTCATATAAACTGTCAAACCAAGTACCCTGTCAAAAATTAGGTTTGTCATTTTTTAAAATAATGCAAACCATGTCTTTAAATTACATTTACTCGGGCATCAACACCCAAAAATACTAAATTTTATTCTCCAAATTTTTATCTACAAAGCGCTATATAATGTTTTTCTATGTTAAACGACTATGTTACGGTTTCTATAAGTAGCTTTCATCCTGCGTATGTTAATATAATCTATATTTAAATAGAAAAATTTTATGAGGCCGGTTAAAATTGGATGCTTGAGGCGGTCGCCTCACTCGCCTTATGACAAAACCTGCCCTGGGTTGGATATTCACATACAATATGTTCCGAAGTTTCTTCGTCCTCTTCGCATAGTCGACAAATACTATTTTCAGCTGTACCAATTATACTTAGATGGTATTTCAGAGGACAATGAACAGTAGAGATATCTTTCATAATTCTAAGGTCCTTTTTACTGAGAGCAAATAGCTCTTTGGCGTTTGTGAAAAATTCCACCCACAGGGTTTCGTAATAACGAACAATGTCTTGTAAATTCAATCCATTGTTGTTCAGTAATGATTAGAGTATTGTATTCACATTCACAACACCTAGCTATTCTAGTGTATGAAGATGTTATGTCATTTAATCTAATCATATTAATCATATGAGATTGAACTAGTTATTCAATTTGCAAGCATCAAGTAGTGTAACTGACAAATGCTAATTATTGTACATTATGCTACAGTTATGATTTATTATCATTAACCACCTACATTTGTTGTAATAAATCAAATATTACAATTACAGACAAATAAAGAATAATTATTCATATTTTAAATCAGTTATTACAGTCATTCTGAAAAAAAAATCTTGTCCAAAATGAACAACCTTTAAACAATTATAACCTTTAAACAATTATTCAACAAAACAGTTGTTTGATGTTTGGTAACGAGATGCGTCATCGTTGTGTTTCTGATTGTTTATTGGAATTTGTTATTTGTTTAAACAGTTAGTATTATTGTTTATAGTGCCTAATGTGTTGTGTTGTATAAATTAGCAAGTAAAATAAGTGTTTTTGTAATATGATGTGTCTACATTAGACCTTTCAATGCCATTTCGATGAGAAGCAACAGCAAGTTTTAATAAACTAGTAGGTGGAAATAATTTTTACCTCCCGCTACCCTTGATAAGGGAGGTATAGGGATCGTGCTAAAAATCTCATTACTCTTATATGGAAAGATACCATTAGATTTCAAATGGGATTATACATATTTTTATGCCTATTCGATAGAGTATTTTTTCTGGATTCAACCATGAGATTATTTTACTCGTATATCCTTATACATATAACAAAAATATTGAGAAAAATTCAATTGAAATTTAAATAAATTTTATTTTTATAATTGTTTTTCAGTAGGCTATGAATGAAAAACAATTGAGCTTAAATTAAAATGAAACAAATATTTGTTAAAAACGTTATAAACAGTGTTCTATTTAATTTCTATCCTAAATAATTCAAATTGACAAATAGTAGTTTTTGTTTATCATACATAGCTTACTGAAAAATGACTAGAAAAATCAAATTTACTTAAATTTCAATCGAATTTTTTACAATATTTTATAATTAGGGGTATAAAACTAATATATGGTTGAATTCAGGACAAAATACGATATCGAATAGGCATAAAAAATATGTACTCGTATAATCCCATTTGAAAAAATCTGTTGTGGCCAGCACAATATCTTCCATCAATCCTGTGTATTATATATAAATTCCATATATAAATTTCGTCGCACAAGATTCTAAATTTCCAGTAAAATTATTTCATAAATAAACTATGCAAATTGCACTTGACACTAACATCTTCTTCTTCTTCTTCTTCTTCTTCTTCTTCTTCTTCTTTAGCTTTACCCATTCGTTAGGGGTTGCTATTTTTTATTTTCTTCTTCCACTCATTTCTGTTTTACGTGTCATTCTCATTCAGTTCCTTTTCTCTCAAGTCTTCCGCAATACAGTCCTTCCATCTTATCTTTGGTCTTCCTCTGTTTCTTCAACCTTCTATTACTAAGCTATTCATTCTTGATCCAATATATATTCTTCATTTCTCCTCATGACATTTTCAAACCAATGTAATCATCTCGCTTTTATCTTTCTAGAAACTTGTAACACTAGAGTTATTTCCTTCCTACCTTTCCGTGTCTTCCCCAACATCTACTTAAACATCCTTATCTCTGCCACATTAATTTACTTTTTATTTATATTGACATCTGTCAATTTGAATTATATGAATATATTAGTAGTTTCTATGTTTAGCATAGCTGGCTGATTTATAAAATTTAATTTCTTTAAAATTCTTTAACTCTATATCTATTGAATATGAAGTATAAAAAATGCAATCAAATCGCATAGAGAATAATATATTCTTTAACGTTAAATGTCAATAAATCCAATTTAACTATTAAATCTTCAAATGAGGCTACTTCCGGTTCACCAATTATAACCAAAATCTAATCAGTTGTTCTTCTGGATGTAAACTTGGGGAATACGAAAAAAATATAATTTTTGGAATCGTTGTATTGATGTTATGCGATCCGAAACTTTCGTCACATACACACGGGCACACACACACACATACAAATACATACAGACATCATCGTAAAAATTGTAAAATCGTATTATAGGGACCCTAAAACATGCTTATTCACTAAAAACTCATCATTGAATTTTTTGACCAAAGACAATACCTTCCTTATTTAAAGGTGACGGAAGGTAAAAATATAACTTTGTGTTGCAAATCACACCACTGGTTTTAAAAATGTTTTCTTCTTAAATGGGATGTCCCCCTTGGTCTCCTACAGTTTTATTCTATAGTATTTTTTTTTAACTATAATAATAAAGAAAATAATGGCGGTGGTCGGTTTTGGTGTTACACCCAGTATATAAAATTAATGAAGATATACTAATTGAAAGGCAACTACTGTATTGTGTGTATTTCTTCAAGAGATCCGAGTTAATCAGATTTGTCGTGAAACCAATTTAGGCCAACTTTCCGGAGACAATCCAATAGACCACTAAAGTCAACATCCGTAATAAATTATCCAAGGCTTCGCGTTTTCATCCTGTTATTTATATTAAATGTAAATTTTTGCTTGTCATGAAGTCAGACAGTTAAGATATTTATTTCTTCGTTCGATGAAATCCATAAATATGTATAAATTTCATTGTTAAACAGCGAGTATTCCCTTTAGTATCGACAACGCAACTAGAAAATATTGACGAATCACGTGCACAATTTCCGTCGTGCAGAGAAAACGAATCGCACAGAGATCCAATCGTCGTTCGTCGGTGATTTATTAGCTGGCGATTCTGACTGAATTTACAATGTGCTCTGCTCTAAAATAAATAAATATGTCGTCAATGTCGATCGACACCCACACTCAAGCCCGAGGGAGAGCATCTATTCCCTGGAGCACTGTAGCTCATCCAGAAAAGCGGTGGACTTTTTGTCTTCCAATCGGGATTAAAAATAGTTTATTTAAAATTCAAATTGCAGTATGGTTTACGAATTTACATTTTAATTTTTGGTGGTGATCGATTACAGAGGCGAAAATGATATTTTCAAATTATTTCGAACCCAGACGTAAACAATTGACATTCTTAAATACAATAACATCCCCCGACCCGTCATTGGTTAACAGTACGGGGCAATAGTCCTATACCGATGTATGTGAAGGTGTCAATAAGAAAAGATGAGCAGTATGCAGTAATAATAGGTGACTGGTAAAGCTCACAGTCATTCTAATTATTGTACAAGTAAAGCATTCAGGTGTGGATCACCAGATGCTTGATTGATTATGTTATACACAGTGGATTTGATATGCATGGTATATGTGAAGTGTACATTTGTATTATTTGTTTTTGGTCGCAAACATATGTAGTACACCTATGGGTCAATAGCGCCATATGCTCTGAAGGTGTGAGAAACACCAAATAGCTTTTTTAAATCTAAAAACAAACATTTAATACCCTATTTTTAATAATGTTTGTAGATAAAATAATTTATCATACATCTCGTATGTATAAATTGATTATACGTATACTGGTAAAATATGGGGTTGAGGTACTTTATGAGTCTATTAGGAGAATTAATTTGGATAATCGCCAGAGAAGAGTGTACTTTATGAACACGAATATTTATGTAAGGATTTCATTATTAATCTCGCATTACCTGCTATAATCATATTATGTTTGTGCAAATTATGTGCTCCCTATAATATAATCAGATTTAGATGTTTATAAATATACTGGATTACTAAATGTGGCAGAGTATTAAGTTCGATAATTATTTATGGTTCATGAACAACAAATATAATTCGCAAAATTGATCATTGTGTAATAAATAACACTGAAGGAAAAAATCATAAATTGTGTCGCACGGTTAGGTGTATCTACATACTCGTAGTTGCCATGACATACACAAACAGTTCTGACCTCAAAGTGCGTTTTATGTATTTTATAAATATTTGCAGAAATAAATGAGAAAAAGTTAATTATGTGAAAACGGAAAACATGAAAATATTTTCTTTATCATATTTTCTGTTATTGCAACTAGAAGGTTCAAACTTTATTATGTAAATACTATAAAAAGTTAGTACAAACATTTTTTTGTTCTAAATAAATTTATTAACATAATTATTTTATTTTCAATTACACATTGTGTAAACTGTATAAGTATATTAACAATACAAACATTATTTTCAATAGAATTTCACGAGAATTTTTTTTAATTAAATTTATTCCAATAGCACAGTTGCATATTTCAATGCATTTGTAAAAGTTTTAGTGATGTGGATATTATGCGAACTCATACAATTTCCGTTACTACGAATACTAACATAGATGAAAAAGTCAGCATTTTTGTAAAATATAGCTGTGTATAAAACTCTTTAAACATAAAAATAATCTCTCCACGACGGCTTTCAGGTGAAAAATTGACAATTCAATTTCAATCTTTACAATTTTTGTATGAAAAGTTGTTCATTATTTTAAATAAAGTCTAAAGTTACCACATAAAAATTAATGAAGAAATAATAACGAACGGAAACTGATATGCGAGAAATATGATCTTTATAACTCAATGAAGATAATGCAAATGTTATTCGTTATCAGAGTTCAACCTAAAGACAAGGATGAATAATGAGGAATCCTATTACATTTACATATTATCTTACTACAACATTACACTATTTCCATCCTGTAGAAGTGTGAATTCAAATTATAGCGATAACCTTATCAAAAAACATTTGTAGCATTATAATAGGCAAATGAAATTACATAAAGCAATTAAGTTTTTAATTTGTTTATAAATAAACTCAGGTCAAGTTTAATCTGAATTTGAAGTGAACCAGAACATTTTTATAATCCACCCAAAAGAATCTTATTTGTATTGAATTATCAGTCAAAAACAAAACAAGAGAAAGAAAAATAATTACAAGTAAAACAAAAGTTTTCAAGTTACATTTTCCACAAAACATAATTTAATTAAATTAGAACAAAGGCATTTACTCTGAAGAGTAAAAAACGTTTTTACCTGAATTCATTTTGTACTGAACAAGACAAGCAACGTACCAAACAAGGATTAAATATAATATAACAATTGATAAAAAAGAAAACAAAAGAAACAATTAAACAATAACATCGTTCAAATTTTTAGAATAAAATAATCCAAGTCATGTTGCAGCGCTATTTCATCATCTCAACAAAATTGATATACTGTAGGTTCATCTTACCATTCAGAAACCTTAGAAAATACTTTGAATCTGTAGAATAAAATAACAAGGTATCATTAAAATTATTATCATACCTGCAAGAGGCCACGACTTCCTGTGGTGACTCGTCAGCGGCCATGAAGTCTGGTGTAACTTCCCTCTCGAACTGAGCCGATACCGGAGAATCAAATTACCGGTTCGCATATTTGATATGACCTGAAGACAAATTTATAAAAGTTACTCCACGCAATCACTTGACACCAATGACGTATGATCATGAGATCATGTATGCGTTCGACAAGATTGAAAATGCGTAGTAAATTACTGAGGGTGAATGAGGTTGAATGTTCGTTGAGTGTATTACGCTCCGATAAAAGAGAATTTGATCAGTGTATCAGAAACCAGAGGCACTAGCTTTGTTTCCTGAAAGGGGGTTATTAGTGTATTGATTATTGATCCGAAGGCTTGCTCTCAGCCATTATGGAGGTTTATGTACTGTAACGAATGAATTTCAGCGTACAAGGTTTCCGAATTATGCCCAAGCCTCAAGCCTGAATAATGCAAACAACGTTATAAACAATTTTAATATCCACAGTAGCACAGGAATTCAAAAATATAATTTGACAATAATACTATAAAATGAATGTAATGTAAAATGAATACTGTATTGTTATGTATTAAATACTAATCTTTATTATTTTATATTAATTAGTTAATTTAAATATGTTAATTATATATTTGATATTACAATTATTATTTATATAAAACAATATCTATCAATATATTTTTTATATATGATCACGATTGTTATGTATTATTATAATTATTTTCAAATTTTCGGTTGCATTGCTTATTTTTGGCAGATTTTATCAAATTAATATCATCACTTTCCAACTGACTATTTTGAATGATGGTTTTTGAATAATGTTTACTAGTTTCCATTGAGATACATATATCAATTGCTTTTTCTATAGTTAAAGAAGATGTTCGAAGCATTTGCTCCTGTGCCGCAGGATCAGAGGCTCCGATTAGAATTCTGTCTTTCAACATTCTATTTTCATAACTATAGCCACATTTTTCGCATTTGAAGTCACATAAACTAGCTTGTTTCTTTAAATCTGTAACAAAATTATTAACGGCTTGTTCCTCTTTCTGTATTATTTTATTGAATTTAAATGTTTCAACCGATTCATTTTTTTGCGGTTTGCAGTAAATGTCAAATTCTTTCAAAACATTTTCCAACGTTAATTTCATTTCTGAAAAATCTATATTATTATACACTTCTATTCCTTCGTCGCCAATGAAATTTAAAAAGATCGCAATTTTTGTTTCCTCATCTTGAATTTTTTCTTTGCCAGAAGCTTTCATGAAAATATTAAATTTTTGCTTCCATTTTGGCCATTTTATTTCAATTTGATTTCCAAATTGCAAAGTTGAAGGATTATTGAAAGAAAGTTTTCTTTTGGCATTATGTTATTTTTCTTATTTCTTAATTTTAACTATCTTAGATAAGAATGCGTAAATTATACGTAAATTAAGGAGTATTAGTGCAAGAATTTTGTCTAAATTAATTAATTAGTTCGCAAACTACGAGTGATTGAAGTAAATTAATAATTAGGATGACGTATCAGGTCCTTACAATTTGATTGGTTGCCTGATTTTAAAAACGCGACTCGCGCTTTTTTTCGCTAGCCTACCTGGCGTGAAATCATCAATAGAAAAACACTAGCGCCATCCGTCGTTATAGTTTGTATCACAATCAGAGACTAAGAACGAAATGAGAACGAAAACGAAATAACGAAATAAACCGAAATTTTTATAAGAACGAAAACGGAAATAAAAACGCAATATATTTTTTTCGTTCATGATTGACAACAAAATAATTAATATCGGTTACCGGTTTTAACCGTTATTTTATTTTATTTACAGCAAATATTTTACTCGCAAATATTATTGAATTTTCAGATATTTGAGTTGCAAACAAGCAGACTTTCAAAGTAAATCTCTAGTAGCTAACCCTGTTACGTGTTAGGTTAAACGGTATACTCGTAGTTTCATCTATTGAACACTGACTGCGATAATTTTCATTTGCACACACTGTCGGTATTCGTCTTATTAGTTATGTTAAGTACTTATATAAGAGAACTAACATAAATGAAGATTTGCTTGAAAACGTACTATTAGTTAGGTGAAATAAAATGTAATTAATGTTTTATTCTTTATTGTAAAAAATTCAGGCCATAGCATAAGCTTTTCTTCTTATTTTTATATATGTATTGTCTTTCCTTTATATGTATGTTTTATTTTCATGTTTAATAAAAAAAAAACTTATTATATTTCTATATTTTCATGAATTGTTAACTCATTAATAGTTATAACCGGTATTTAACTACTGTGAACGAAAACGAAAATATTTAGGTGGGAACATTAAGAACGGAAACGAAATTTTTCGGTTTCGTTCGGATAAGAATTGAAAAATATTTCATTTTTCGTTTTTAATCTCTGATCACAATATTGTTAAACACTGGTCACACCGTTTCAATGTTCTATTATTTGTTAGGAAAAAAATACATTTTATTTATATTATTTATGTTTAATAATAATTTCTTCATGAATGTATAAGTGTATATATATATAAAAAATCTTCTATGCGAACATGAAACATTTGTACTCTTTAGAACTAACAGTTTGTCGACCACTGGTGTAGACCTGCTACGTCACGCACCAAATTCTTATCTTGTAAAATTCATATCGCGCTTATTACGTAAAATTTTTAAGGCGCGTTTGCACTAAAATTCTTAGATCATCCTGATCTTCCAGAAAAAAATCTGTTGTGGCCAGCACAATACTCTCGCCACTTCCTTTTTTGGTTACATAAGTATATGGCGCGAACAGTTATGTTACATTGTTGGCCTTGACAAGCAGATGTGGGGGCCCGTTTCAGAATGATAATTAGTAATTATGTACATGGATGTCAATTGTCAATTTTTCATTCAGTATTTCAAGATTTTCTAAATACACGTAGTTAATTTGTCACCAGGATTGTGGAATTTACTTGACGAGGAAAATAAACCACATGGAATTGGAAAATCACTAAATTTAGAATAAGAAATTTTGATACTTGACATCTATATACATAATAACTAGCTATCATTCAGACATGGACCCCCATATCTGCTTGTCAAGGCCAACAAAATCACATGACTACTCGCGCCCTGTATTTAACATTTCTTGTATACCTACACGCTACACGAAAAATTCTACTTACGTATATCTATTCATTATATTTAGATTGTTCAATTTTAAATTCATTTTATGAAGAAAGTTGGTCTTCTTCCAATATTTCGAAATGTTTCCAATTCATTGTCAGGATTGACAGTATTTTTGAAGGATATATGTATTATACCTTTTATTTTTTAATTTTTAACTATTAATTCATTAAGAAATAATATAGGTAATGTATGTACTTCCAAGAAAAAATCTTCAGGAATGTCTCCGAATTTCTGACACTGACATTTATCTGTCAGTTACAATTTCAATTTTCAACTATTTTCCATGGCATTCTTTCGGCTGTAAAATTTATTATAACAGATTATTTTATATATTATATTTCTTTTATTTCTAAATCTATAGAATATATAATAAAATATTTAAATGTATCAGATAGAGAATTTAATTTTCTTTAATATTACCATGAAAAATTTTCAAAAAATATTATTTAGAAGATATTTTTTCAAGAATCTTCTACTTCCGGTTGTCCAATTGTTACCAAAACCTTTTCAGATCTTCCCATGAATGTCCGATTGAGAAATACGTAGTTAAACAAATTTAAAGTCTTATAGTTTTTGAGTGATTGTCCTTCCAACATCCTACATACATACACACACACACACACACACACACACACACACACACACACACACACACACACATACATCCACACACACACACACACACACACACACACACACACACACACACACACAGACATCATCGTAAAAATGTTAAAATCGGATTGTAGGGATCTTAAAACGTGCTTATTCAATAAAATCTGGATATGCGATTTTTAGCATGAATGCAATACCTCTCTTAGCGAGAGGTAAAAATATTGGTATAGTATCCCGCCATAAGCTCCGCAATTGTAATATTGATATTAATTTCACCCACCTGGAACCACGGAGTCAACCTTCCTGGAGAATTGATACTCAGTAACGTCCCCAAAGTATGCCTCTGTTGCCTGAAGACAAAGACTGCCGTGAATCCTTCTGGTGCGGACATCGCCTTTACAATAGGCGTGGAGTTTGATACAAGAGCATCTCCATAGGGGAGTCGTAGTTTGTAGGCTGGATAGCCCTTGATAGGGCCTTCGGTGAGTGAAACACCAGCAGCCTTGGAGGACAGGTTTAGTAGCTGGAGAATGTCAACTTCATCTGGAATAGAATAAGGATGTGTTAATAATAAGTGAGGTACTTGAAACTGCTAAGGATATGACGAGGAATCTTAATGGAGTAAAAGAATAACAATTAGTCTTTGTATATTTGTATTTTATTTTTTTATTTTTTGTATGACAGCTTTAAAATTAAACAGATGTCGACAGATGGGAAAATAACAACTGTAGTATTTTCTATATATTCATTCCTCGTTTATAACTATATGTTTCTGGTTCTATTACTTAAAAATCTGTTGTGGCCAGCACAAAACCTCCCGCCATTTACTTTTTATTAATTTAAATACTTATACCTATAGGGTCTCATGGCCACGTGCCTGAGTGTCAGGTCGCGAATCTGAGGAACCAGATTCAATTCCTACTATCAAATATTTCGAATTTTAAATGGCACAAAACTGACCCGTGTGATGCACTCTTCACGCCAAAAATGAGTACCCGTGAGGTAACGCATGGTAAACGCTTGCACGATACAAATAAGTCATCATCACCGAGAATGATGTGTACAAAGCTGATTAGCACACCCAGCAATGGGTAATATGCCGTGATCATATATTTATTTATTTTCTTATTTAAATAGACATTGCCAATTTGAAGAACGCTTAAAACTTGAATGTCAGCTATGCAATCGGAAATAAATGGTTTATTATCAGTGCAACTGATTAATTATTATTTGTATGGTTTAGTCAAGGCATTAACTATGTCAAAGAACATATGCATTGTCCATCATCTTTGTATAAGATTTGTAAAAATCTTGAAACAAATAAACTTATTATTATTATTATTATTATTATTATTATTATTATTATTATTATTATTATTATTATTATTATTATTATTATTATTTAAATACATACCTGCATATTTGCTGAAATTATGTATCTTAAGTTCTTTTCCATATAACTATTGTTCTATTTACAATTTTCGTTTTAGAACGTCATTATTATTAATTTGAAATTCTGTATATTAAGTTCCTTTCCATGTAACTATTGTTCTATTTACAATTTTCTTTTGAAAACGTTACTGTTATTAATTTGAAATGATTATTTTTTTGACAATGACATTTATCTGTCATTTACATACATTTGAGCTGAATTGTGTAACCATGGAGTTGTGTGCACCCCTAGAACTAACTACGAACTTCGATCTCCAATTAGACAGTTGTGTGCTACATTTAATACTCTGTCCATCTACAATAACAATCTTGACATTTTCAATGATGCTCAGTCCGGGTTTGGAAAGAAAATTATGAACTATTTCTTGTCCGATCTTTCGCACTTGCATTAAGTTATTCTTAACATTGTTATTTTTCATTTTGTCTTGTAACTACATAAAGTTATTCTTAATATTGTCACTTCTCATTTTGTCTTACATTGTATTATTCTTGTTTTTGTAAATAATCCTCTGTAATTGGGAACTTATGTTCCTGTTGAGTGATTAATAATAATAAATAAATAAATAAGCTCCGAGATATTATTTTTATAAATTTATCCATAAAATATATAGAAAAAGTATTAATGCAAACCTGTAGAAAATGAAATAATCTTTAAGTTTTAAAAATAACAAATTGGGAAAAAATAACATTTAAAGGTATTTTTTGAAGAAATCTATTTTGAGCTTCAAGTAAACTGCCATTTCCGGTTGTCCGATTGTCACCAAAATCTAATGGCTTCTTTCCATTAGAATAAGGTATAAATACATGATTTCAAAATTTTCTGAACGATAGTATTTGAGTTAGAGCGTAGAGGATCCACATACACACACACACACACACACACACATACACACGTACACACATACACACATACACACAGACATCATCGTGAAAATGTTAAAAGTAGAATCTAAGGACATTAAAACGTGGTCAGTTACCAAAATCTCGATATGCGATTTTTAGCACGATCCCTATACCTCATTTACCAAGGGTAGCGGGAGGTAAAAATTGATATAAATACTAATATTGTGGCATTATCATACGATAGTATAATATTAATTACATAAGCATATGTTTCGTAACTTTTAAGAGACTGGTTTAATTTTTAGAAAGAATATAGTGAAAATATTTATTCTAAAAATAGACTTTTTCAACGATTTTTCCATAAAAACATGAAGGTTACAATATATAAATCGCATTAAATTATTTATTTGTACTACGTCGACATAAAATTATTTAATATTAATGCTGTAAATTTACAAAAAGTACTGAACAATTTATGTAATCATAATTATATTCCCCACTGAACACAGACGTGTGAAGAAAATTACCTTCCAACTTTAAATTCCTGGAGATATTTAAATGATCTGAATTTTACAAGTTGCGGGGTTACTTTTATTTTGATGAAAAAAGTTCACGAACACTCAAGAACTTTGTCTTAATGTAAGGCGGACTTTAGAGAACAATTTATAAGAACTTAAAATGAGAAAATAAAAGGAGTTTTGAGTTCATCTATAATAAGAATTTTTAAAACTATTTCGTGACAATCTTTTTTTCCTCCTTTCAATATGAAGACATCATTTTACTTTAATATTGTTTCCTAAATGCCGCAAACTTTTCAGGCTGATTTAAATTTTCGAGTTTTAGCATATTTCAATAAAAAGTTTTCATTGGCAAGACTGTAAAAGTATTGCCAAAATCTGCAGAAAAATGGAAAATGGAAATTTATTTAATATATATATATATATATATATATATATATATATATATATATATCACGGTTTATTACCCATTACTGGGTGTGCCAATCAGCTTTTGTACGCAGATTTCGGTAATGATGAAATATTTGTACCGTGAGGGCGCTTACCAGGCGTCACCTCACGGGCACTCATTGCTGGCGTGGAGAGTGCACCACAGGGGTCAATTTTGTGCCATTAATATTCGAAAACTATTTAGGAGCTCTTGGCAAAAACAACCATAATACAAATATTGTGATATAGTGTTTTAGATGAGAGGAAACATTCTCGAATCGCCTTGTCTCGCCTCGCCTCGAAATTTCTCGTTTCGCCGAGAGGAGAAAGCTTTTTGAACTCATGAGATGATACGAAACTTACATGTCGAAATTCTTGATTCTCGACAATTTTTTTTTTATTTAAAAATAGTTTTATTAAAATTGTTATTGTTTTTTACCTCTCGCTAAGAGAGGTATTGGATTCACGCTAAAAATCGCATATCCAGATTTTAATGAATAAGCACGTTTTAAGGTCCCTACAATCCGATTTTAACATTTTTACGATGATGATGTGTGTGTGTGTGTGTTTGAGTTGAGAAGGTTTTGGTAATAATTGGACAACCGGAAGTAGCGGCTTCTTAAAAAAATATTTCTAATTATTATTTTTTGAAAACTTTTGTAAGTATTAAAGAACATTAAATTCTCTATCTGATACATATAAATATTATATTACATCTTTTATAGATTTAGAGATAAAAAAGTATAATATATAAAATAATCTGTTGTAATATCATGGAAACCAATTGAAAAATTAACATATTTATAACTGACAGATAAATGCCAGTGTCAAAAATCCAGAGATATTACTGAATACTTTTTCTGGGAAGTACATGTATTATATTATTTCTTATTGTATTAATAGTGCAATATTTAAAATTATAGGCATATTACCCTTCAAAAATACTGACAATTCCGACAATGAATTGGAAATATGTCGAAAAATTAGAAGAGTAGGACATTTTTTTTTTCATAGGGCACGAGTATGAGGGCGCGTGTTAGAAAGACAGCTGCATAGATGTAAAATGTCATAATTTTCTATTGCATATTTCATAATTTTCCAAATCCATGTAGTTTATTTACATCGACAACTAAATTCCATACTCCTGGTGTCAAATTAACTATTTGAATTCAGAAAATTACTAGTTGTCTTTCTGCCACGGGCCCCCATATCTGCTTGTCAAGGCGAATCGCGGGCCGGATTATATATATATATATATATATATATATATATATATATATATATATAATATAATAATAATAATAATAAAATTGAATGTGGGGGGGGGAGGTCACTAATAGCTCGTTGCATGCATACACTGAATTGTAACTGAACGCTCCACACTATTATAAAAAGTACACTGACAGAAAATTTACTTTTTATTCAATATCATAGAATAAATTCCATTCCAAATTAACTAAATAAAATACAAACCTTTATAATGTGTTCACGATCTCGTACACTCAGTAATGGCGGATAAAAAGTGTGATGATATATTTATTTTATTCTAATAATTTAGTATTTAGGGATTCTTTCTAATAAATAATGTTTAAATAAACAAAAGATACACTTATAAAATTGACAGCAAGTGAAAGAGAGATGCGTGAATATTAGAAAAGATAAAATATAAAATATGGCCAAAATCTAATATTGCCATGTGCAATTTGTGTAATTTTTTTATTGAACACTTTTGATTTGTAAAGAAAGCTTATTTATTTTTCTATTGTCAAGTATTATGAACGACAAACAAAAATGCTTTTTATGTGTATAAAATTAAGTGTTTATTAAATTACAGTCGAATTTTCTAATGTTTGATTTGTAATAAAATATGTAAAATCAATTAGTATTTTTTGATTAAATTAAATTAATTAAAGTTAATTTATTCTAAAATAAATTTATAAATCATCGCGGCATATTACTCATTGCTGGGTGTGCCAATCTGCTTTGTACGCAGATATCGGTAATGATAAATTATTTGTACCGTGTGGGCGCTTATCACGGGTACTCAATGGTGGCGTGAAGTGTGCACCACAGGGGTCAATTTAGTGCTATTAAAATTCGAAGTAATGTTTGGCGTCGGTCGGGATTGAACAAGGGTCCCCAGATTCGCAAACCAGAGACACTCAGGCATATCAGGCATACCTATATTAACATTTTCTTGGGATACGCTATTTATTTATTTACATTATTTATAGGTATTTACGGTAAACCGAAATATTTTCTAACGTATTATTAACTATTTGGTTTGTCTGCTCTTCCCAGCTCAAACGCACCTGTTTGTACTAAAGTTACAAAATTTATAGTGAAATAAATAGCTAATTGTCTCAATTTTTATAACCACATTGGATATATAATAGTATATCAACATATTTCATATTGGATTTATTAAGAAAAAAAATAGGAAATTTCTTCGAGATTCTCGGTCTAGACGAGACTGCATTGTTCGAGACGAGAGAAAATCAAGACGTATCTTCTAGACGATGTGAGACGAGAGAATGTACTTTCTTGTCTCGATCGTCTAGTCAGAAACACTAATTGTAAATATGAGTTACATACAGTGACAAGAATGTAAATCGCAAAAAGTATTTTAGTCGCAAGTTATAACATTTTAAAGCTTGAGCGTTTCTACAAAAACGTCCTATAGAAATGTCTAATTATTATGTAATTAATCATCAATGTTTATTTTTCTACTTCTTAACATCCAGTAAATAATTTTCTAATATTTAAACGTGATCCTGTATTATAAAATTTAACAGCAAGGAAGCTAGAAAGTTGTTTCTCTGATTATTTCAAATTCGAAAAAATCTGATGTGGGCAGCACATTACCTTCTGTAAATCCTGCTACAAATTCCATACATAAATTTTCTTGCAAAAGATTCTATATTTCCAGTAAAATTATTTCATAAACAAACTTTGCAAATTGCACTTGACAATGACATCTTCCCTTTCATTATGGGTGGCTATTTTTTTTCTTCCACTCATTTGCGGCCATCCTCATTCAGATGCTTTTCTCTCATGTCTTCCGCAATACAGTCCTTTCATCTTATCTTTGGTCTTCCTCTGTTTCTTCTACCTTCTATTACTAAGCTATTCATTCTTCTTCCAATATATATTCATCGCTCCTCATGACATGTTCAAACCAATGTAATCGTCTCTCTTGCATCTTTCTAGAAATTTGTATCACTCGTGCCATTTCCCTTATTCTTTCATTTTTTATCCTATCTTTCCGTGTCTTCCCCAACATTTATCTCGACATCCTCATCTCTGCCACATTCATTTTCTTTTCATTGATACTGACATCTATCAATTTGGATTATCTGAATATATTAGCAGTTGCCATGGTTAGCAAAGCTGGCTGATTTATGAAATTTAATATGTTTATATTTCTTTAACTTTATATCTATTGAATATGAAGTATAAAATGCAATCAAATCTTATAGAAAATAATACATTCTTTAAGATTTATAACATTAAATGTCAATAAATAATATTTATCGGCGTTTTTTCAAGAAAAGTTGCAAATGAGGGTACTTCCGGTCGACCAATTTAACCAAAATCTAATCACTAATCCAAACGATCGGCACAGACACACACACAGTCACACACACACACACACACACACACACACACACACACACACACACACACACACACACAGATACACACAAGCACACACGCGCACACACATACATACAGACATCATCGTAGAAATAGTAAATTCGTATTCTAGGGACCCTAAAACGTGCTATCAAAATTTTTGACCAAAGACAATAGATTCCTTACCTAAAGGTGACGGAAGGTAAAATTGGACTAACGTTGTTTTTGCTAAGAACTCCAATTTTATCTGTAATTGTAAATAAACTAAATATATCTTGTGTCGTAAAGTAAATACTTTTTCAATTTGATTCAAAAGGAGAAACTATTATTATATTGCTGCTTCGTACACTTTATAGGTACTCAATGCTTTATGAACATGTTTACTTTAATAAATGTATTTCATGTAATTCTCCTGAAGTACAAATACCGCCGTATTACAAGTACTGTAAGGAGCTGAAGTATATTTATCAGATAGCTCACCGACATTTTATGTCGTTAATAAGAGTCACAACAGTGCAACAGCGGCGTAAATAGATTTTAACGTTAACGTGCATATTCGACAGCTGTTCGGGATTTTAAAATTATTAACACACATTAATTTCTCTGACAGATATGTAACATATTGTAGGATTTGTCCAAACACGTGCGATGTGAATTGCTCTTTTATTTTCACATGAAAATATTTAATAAATGGGGTTTATTCCAATATGTCTGATCAATCAATCCAGTATTTATGTATGCATGTGTTTATTTTTAAAATTAATAGCCTACTGTGAACTTTTTATTGGAAAAATGTGAAAATTTCCACTGGTGAATAATTTTATTCAATTTATATTCGTTCGTATATTTCCATATTTATTTTAATGAATTTTGTTTTATTTATTTTCGTTCAGTATTTTACATAATAAAATTTGTCAGGGAAGTTCATAGGCCCTTAAATTTAATGGCATAGGTACGGTTTATTTTTTTGAATATGCCTGATCAAAGTCATCTTCAATGAATAAAGAAATTAGCTCCGCCCATTCAGTATAGTAAGAAAAAAATAATCTGTCTGGTTCAGCAATAAAATATTTTGTGGCCAGCACAATACCTCTCGCCACTTCCGTTTTTTGGTTACATTAGATTAGGGCGCGAGCAGTCATGAGACATTGTTGGCCTTGACAAGCAGATGTAATTAGTAATTATGTACATAGATGTCAAATGTCAGAATTTTTGATTAAAAATTTCAAGATTTTCTAAATTCACGTAGTTAATTTGTAATCAGGAGTGTGGAATTTACTTGTCGAGGAAAATATACGGGTCCCCATATTTGCTTGTCAAGGCCAACAAAGTGATATGACTGCTCACGCCCTATTGTATTTAACATTTCTTGTATACATACACTCTACACCAAATTTTTTACTTATATTTAGATTATTTAATTCTTAATTGATTTTATGAAGAAATTTTGTGCTACTCTTCTAATTTTTCGAAATGTTTCCAATTCATTTTCGGGGTTGACGGTATTTTTGAAGGGTATATATAATATACCTATAATTTTAAATATTTAACTATTAATACAATAAGAAATAATATAATGTATGTACTTCCTAAAAAAAAAACTTCAGTAATATCAGGATTTTTGACACTCACATTTATCTGTCAGTTACAAACATTTTAATATTTCAATTAGTTTCCATAACATTATTTGGGCTGTGGGATTTATTACAACAGATTAATATATACCTTATATTTCTTTATCTCTAAATCTACAAAAGATATAATAAAATATTTATATGTATCACATAGAGAATTTCAAAACATAATATTTAGAAGATTTTTTTTAAAGAATCTGCTACTTCCGGTTGTCCAATTATTACCAAAACCTTTTCAGCGTAGTTAAACAGATATCAAGTATTATAGTTTTTGAGAAATCGTCCTTCCAACGTCCCACACACATACACACACACATACAGGCATACACACACACCATCGTAAAAATATTAAAATCGGATTATAGAGATCTTAAACCGTGTTTAATCATTAAAATCTGGATATGCGATTTTTAGCATGAATCCAATACCTCTCTTAGCGAGAGGTAAAAATGTAAATATCGTAATTATGAGAGGGCGGCACATAACTGTATTGTTGCCGCTCGGTTGAAATGAAGACATATATTGCATGGATTCCCTTGCTACTCTGTATAGTAAAATAATCTTACTGTTCTTTTAAACATAAATGCTATTTTTGTTAAAAATACTTCCTTATGAGAATGAAAATTGTATAAGATAGGAAACTCGTATAATACATTTTAAAAGATTAAGAAATTTTACGGTGTAACTATCCGTTTTGTTAAATGGATAGTAAAATGTAATACGATATTCATAAAATAGATATTTTACGACATTTTACTATACGTTCTATTTTACGTTCACAGCATAAGCAAAACGTTTTTACGTATAACACTAAAACATACGTTTAATAACCGTTATTATTTCACAAACATCTAATATAAAACACGTCACTTTCATTATAGATAAGCAATTTTTAATTGTCGCGTGTGGTAAACCTCTTTACAACATGTTGATAAAGTATACTGTTCTCTTAATTTATTAATCAACTACTCCTTCTTAGATGCAATGATTGCATATAAAACTACATAAACTAGAAAGGCAAGGCACAAATGCAATAAAACTCTAGCTTTCAGCCGACGTAAATAGCTCTAATTTACAGATAGGCTTTCATTTTATAGTTGAAATCGGGCATACGAAACCTAATAAGATATAAATTTATCACACAGAAAGGAAAAAAACGTTAACATATTCATTCTGTCACGGATACAAAAAAGAAATTCGAGAAATTTTTCAATAAGAAAAACCAAACAATGAATGTTTCAATGTAGAAGAAGAAAAAGAATGGCCAAAGGCGATATCAAATTGGTATTATTTTCAATTTAAACATGCAAAAGGAAATGTTCTGTATTCGTGTGTCAAAGGTAAAGCATTCTTTAACAATTCAAGATATGCAGTCAATAGTTTTTCATACGACACAATAAGAACAACTAGATAACTAAGCAAACAATATATTTGTCTGCAAAATATCTACTTTATAGACCAGTATTATTAGTAATGGTCTGTATAGAGGTTTGGTTTGCAGTTATACACTTTCTGTAACAGCATTTTTTCGATCGTAGAAAAAATATATTTTTTTTATACATAATACTTTTCAGGAATTTAAAAAGAAAAATTAAGGAAAAGGTTACACTGAAATAAACTTCCAGGGTAATATTTTGTTTTACGTGGAGTAATTTACATTTAAATGTCAACACAAATGAATAAGAACGTTTCAAAGTCATTGTTGCATGTAAAACGGTTATTACCAACATAAAAATAATATACCTAGTTATGTTCTTGAACTGTCATCCTCCTTGAAAATCCTGCTGTAATTTTATTGTATATTAAATGCGACATCATTCTTACATCATTTGTTTTATTCTGTAGTAATGGCGTGCCAACTAATGACTGTTGATGTTTACCACTGAATATATTAATATTTAGACTGATGCACATTTAAATCCTGGTAAATGGACTGCAATTTACGGCGGAGTTTAACGTCAAAATAACTGGTTTTAACTCTAATTATTTCCCGATGAATGTTACCACAGATTTATGTAGATTATTGGACTTAGGAACAGCCGTGTATGTGTGTAATTATTGACCTATTAGTCTGTTTGAATTTTGCATCACGCAGTACCTCGAAGTAATTTGCCGTATATGGCAGTCTACGTCAATGTGCTACTTCATTTTCACCTCTCGCTAAGAGAGGTTCTGGAATCATGCTAAAAACGCATATCCAGATTTTAGTGAACAAGCACGTTTTAAGGTCCCTAGAATCCGATAATAACATTTTTACGATGATGTCTGTGTGTGTGTGTATGTGTGAGAGGTTGTTGTATGTACGATTTCTCAAATTCTATAAGATTAAAAACTGTGTAACAACGGATTCCTCAATCTAATGGTAATGGGAAGAGTTGAATAGATTCTGGTAACAATTACAAACAGAAGTGGTAGTGTTTTAACAAAAATCTTCTAAATATTATTTTCTGAAAATTTATGTTATTACAAATATTAGAAACCAAAATTCTCTATCTGACACATTTAAATTTTTTATTATACCTTCTATAGATTTAAAGATATAGATATATAATATATAAAACAATCTGTCGTAGTAAATCTCTCAGCCTGCTCACAGCCCAAACATCTCCATGGTAACTACTTGAAAAATTAAAATGTCTGTAATTGACAGATAAATGTCACTAATGTCAGTGTCAAAAATTCAGAGATATTACTGAAGGTTTTTCTGGGCATTTAGAAGAATTGGAGAAAACTTGCCCATATAATGAATTTAAAATTATAGAAAATACGTAAATATAAAGATTAGGTGTAAATAGAATTTTTTGAGTATACAAGAAATGTTATATACAATACTTATATCACAATGGAAAGGGCGTGAGGAGTATTGAGATGGCCACAACAGATTTTTTTCGACGTTTCGGTGCACTCTTGCACCTTCTTCTGTGTAAGTAAGATCTTATAAAATATTATCGACAAAAAATACATTCGTTCTTTTACATTCAGTTTTAGAACATCGTACAAAAATTCATAAAAAGCACATACACATCAGTTTGCTCTCAAATTCGACAAGATAATTCTGACGTATGTATGTGTATATGAGCTTGTAAGATCTTACCCAGAAGAAGGTGTAAGAGTGTCCTGAAACATCGGTGTTGTAAGAGAATAAATACTGTTCGACTGAGATTTCGACTTCCGTCATCCGGAATTAAGTGAACTCTGCATGGGGTTATATTGGACAAATCGTTAATATTTACGAAATTCCCTGTTTTATTTAACAGCTGTCAATTTTTAGGGCACTTTGTGGTACAAAATTGGTATTTGAATAATTTTTTTACAATAACGGGTGGTATGGTGTGGTGAAACTCTATTTCTCGAGATAATTTATATAGAATAAATAATAAATTTGCGATTTTTACTCTTCTCTAATACCGCAAATAATCTCATCTGGTGCTCAGAATCAATTCATTTTAGACTAGTGCTCAAAGGAAAATTAATATTTGTACATAACCCAAACAACATATTGATGAAAATTGCAATTGATTCTTACGCTTATGCAATGAGAAAATTTTTTTTTTTGCAAAAAATGTGCGTTATTCTTAAAGAAAAACGATTTTTTTCCGTTTGTAAGTTTACATACACTTTGTTTTGACTTCTTACTTTTGTTTTTTTCGTTTATAAAACATTTATTTATAAATTCAATATTTTTTACCTTCCGTTACCTCTAGGTAAGGAAGGTATTGTCTTTGGTAAAAAAAATCGGTGGTGAATTTTCAATGAATAAGCACGTTTTAGGATCCCTACAATACGATTTTACTATTTTTACGATGATGTCTGCATGTGTGTGTGCGTGTATGTGTGACTATAATTTCGGCCGCAATATCTCCAATAGAATTCCAAAAATCACAATTTTTACGAATTTCTCTTCCTTATATCCATATGCAGATTTGATTACATTTTAGTTATAATTGATCAACCGGAAGTATCCTCATTTGAAGATTTTAACAGTTTTGCTTAAAAACGCTATTAAATATTATTTTTTTGATATTAAATGTTATTATAAATATTGAAGAATATTCTTATTTATACGAATTGATTGCATTTTATATTTCATATTCAATGGATTTAGAGTTAACGAATTATAAATAAATTAAATTTTATAAATCAGTCAGCTATGCTATAACCATGGAAACAGCTACTATATATTAAAAAAATTCTAACTGACAGATCTCAGTGTCAATGAAAAGGAGATGAATATGACAAAGATGAAGATGTTGAGAAAGATATTGGGGAAGACACGGAAAGATAGGATAAGGCATGAAAGAATAACGGAAATGGCTCGAGTGACAGAAATTTCAAGAAAGATACAAGAGAGACGATTACATTGGTTTAAACATGTCATGAGGAGAGATGAAGAATATATTAGACGGATGAATAGCTTAATAATAGAAGGTAGACGAAACAGAGGCAGATCAAAGATAAGATAGGACTGTATTGCGGAAGACTTGAGAGAAAAGGATTTAAGTGAGAACGACAGGCAAAGCAGGAATGAGTGGAAGAAAAAAATAAAATATAGCAATCCCTAACGAATGGAAAAAGCTAAAGAAGAAAAAGATCTCAGTGTTAAGTGCAATTTGCATAGTTTGTTTATGAAATAATTTTACTGGAAATATAGAATATTTTGCAAGAAAATTTATGTATGGAATTTGTACATAATACACGGAAGGTAATGTATTGGCCACATCAGATTTATTTAATATCTTGTCATTATATTTGACAGAATTTATTTTCAAAATCCATTTGCATGATGGTTTGCTATTACCCGAGTTTCAGCACTCCACCCATTTTTTTTATGGACATTGTTCAATAAAGGTTCTTCTACAGGCTAATATGAGATTTTATGTTAAAAGTGTACAAAATACCGTTGATTTTGACGCCGTTTAATATATCCGCAATGCGTCGGTTATATTGAACATTTTTTTTTTATTTTAGCCAATTTTGAACATATGGTAGATGTTGACGATTTTAATGCTTCCAAAAACGATCTTCTATCTACATGCTAAATTTGGTTCTACTTCGATAAACACAACAAAAGAAACACGCAAATTTTTTTAAAAAAAATGTCTAATACATCCCCGAATAACTGTAATTGTTAACGCCTAATCTATACAACAGTTGAGAAATTTCCCTTATTTACATCATTAGACGTTTTCGTTTATTATCTCTGAAATGACGTCATCAGATGGTTTAAATTGTTCAGAGTATTTGTGTAATATAAGAACGGACGAGAGCGTTTTCTAGTGGGAATTTCAATATTCTAATATTTATTTTACGATATCAAATTATCATAGCTATATCAAATAAATATAAGGAAATAGTACCTTTAATTGCAATTAATTACAAATAAATTATTAAGAAGATTTCAATGAGAAAATAGAAATCATTTTGAAAGAAATTATAGATGAATCTACTAAAAGAAATGGAGTGAAACGTAATAAAATAGATACTTATATAGAAAAAAATTGCTTACGATATAATTTCTGTTACAATTATAATATTACAGATTTTAAATCCCACTTCTGATATCTCAGATGCCCGCGCCTTTTCTATAGTATGACTAACGAATAAAAGTTTACGTTTAAATTATTTTATAGATGTGGTTTCTTTTCAAAACTTTTCCATATCATTTGAATTTGAAAGGAAAATGATCTGTATGCATTCCGTTAGAGAAGATTAGAATTGTACGACACATTGAGGTGTGAAATTTTTTATTCAAATACTATGCTAGGATATTTCAGTATGTCTTGCTTAAAATACATGGATGACTACGGTATCTGCACCATTACAGAATAACAAGACAAGGGTGCATTTAAAATATTCATCAGTAGTCATACATATATTTTGAGCAAGACATGCTAATGCATTTCTGGGATTTCCGAAGACCAGTATTTGAATGAATAAAAAAAAATTCACACTTCCTTGTTTCGTACAATTCTAATTTTCTCTAAACGAAAACTTACGATCCTTCAGAGTTCTCCGAGACAATAAACGATAACGTCTATTGTCTATTAAAGGAACATTTAAAATTGAAGTTACATTGATGCTACCGGCTATCATTGAACTTAAAATAAAATATAAAAAAATCTGTTGTGGCCAGCACAATACCTTCCGTGCATTATGTATAAATTCCATACATAAATTTTTTTGCGAAAGATTCTAAATTTTCAGTAAAATTATTTCATAAATAAACTATGCAAATTGCACTTCACACTAACATGTTCTTCTTCTTTAGCTTTCCCCATTCTTTAGGGGTCGCTATTTTTTATTGTCTTCTTCCACTCATTTCTGTTTTACGTGTCGTTCTCATTCAGTTCCTTTTCTTTCAAATCTTCCGCAATACAGTCCTTCCATCTTATCTTTGATCCTCCTCTGTATCTTCAACCTTCTATTACTAAGCTATTAATTCTTCATCCAATATATTCTTCATTTCTCCTCATGACATTTTCAAACCAATGTAATCATCTCGCTTGTATCTTTCTAGAAACTTGTAACGCTAGATTTATTTCCTTACTTATCTTTCCGTGTCTTTCCCAACATTTACTTCAATATCCTCATCTCTGCCACATTAATTTACTTTTTATTTATACTGACATCTGTCAATTTGAATTATATGAATATATTAGTAGTTTCCATCTTTAGCATAGCTGGCTGATTTATAAAATTTAATTTCTTTAAAATTCTTTAACTCTATATCTATTGAATATGAAGTATAAAATGTAATCAAATCGTATAGAGAATAATATATTCTTTAAGTTATAGTAACGTTAAATGTCAATAAATCAAATTTAACTGTTAAATCTTCAAATGAGGCTACTTCCGGTTCACCAATTATAACTAAAATCTAATCAGTTGTTTTCTGGATGTAAACTTGAGTTGAAGTTATGCGATCCGAAACTGTCGTCACATACACACAGACACACATACACACACACACACACATACACACACACACACACTAAAACATGCTTATTCACTAAAAACTCATCATTGAATTTTTTGACCAAAGATAATACCTTCCTTACCTAAACGTGAGGGAAGGTAAAAATCTTGCTTCTGAGATTATTTGGTGTAACAATAAGTTGGCAAAGCCACAACGAATCGATGACAACAAATCAATCGCTATTGAGAATTGTATGTTCGTGGCATTGGCACGTATACCAGAATAAGTTCCAACCTCGACGTAATGTGTGTAATACCGCCATTATACTTTTATTGTGCAATTTTGACGTCACGCCTGGCCTATCACGAGTAGAGCTCTCCCAGCATCCGCCTCACTGACCGAACTTAATACGTGTGTAATAAGTTTAACGTATTTTGAATAAATGACCGAACAAAAACACTAAACGACTTTGCAATCTTTCGACGGAATTATGCATTATGCAAAATTGCTAACAGAGTGTAAAAAGCCAACACCAATACCGACACAAGCGATCGCTAGCAATGAGGAATTTCTACGAAATTTCAAGTTGTTCGGACCAAGTTTCTAAAAGGGATCATCGAAAGTTTAACTTTTATCTACTCGGAGATAACTTTTCGTTTTTGCTTGTGTTTTTCTGTAGCAGACGGCCACCAAAGTGTTTTAATAATTTATCAACTTTTCGCAGTATTGCCTTTTTGTTCAATCAAAATGTATAGCTCCATTTTTCAGCTTTCGATTTTATCGATTGAATTATAGTGGCAATATTTTTTGCCCAGTTTTTAAAAATTGCTACATCCTCAAATAATTTATTGGTAGCCAGTTTTATTTATGTCTAATTTTAACAGTTACAAAGCACGTTTCATTTTTACAATTTCGCGTATCTCTACATTGATAACCAAGTTAGTAAAGTGATAGATTGTTTTACCGCGATTTCAATTTCAAATCGCGAGACTTGTGTAATGAAAAACAGATAAACCTATGAATTATTTGCCATTATCGCGCATACCCTGACTTAGTATTATTTACTTAATGTATATACAGGAGAGACGGCGTTATTGTTTCAGAATTCTTTATAGAAATAGATTAGATAACGCGCTAGTATGTTACATTACTTTGTTGGGTAAATGATATCATAAGTATACTTGTAGATAAAACTATTTTTCACAAATTTAAGAAATGCATAGCGTTCTAAATTCGAAAATTCTCAAGGCAACGTCGTACACTGTGTAAAGAATGAAATATCTAAGATTCTAAGATTTCGTATCCGTTGTACGAGCCCAAACTGATAACAATTAGGCCGGTTTACATTTTCATCAAATTAATAAAACCTACATAAATGGTCAGGAATTTCTATAAAATTCTTTCGGCTACTTTAAATATAGAGTTAATACTTAAAAAAAATCTGATGTGGACACCATACGACTTCCTTGTACGATTATTAAACTATACATATTTTTTTAATAAATAAATTACAAAATATTAATTTTAACTTCAAAACAGTAAGATATATAGCGACCATAATCTAACCCGGTTCTTTTTAAAGAGAATTTTGATTACAACAAAGAAATATTTGATTGCAACAATGAATATGACTACCTAATTTCACAATAAAAATATAATATTTGTTATTCTTTAATCGTAAAATTGCACGTATTTAACGTAATTTGACATGAACATTTTTTTATGTTTTTGCCCTAATCCATAGCAAGCTTTATTACAAAAACAAAAAAGTATATAATTTTTAAATTTACATATCTCGCTTATACAAAGGGCTAATTTAATAATACTTGATGTGCTAGACGCAGAAATTAATTCTCTAAAACTTTTATTTGAAGCATCAAAATAAAATCATTTTATTCAAGAAAAACTGTTAACAACTTCAAGTAATGTACCACTTCCGGTTAGCCTATTTTAACCAAAATCTATTATGTTATTTCGATTGACATAAAAGTCTTGTATACCAAATTTGAAAAGTTTTGGATTATATTTTAATACAGTTTTTCATTAAAATCTATTATACGCTTCATGTAAAGTGCCACTTCTGGAAATTGTGTAATAACCAGAAGGTGCACAACTAGATGTTATAGGAGTCCTAAATTCAAAATTTCAACTTTCTACGGCTTACCGTCTTTGAGTTATGCGAGATACGAACGTACGTACGTACAGACGTCACGACGAAATTAGTCAAAATGGATTCAGGGATGATCAAAATGGATATTTCCGCTGAAATCTGAAAACCGAAATTTTTCGCGAACCAAAGTTCAGTAACATTTCTCGTTTTCCTATTAAAACCAAAGTCAAATCGTAATATATTTCAATAATATTTTTTTAAATGCAGGTTCATATCAGAAATATGTACGCCTATTGTTGAACTTTATAAAATATTAATAGTTCTAGTCCAAGAACAATTTATTTGAATTTTCGCTTTATATTTTAGTACAGGGCCTTTCCTCTTAAGGGTGATCTTCTAGTACAAACTTAGCTTCTACCAAGACCCTTTACTTTTAGCACTTCGTAAAAATCCAGTGCAGGGCTTAGCGATACAATGTCTAATTCAATTAAAGCTGGTATCACTAATAAAGACGATGTAACCCAATATTAAATGGCTGAATATTTGTATAACATGTTCAGTTTTTGTAGTCGAAAGAAATGTCTCACAATTATAATTTGTTTCTTGAAAATGTAAACCGGCCGACATATTATGAATTCGGGCTGGTTTTTATAGTCATAATCAGCGATAAATAAACGTATCATTATGGTTTATTACCCATTTCTGGGTATGCCAACCTACTTCCATTCGCAGATTTCAGTAACGATATTTCAACTTCCAGTAAAGAAATTTTTATTCTGATCGATTCTTATTACAAAACTTTCTTCTCCCGTGATTTATGTATTGTATCTTGCTGTTTTAAAGATATTTATTGCCCAGATACCGCGAAATATTGCTAGCTATTAACCAAAGCAATTTGTAAAGACAAATATTTAAGATAATACTTTTTAAACATTTGTAATTAACAAACTGTAGACACGAAAAGCATTGTTAAGAAAGGATTATTATTTGTTATTCAAAGAAACTTTATACTAAGAATATTAAATCATACTACATTCATTGACATTGGAATTTGGATTAGATAATGGATCTCTAAAAAATATATTGGATCTCTAAGAGATCTTAGATTTCATGTGAGATCTTTGAATCTCTAAAGAGGTCTTTCTGCATATATCGAATATCTGACGATATCTTTGATTTCTTAATGAATCTCTTACCGGATCTATGATTTTCTAAAATATTAACCCGTAAATGTAAATCGAAAATATATTTTTTTTAAATTAGATAGCTAGAACACAATGAGGCCCGCGGTTGAAAGAGAAATATTGTTTAATAGTCAGTAATAATATTTTACTGAACTGATCTGCTCAGACTGCGTATTTTAAAGCATAAATTATATTCTAAAGAACAAAGAAGTCTTCTTTACTTTTATCATACAAAATGTCAGATATGACCAACACATTACCCTTGTCTATAAACTAGAGCTCCTTCAAAGGCGGCTAAAATGACAGACAATTTATCTACGAACCGTAAAATATAAAAGCTTAAAAATTTCAACTTGTATTGCTTTTTGCTCAGATAAAATTCAAAGTGGTCAATTTATAAAACGACGTTCGAAGAGTTGAATAACGATGTTTACTTGAATTTTTTTAAACTGGTAATTATTTAGTTTACTCATTTACTGAATTAAAACATAGTTTTCTGTAATTAACAAAGTTTTAAACGAGCGCAGTTGTTAAATATTGAAAACTACGTAGATTCAGAATTTTAGACACTTTGGTTTTATACTTGTGCGTTTGGACGCCGTGGCACGCATTTCTCCTGCTGAAATGTCATCATTAACATTCAGAACGACTACGATTGTTACCATTGTCGCACAAAAGAAACAACTTCCATTCTGTCGCTGAAAATTCACTACAATTTCATTATGTTCGTTACAGATTTTCTGAATCGCGAATATAATTTCCTACACAGATTCCGATGCCCTATGAATTATTTATCATGTATTCGCACTATTTTCATACGTGAGCTCTCCGTTTGTATTTCGACGAGAAACTTTTTTCTTTCTACAAATGTGACGAATGTATGATGAGGTTCAAGTTACATTATTTATGATTCATTCAACCTTACAATGACAAATGCTAGTTACAGGAATGGTGTAATATAAATACGTGCAGAATTACACGACAAATCAACGTATCATTCATTTTGTAAACATACTAGTCAAAATAGTTTCGTACTTGCACTACCATTTTTTTCTTTTATTTGCTTATTAATATTGTATCAACAGGACACGAAAAATGAAAATTAGTAATATGCATAAAAGTCTATGGAATCACGTACACAACGCCCGTTATCTATCTTTTATTCTTCATTAGATGTACGCCGCTAAAGTAAAAAAAAAACTGATTAGGGGAATAGGATACTTTTTATTTAAATACAGTATGGTCCAGTTTATAATGGGCTAATGATAATTTCAAAGTACTATTTATTGATTATTTGTTCATTAATCAGCTAGATACAAAAAAATTAAAATTGGTATATATGTATATCCGTTTCATAGGCATTTAACATGAGAAAACAGTTTTTCCTAGCGCGTTGCTTCCCAAATTATTTTAGAAAAAAATACTTCAACTATAAATTACTAGAACGTAAAATTCTGCATATAAATCAGAACACAAATCTCATTTCTTATGTTTAGGAATACCAGAAAGTATATATGAAAATGTGCTATATTTTAACTGTCAAATATTGAAACTTTGTCAAGAAAAATGAGTATTTGAACTGTATAAAATTAAATTGCGATTCAGCTTAAGAATTTTACGTTAAAATAAAAAGTAAATTAAATTTTATTACATAAAAAAATCACACTTTTGTTAAGCTTTTTGTTTTAATTCCATGGCTATCTCTTTTTTTGAGGTAATTTTCAACAATTTTAAACTTAATTTCTACCGGTACGAAGCATGAAAAATTAAATTTGTTTATTGAACCAAATGCAGGATTTTATAATCTACAATTTATATTTGAAGTATTTTCTTCTAAAATAATTTGGGAAGGAAGGCGCAACGAAAAACTGTTTTCCCATGTTAAATGCCTATGTAGCTGATTCCAAACGCCACCCGGAATATATGTATATAGGTGACACTGAAAAACGGGCCACTCAAAATAACTTTTTTGTTTATAATTATTTTTTAATTTTCTTGATATATTTGTAAACTAGGCTTAAGGGCTCACAAATCGTGGTATTTCAAATAGGACACCTATATATTTTTATATATCTGGGATCTACATAAAATGCAACGATATTTTTGGTGTGAATTTTTATAAAAGAAAAAAAATTACGAAAAAAAAATATGTAGAAAAGCCTATAAAATATAAATCTACGCCAGTCTTATTTATTACCATACATTAACTATAAGCCACCAGTTAAAAAAATATTGAGATTCCCATTCAAAATAAAAACTTGTATTTTGAAAGGTCTAGGGATTTTTTTATTATTTTTCCCGTAATCAGCGGGTCCGAATTAGGGGAATGATACTTTGTATATAATAGAGGGTGGTCAAGTTTTTAATGAGCTATTGAAAATTTCAAGGTACCATTTTTTGGTTATTTACTTGGTTCTATTGTATCGGGTGGACACTAAAACTGAAAATTGGTATACATAATGTAGAAAAGTCCATAGAATCGAACGGCGCAACTCCCATCTATCTAATCTATTACCGTTCAATATCTATAGGCCCACAAAGTCGAAAAAAACTTATGAAATTTCCATACAAAATAGAAGTTTGTGTTTTGAAAACTAAGGTCCTGGGCATTTTTTTCTTATTTTCCCCGTAATCAGCGAGTCCGAATGACGGAGATATGATTCTTTTTGTTTAAATACAGGTGGTCGAGTTTTTAATGAGCTACTGAGTACTGAGTATTTGAAGGTAGCATTACTTGATTATTTCCTTGATAATATTGTATCACCTGGACACTAAAATTTAAAATTGATATGCATATGTAGAAAAGTCCATAGAATCGAAAGCGCAACGCCCCTCTATTTATATTTTACCGTTTAATAGCTATAGGCCACCGAATTTAAAAATAAGTCATTTCTAATTTACTATAATGTTCAGTAAATTTATTAGGTTCAGTATTGTAACAGAAATGTCTAAAAGTAAAGGGGAATAATTTAGACGGCAAGCGTATTCGACGGGATAATTTTAGACATAAAAGGATGTTTCATTTATTGAAATCCAACTCACCTTGAAGTTTGGCTGCTGGCGACTGAAGCGAAGCAGATCCGTATTGCGACTCGATGATTTCATTGAGGGAAACATCTGTTTCATCCGCGAAAGCCCAGCCCACCAACAATAAAACTGAATACGTCCACATGCCACGCAAATGCATGCCGACGGTTTATAAAGCCAATTAATAAATTTAAAAAATTAGTTCTTTTACTCTAATTGTTTTATTATAATTGTAGGATCCGTTCGCGTGTTTTTTAGTCGTTTCTCGATGCCCTGAAACGTCAAAAACAAACGGAATTAGAACTCGAACAATTAAATTTATAGTATTAGCTGACAAATGTTATCATTCGGTGAAATAAATGTTATCATTATCAAGCATGAGTGAGTTGTTTATTCGACCGTATGACAGTTTCAAATATAATAAAACATTTTAAACAATGTCCGCAATATATAAATTGTGAAAATGTACTCGCAAAAATGTCTATTTTAATTATTAAAACTAATTTTGCTCGGCACAAAAACCGCACTAAAAAAATCCATCTAGTTTTTATTATTTAGAATAGTAATATGAAACCTCGTATAATTCAAATATAATTTTTTCAGTGTTATGCTAGACATATAAAAAACAAATAAATTTTAATATAAAAACATGCATTATATACAGTGCGGACGACAAATACATAGTTGAGTTATCAATCACGTATATCAATTGAGGATCTCATAGCAAAAACAACCTTAGTCCATTTCTTTACCTCCCGCCAACCTACATGCATAGAAAAGGGAGGCAATGTTTTCGGTTAAAAAATGTGATATTGGATTTTCAATAAATAAGCACAAATTAGGGTCCCCACAACACGTTTTTACTATTTTTACAATGATACCTGTATGTGTGTGAGAGTGACGATTTATTCTTCCACGATAACAAATCAATCTTCCAAAAATTTCTATTTTCCGTATTTAAGTTTTTTTTGCATTAATATAAAATATTTTATTAGATTTTAGATACAATTGGACAACCGTAAGTGGTACTTTACTAGAAGCCCACAACAGTTTTTAATGAAAACTATAATAAAATAGAATCCAAAACTTTTTAATTTTAGTACTTAAGACTTTCATGTCATCGGGAACAACATATTAAATATTGGCTAATATTGATAAACCAGAAGTGATACTTTACTTGACGCTCTGAACAGATTTTCGTGAAAAAACATACCTATTGATATAATTCAAAACTTCTTTGGTATTTAATATTCATATATGATTAGAAACAACATATTAGTGGTACTTAATTTGAAGCTTTTAACAGATTTTCGAGGAAAAATATAATATAATCGAAAATTTCGTATTATAGACTTTTCTATTTATTGGAATACATTAGATTTTGTCTACAAACGATCAACCGGAAGTGATACTTTACTTATAGCTCATTGATATTTTAAACATGAAATTGGTGGGAGGTCATGTATTGGCCACATAAGATTTTTTTAATTTGAGATAATCAAAGAAAGAACTTTCTAGCTTCCTTACTTACTTTTATAGATTTCTGTAACTTAATTTACCTCAGGATAAATAAAAAATAAAATAAATAAATATTTCATCACGGCATATTACCCATTGCTGGGTGTGCCAATCTGCTTTGTACAGATATCGGTAATGATGGAATATTTGTACCGTGCAGGCGCTTACCAGGCGTCACCTCAGGATCATGTTTAAATATTAGAAAATAATCTACTGAGTATTGATAGAAAAATAAACATTGATGAACAATTATATAATAATTAGATATATTTATACGTTACGACATTTTTGTAGAAACGCTCAAACTTTAAAATGTATAATAACTTGCGACTGAGATGCTTATTGCAAAAACTAGTTTTACCAAACTGATTGACATCCTTGAAAGTACATGTCGCTCTATGTAAGTCATATTTAGAATATTTGGGCTATGCTTGTTTTTGTCTAGAGCTGTTCAATTAGAATTGTGAAAAAATTATAGCACAAAAATGTTTGGATTTACCAGTTGGAACAATATCTACATAATTTAATAAAAATATAACCTCAATAGGTCAAAGTTTAACTACATTTATTTTATTAGATCCGTTATTTTTTTTACCAGAATTTAGTTAGTAAACAAACAGAACTTAATTTATATCACTCTAATTTTGAACGGCTTTTAAAAGATAATAACTTTGGTGCTTGGTTCATATATACATAAATAAAAACATATTCTATATAAAAATGTCAATTTTTATTGTATTCAATATAAATTCATATACAAAAATACATTTTATATTATTTTGTACAATTTTTTGCGATTCGAAACAACCATCTGTCAAAACAAAAAATGTAAACAAACAAAGCGACAGATGCCGGTTTTCAATTTAGCTGTGAATAGCGTGCCAGTAAACAAGTAAGACAAAACAATCACCAGCGTAATGAATTTCGTTCATCACGCTTCTAGTTCTTGCCACAGGTGCAAATTAAATACATTGCCACGTGTACACTAACTCAACTCAGTTCAACAAGGGATCAACTAGGGGTTCGTTTCGTCCGAATATATGCGTGCATGTGTTTAACTCGGTACTTACAGTGTAGTTGTTCACGTGTATTCTCGTACCGCGTGCACAACAATCGACTATCACACGAGGAGGGTCACAGAAGCATGGTGACGTCACGGCTGCTCGCAGTAGACTGAGAGTCAACCTAGCGCGGTTGTTCCAAGTCATCTGAGTGCTACGGCGATGGTAAGCGACATTCGGTCGCCGCGCAGTCTCTATTTATATCGACCAACGCTCACGCCGCGGAACAGGACCGGGGTGATGAGATTTTAGACTTGTGTAATCCTGCTGAGCAGCAGCAATATTAGTTGCGCTACTCTGGAGATCTTCAATTAGCGGTTGTTGTTGTTGATGCAAAAGGCACGCACTTAGACTTTTAGTCTCAATATATTATATTATGAAGGACGAGGACTTTAAAAGGTAGTTAATTTTGTCACTCAGTTTTCTGGAAGCAGTTCCAGGAGTCAGTGTTCTGGAAGCAGTTCCCGAGAAGTACCTTTTACCTAGATGTTGAGTCATCTTAGCAACAGCTGGTGTTCCAAACTTTCTTCGTCCACTTCGTTGAGTCGATAGATACTGTTTTCCGCTGTACCAATCTTATATACATGGTCATAGTTTTAAGGACTTTTGTACTGAATGTCTCTCCGATTATCTTCTTTATAGTTCACTATAATTTGGTCCCTTTTAGTCACTGTATAATGTCGTCAAATTAATTTGCTATAGTATTATTCCAAAATAACGCAAATGTGATACATTCGTGTTTTCAGTATAATTATACATTTTAGTACCATTTACATTCGAGATTTAGGTTTTATAAATTTTAAGGTTCAACTTACTTATAACATATTTGCGCCTTTGGCAGATAAAATAGTTATTTGTGTATTAAGAGCACAAAATAGGACATTGGCGATTGAGAGGTTGTCCTGCGTCGCGCGGCATTCTCTCGAAATCGACAATGTCCATTTACGCTCGAAACACACACAAGATTTTTTCTACAGTCGCCACAGTGGGGTCCTCCACCATAACAAAAAATAATAAAATGTACACTTTGTACTTACACTACTACTCAATTAATAAGGATTTATATAAAGAAAAAACGTTTTTTATATTTAATTTTAATTTATCGTTATTTTCCATTCTTCTTGACCTATGGCTTCAATCTAATCTAAACATTTTATACTTTCGTTTTTGTAAATGAATGCCCTATTTTATTTTCACAATAGTGCGGCTTTTTTTTTGGTTATGTAATATACCGACAGTGTAGTTATATGTATTTGTAAATGTGTCACTACAGTGCCATTAGTTCCTGACTAAACGTTTCCATTAAGAATGTAGACAAGTGACATTTTTCAACATTGTATAGTTAGAAATTTGGACAGCGAGCGTTTTTTCTACCTTGTCGCGCTAGAGCGGCAAAGTGATATTTTGCGTTGACAAAAGAGAGCGCCAATGGCTACTTTGTATGTAGACTGTAGAAAAATGTACTAACCAAGCAACATATTCGTGTATTAAACATAAAATCGCTAAATTTGCAAATTCGTGTTCTGACGATGTGGTTATGTTTGACCATCTGTAAAAGGTATCCTTATAATTCTAGACTAACTCTCATTTATCAATAAGGGCACAAGACCACCTAATGTCTTTAAAGTAGATCTCTGCTTGAAATATAATGAAATTGATGGATATGGATTTCTTTATTGGGTCACTCGGATTAAATGGATCCACTCCAGGTTCTCCTGATTCTTATTTGGGCAAGCAGGGACCTGAATTGTACTATTCTAAAGATCTACAATTAGTGGTAGTGGTAATGAGCCGCGAAACAAATTTTGGGCAACAAGCACAATAGACTTTACGAAGCTTACTTTTCTGGTGGTACAATTCCATCTTTCTTTACTTAGGTCTGGCAAAAGTTTTGGGCAATAAACACAAATGACCTTAGGATGCTCACTTGTAAAGTTGTACCGTTCTTCAAAGCTCTGCGTTTGGTATAATAGATTTCAAATACTCAGTCAGTTTAGTACTGTGGCAAAAGTATTGGCACAATATCCCTAGGGTTTCTAGTAAACGAAATTCTAGATAATATATGTAACTCAAACACAAAATATTAGGATTATGAAGTGACTTCGCTGCCACCCACGCTTCCTCTCGCAAAATTGAGTAAAACCAGTCCTGCGTTTACGGAAACTAATATTGGCAAAGCCTGCAAACCGCTGGTCGTAAAACACAGTTCCATATATCAATATTTCCTTCCGACAGGTTGCTAAACCTTGCGACTGCCGATACAATATGTAACTGAACTCTTCTTGTTTTATCCGATTATGCCAAAACACCGTCACCGTCTGTCGAATGAATGTCGTCCTCTCTCTATACAAATGTCTGCGTTATTGCGCAGACGGGAAATTGGATTTACGGAAAGCCGAGCCAGACGAGAATGGAGAATCGAACGCGAACGCACGTGAAACTCATTTTAATGCGTTTTAATCGAGGCGCGCCAAAAACAATGGGCCTCGTTAAACCGCCACGGCAGGCAAACCTTGTCAGGGATAATGAGATTTTGCGCACCTAAACACGTGTCATATGCCGAAATTTACACGCCATTCATGGGGATTGTGCACCTCTATAATACCTGATGTTTACGCCATAAGTTGTACCATATAGAAACTCCTGCAGCCGAAGAAAGTACAGTACGAGCACACGAAAAAGGGATAGACAATTGTTTACTATCTTTATTTTCAAGTAGTACAAAAGAAATCCTTGTGGTGCTTTCAAATTTCGAGTAAAAAAGTGTTCAGTACTTATAGCTCTGTATATTTTCTGAGTAATATTTGTTGCACAAAGCTTTCACTAGAAGAGTTCATTTTTTAAAACTTATGTTAACCAATGTTGAACAATCTAAGATCTAAGGAGTTATTTTAGTATTTGAATTCTTGGAGCGTTAACAATTAAATATTAAATTTACAGTATTTATAAGTTTGATACAATAAAAATAAACATTTCGCCTCATATCAAAATTAAATTAGGGATGCCTGATGCATTCTATCTCAAGCTTAAGCCTGTGGCAAGTCGAGTATACAACATTTAAATATATTATTGACTACAATGCGCATACCTACTATAATAGTGAAGACCTATTGAATGCCGGCTGCTGGAGGAATCAGCAAACATCGGAACAATTCGTGAGGACGGATATTACTTCGTCTAGTGCGTTCCGTTTAGTGGCTATGGTGCAGGTTTTAAATGTGAGTAGTGGGAAGCAGGGACCTGAAACTGAACCCGAACTGAACCGAAAACTCCAATTAACCAGAATTTTTGATGAACTTGAACCCGAACCGAACCTTTATTTGCTAGAGTCAATAAACCTGAACCGAATTTAAATCGTTTTAAATTCAGATTCCATTAAATATACAATTAAAAATGTTGGATATATATTTAATATTTGTAATCATTTATTGCTCTAAACCGAAATTCGAACACGAACCCAAAACCAATGAACCGTTATAATTTTTAAATTCTTGAACCGAAACTGAACCTTAATCGACATTTATTTCTTGAACCTGAACCGAACCTGAACCATAAATATATTTCGGTTCAGGTCCCTGGTAGGAAAAGTGTATACGACTATTCGGCTATGTTTGGTTCGACACGAACATGCACAAACAGAGCCAGCAATTGTCATTAAATGGAGCTTCAGTTCAGTGTATGCTGATAGGTAGTGATGCGAGTTCCAGTCATTAATATATTTCAGTGGTGCATGGCAATAATAAGCAAATAACCTTATTATAAAATCTTCTAAATAATAGTTTCAATAACAATATTTTAAGTCTATTGTTGGAAGTCAAAATTCTGTTTAGAAATAATTATCATTTTTTTCTATAAGTGTCTCTGTGTACGTCTAGGTGTTAGTGGTCTAGATATTTATGGGTCGATTTTGTTAACATCTATTAGTCTTACAAATCTGTAAATCTGTAAATAATGAACCAAACCGCAACGAAACCTGCCATTCTAATTTTATATTAATCAACGAATAGATATATTTTTGTCACTTTTTTACAGATTTACAGATCTGTAAGACTTACAGAATTGAACAGAATCAACCTATTAGAGTGTTGAAAAATAAGTCTATAACTTATTGCAAGCATACATGTAGGCTTGATATTTGGTTATGAATGCCATATAATACTCTGCACGCCTGCACTCCTCAGATATCCTCTCATGAAGATGTTAACCTTTTAGCTTTGTTTAGTCAAGGCCCATTCACAAATCAAAAGTTAGTGTTAGTTTTATGTTTTACGTTTTAGTTTTAGTGACCTTGTAGCATTGGTTTCTTATACAAGCATTCACAAATCAGTATTTAGTTTTGGTTTTAGCATAGAACATTGCAAACTCCAATCTTTGGTTTAGTTTTATGTTTTATACTTAAGAACGAACCAATAGGAAGGATCGTAAAAAGAAATAGCGATATATAGTTGTTCTTGTCTATAACTGTCAAGTTTTGTTTGGAATTATTATGAATAATAAGAAAATTTTAAGTGCAGTTTTATTAATAAAATTGTATAATGATAAAAAGAAAAAAATAGAAGATGGTGGGTTACCGATTTCTTTAATTTGTGTCGTATTTGCCAATAGGTGTCACTACCTACTAAAACCACGACTAAAACATGATTTGTGAATGCTGCTGCAAATTGCTATAAAACGTAAAACATAAAACTAACATTAATTTTGATTTGTGAATGGGCCTTCAGTCTGTGTTTGATACTCATGATGAAAAGACATGTAGAGATGGGTTTTCGTTTGAGCGCGTTCTAGACGCTAATACGCAGAGCTACAATGTAATTCCGTAAAAGTTTAGTTTCAAAGTTTATCTAGCATCAGAATACCCACCCCTCCTTCCTTCTTTGTGATTTCAAGTCATTCGATATTTTTATAATATTTAAATAATGCCCCTTGCAAGTCCTATAGCTCGCAGGAAGAAATATAACCTCAGCAGGAAATAACAACATTGGACCACGTGACCTAAAAAAGTTTACGCCATGCCGAACGTAGAGTTTTAGCGCCGAATTTAAATAAAATGTCAAGGAATAAACTGAACGTTGACATTGCATGTACCTTCGACAGTAGGCATGCTTTACAGCAAACTTAAGAGGAATGGCTACCCCGGCCTACTATAACTATGAAGTGAAAATTCAAGTAAATTGCTCCTGTTCTAGACCTGTTAATATTTTTAAAAATTCAACGAACGTACGTCTGATATGAACCTGCAGTTAAAAAAAAGTATTATTGAAATCTATTAGTATTTGACTTTGAAACAGCATTTCTCGTTTTCCGTAAAAAATCAAAGTCAAATACCATAGTCGCCGTCAAATAAATATAGACTGATGCTCAACATTTTCCTTTTTCCGCACCCTGTCTCTTGCCTTGCGATGTTGTCACTTCTTCATAACTTAGCATTTTCAACATTGCCATATTAAATTGGCAACAATGCAGGTTAATATCAGAAGTATGTACGTCTAATGTTGAATTTTTTAAAATGTTAATAGTTGTAGTACAGGAATAATTTATTTGAATTTTCGCTTCATATATAGTAGGCAGGGGTAGCCATTCCTCTTAAGAGCTCAATGAACATGAACGACAAATCTAACATGGATTATAAAATTCATTGCTCCACTGAAAACTGCGAAGCCGCATACTTTAGGACGACCAAGCGTTATTCACAGATCCGGATGAGCTAACACAGAACAACACAATGAACAAATGTGCTCTGGCTGAGCATTCCAATACACTAAAATACACTTTCGATCTGGATAATTTCAAGATTTTGGAAGAAGAAAAGAATTACACTAAACGTAGGTATCTTGAAAAAAATACTACATATCTATCAGTGATGATTGCAACAACATTAATGCAAGAACTGATATACAAAAACTTCATAGCTTAGGTCTATTGAAAAGTTCAAAAAGAAAAAAGTAAATTTCAGATCAAATTAAGATTTAATAAAACAATGTTACACATTCATTGGTGTACAGACGACCGGACCAATAGGAGTCCGTCTTGATGATGTGACCAAAGAATCCTTCCGCAAGATATTTCCGGCCATTTTCCGAATTATTCTGTTGTCGATTTTGAGAGCAGGTGGATGTGTACAGTCCATACGATGTAACTTGGCGAGTTGGGGCAATTCACATTATCACTGCGGTAATGGGAAAGTTATAAAATCCATAGGCGTACCGAAGAAAAATGAAGTTCAATAAAATTACGAATATTACAAAAAAAAAGAAATTATTTATACAATAAAATTTATTAAAAATATTGGAATGAATTATTTATTATATAAATCATATTATAGTTAATTATTTTTTAAATTAATAAAGTTAAGAAAATAAAATTTCTATTGCTATTGAGAAAAAAATGCACCAACGCTTATGTATGAATATAACTTCTTGGGTTGAAAAGTACCTGGCACCCCGAGTTTGAGTGTATTAGGATGAAATTTGCTTTGTGTAAGGCAATAAAACATTGTAAAATCACTATATCACTTCTGAAGCTGTGCGGCATCGAAGTAAAAGTAAATATTTGACAAAACACAACTTAGGAATAGTGAACTGAATTACATTCTTTTGTGTCGCCAAGTTAAATCGTATGGACTGTATGTGCTCTTTGATTTTTTTATAAGATATATAAAAACTGAATGTTTAGTACGAATATATTTTGTACACATGACATGTAACAATCTGTAAGATCTTACTGTCAGTGTAATAATGTCCATGTTCTTTTATATGTATTATTTTGTGGTATTACTTGTTATAGACCCTGAATAAGGTACAAGTGTGTAACGAAGCGTCGGTGTTGTAAGAATAAATTTTAATAGGTACATTATTAATATAGGGGAGAAATAATAAACGATTTCTATTATAGGGGAATCCTTCTACTTTTATTTAAATTTTGCAAGACTTTTAATTTAGTGTCGAAAGAATCACAGCAACCCCTTTTTTAATTAATTCACGCTTAAATCAAGATTATCTGTAGCATTCCCGGAATTTTAAGAACACCTTTTAATCTTGAAAAAGAATTTTAAACGTTTACAGTGAGAGACCTCGATCGAAAGAAAAAACATTTCAGGAAATTTATTTAGGAAAAGTAATGTTACAAAATTGCTTGTTTCTCGTTAAAGCCTTTGTTGTGCTTTGTGCGGAATCATAGCTATTAGCATTAACAATCGGACATATTTCTTGTGGTGCTTAAGTTTTCACATACAATCAAGTAATAGCATCATTCCCGTGCTTGTTGAATCCAAATTTATTTGAAAGCATTTAGAATTCAAAGGCAAAAAGCTTCTTATCGGGGATATTGATTCCTTTCGTATTTGAAGGTAAATAAAATTTTATTGAATAATAAACATAATACAAGTAAAGAGAGCTTTCTTTATTAAACATGTTTTATTCATGTTTAATAAAATAAAGCAGATAGATGATGCATCACAAAGACCGTGTGTTCGTATTTTTTATTCTTAAATAAAAAAAATCCAACGAAATAATAACTTCGTTTTACGATCTATAAGCTTCAAACAAACTTAAACTCATCAAATAAAAAGAATCGAATACACATCGGATTCTATTTCTATTTTGTCATCAAAGCAAATGTACGTTTACTCTTCATGTTTATAAATGAAGCACATTAAAACAAGTTTCATATTTCGTATTTGTAATGCTTATCATAGGTTTTCCTTTCCAGGTAATTTACCCTGGCACATCTATTTTAATAATGGTAATAGGGTGCTTAGCTTACGCGAGGAATTTTCAAAATGTCAGACTTCCCTCTTAAAGGTTAAAGGAAACGCATCTAATTCTAAATTGATTTAACCTTTCGATTTATTTCTTTCGTAAAATGTGTCTGGTTTTTATCAGTCAATACTTTTCCTCTAAAATCCACGTTTATGCGTCTATTTATTTACAATTGGTAAAAAGGGCTTTTTGAACATCATTTGCTTACAGAAAGTATTGTCAATAACGAGCATCGTTTTAAAATGGCATGTCGTAACTTACTCGAAAAAATAAGAATTTTTGAAAGACAAGCATGTTATATTCTTCCATATCCCGCGCCCTTCTTGTCAATGCATATATGAGAGAGATAAATGTATGTCAACTTATAAATTCTTTAAAAAAATAAACTGTATTTTAATATTCAATAAAAATCACATCATTGATTAAAAAAATACATACCTATGGGGTGTCTCGTGGCCGTGTGCCTGAGTGTCTGGTCGAAAATCTGGGTAACCGGGTTTGATCCCGACCGGCACCAAACATTTCGAATTTTAAATGGCACAAAATTGACCCCTGTGGTGCACTCTCTACGCCAGTAATGAGTGCCCGTATCTACATATGTATTTACTAATGCTGGAAACTATATTACCTTCCTCTCCATATAACTATTGTTATATTTACAATTTTCATTTTAAAACGTTACTATTATTAATTTGAAATGATTATTTTGTGACAATTATCTTTCAGTTACATACATTTGAGCTGAACTGTATAACAATGGAATTGTTGTGAGATTTAATTTTTATATTATTTTATTAATTTATCCATAAAAGAAACAGTATTAATGCAAACCAGTAGAATTTTTTTTACATTTTTATAATAACAAATTGCGAAAAAATAAAAATTTGAAGGTATTTTTTGAAGAAAAACTATTTTGAGCTTCAAGTAAAGTACCATTTCCGGTTATTCGATTTACACCAAAATCTAATGGCTTCGTTCCATATTAGAATGATGATGACGTGGTTTAAAATTTTTTGAATTGAGTTTTGAATTAGAGTGCCCAGAGGATCCACACTCACACACATACACATCGTGATAATGCTAAGATCGGATTCTAGGGACCTTAAAATGTAGTCATTTATCAAAATCTCGATATGCGATTTTTAGCGGGAGGTAAAAATGATTTATGTTCCTTCGTAGTACACAAATGATTTTGATTTTGAATCAATATAGGATAAAAAGCTACCCCTAAATCTAAAACGGAATGTCTGATTTCGACTAGAAAAATATATGTCGAATTAAAGTTGAAAAACTTTCCGAAAGTTGTAAATCACGTACAAAATTTCGGTGCCAGCGGATTTTACTAACACTATTAAACCTAAAACCCACTTTGGCGAATTCGTATTCATAATATTTTATTATTTGACGCAGGGTCGTAAATGACATAAAAGGGACGCTCCCTCTATACGATTATACGAGTGGCGTAAATGCAAATGTTTTATGGATGCATTTCAGTTGCAATGCGTACCGCAACGTAAATTTCGGTGTCATAACAGCAGCAGTAATAGTTAGAGGGATAAACAAATATTTTATATTTATGAATATTTCAACGACCACAGCCCTTGGCGAATACTTTCATGGTGACATTTACAATGGGCCGTCATTTTGTACAATAGAAACACTTGAAACTGGAAGACATGATTGAATTTTTTTTCAAGTGTACACTTTAACCGGGAGTTCATGGGACACTTACCAACATGAGTCTCGCGACCGAGCATTTATTCTCTGGACGACAGTTTGGGAGCTCATGAGGTGACGCCTGCTTGTAAAAATCCTATTATAAATGGGTAATAAACTAATGTTTTTACGCGGTAATGTATTTACAGTTCTGTTTAAACTCTATATTGGCTGATGTATTTCCAGTTATTTTTTTTGCATTTGTGGCGAGTTTAGCTTCTAGTTCCATGAAATCCCGTACAAGAAACGGTTGGCGCTGCTCGTTTCCGGTAAATCGGATCCTACAATCGAATTAATCACCCAAGTAGCAAACATAAATCTGGGTGCAAGTGGTGAACCATGCTTTGCCGCAGGGCCACACTCGCCCTACGGCCCCCGAGCATTATGAGCTTACTGCATTGTTCTTGCGTTGACTAACGGGAGCAATACAACAAACTTGCAGAAATAATATATAGGGAGTTCAAGTACTTGTTTCAAGACCAGAACTTTTGAAATATGTTACACTTTTCTAGAAGTTTGTATTTTACAATCTTGAAAACATTGCTACTACTAAATTAGTTACAACTTTGCATATACTTTTCACAGAATTTTTAATTCAGGGAGTTGGGGACGTAGAAATATATTTTATGTTTTATGATAATTTAAAAAGTGAAAAATACGTTCCAACATTATCCCCATTTTACTTTTTAACTTTTTCTTTATCAGTTGTGGGCCGATTTTTATATAATTATATACATGCAAGGTGAAGGTGTGATCAGAATTTTTTTAATTTCGCATAGTTTGTGTTTGACAACTACATATTGACGAAACATTTTGACTCGCTTAACGATTTTTAACCGTGTCTTCCGTAAACATCTATTTCAACATCCTCATCTCTGCCACATTCATTTACTTTTCATTGATACTGACATCTGCCAATTTGAATTATCTGAATATATTAGCAGTTTCCATGGTTAGCATAGCTGGCTGATTTATGAAATTTAATATCTTTATAATTCTTTAACTATACATATATATATATATATATATATAATGAATATGAAGTATAAAATGCAATCAAATCTTATAGAGAATGATATATTCTTTAAGTAATAATAACGTTAAATATAATGAATAAAGATATTTAACTGTAAAATCTTCAAATGAGGGTACTTTCGGGTGACCAATTATAATCAAAATCTAATCATCTCTTTTCTGGATGTAATCTTGAGGAATACGAAAAGATTATATTTTTTTTAAACGTGGTATTGAAGTTATGCTATTCGAAACTTTCGTCACACACACACACACACACACACACACACACACACACACACACACACACAAAACACACATAGATACAGACATCATCGTAAAAAGAGTAAAATCGTATTATATGAACCCTAAAACGTGTTTATTCACTACAAACTCATCATTGATTTTTTTTGACCAGACAATACCTTCCTTACCTAAAGGTTACGGAAGGTAAAAAACGATGGTGCGATGGGTTTATGAATGGTACAAACGTTTTCATGAAGGCCGTGAAAAGGTGGGAAGAGAGAAGGGAGTCCTAGCATATTAACCACTTATGACATTGTGGAAATTGAAGATATATGAATAGGAATAAGTTGTAAGCTATTTCTATGGTTACTAGCGGCGATCTCTGGTTTAAAGAAGAGTGCTGAATCCGATCCATTATACTAATAGCAAAACACCGAGAAGAGGGAGGACCACTCATTCATAATTTTTCCTATTCCTGCAAATGAAGATATTGCAAAGGCAATTTTTTGATGAAGGGGTTGAAGGCTGTAGTGTTTTGCAGATTGAAAACAACGTTGGCATGAATTCATTATCAATTGGGCAATACTTTGAAAGGGACAATATTAATATTGAGTTTTTAACAAAAGAAAATTCTCATGTATTTCGATCAAACCGTTTTGTTAGTACGCATATTGATACGTAATCCCCTAACGTAATATGTTCTTTTCATTGGTAATCATCATGGATTTGCAGAAACGAATATTTAAAGCCGCCCTTTTATCCTCCTACAAATACAAACCATGGCAATGTGAGACAGACAAACATAGCATATCCTAAAAATAGTCATAAATCATCTGACAGAGATATTCATTAGCCGAGCTGTCACCATCAAGTGGACGGAAAAACGCGATGATCGTTTATTTAGCTAACTTTATTTATAGCCTTTTACTTCTTCGCATTCGCGAGCATATCATTAATTTTACATTCAGAGACACGTAAACAACACTCATGGAAAGAAAAATAAATTGGGGAAGCAAAAATTTTATTGTAAAAAGAACAAATTAATTGACGTATAAAATGAAAAAATATATGGAGAGCGAGATTTGATATATAAGGGGGAAATAAAGTGTAAGAAATATAGGAGGGGACCTCGGTCAAGCCAGTTAGGGAGACAGGCTACAAATTTCCCTTTCATCAGTTTAAAGTCTCCCCTGTGGTTCAGGTTTCACTACCAAATGTTACTCTTGGAAAAGTCCGTTGCCAACTCGCTCTAAATATATCATTTATAAAATATACCACTGTAACACTGTAAACGTCTACACATAATTTAACCCAAGGATTTCAAGTTTCAAGGTATTTATATTAATTATTTGTTAATAATCTGGGGACCTAGGGTCGATCCCGACCGGCGCCAAAATTATTTTATTGGTATAAAAGTGCCCATGAAGTCGGTAAACCCCGCACGGTACGAACATATCAATCATTACCGGTAATGGATATGAGACACAAAATAAAGAACAATATTAACCACATGCAGAGCCATCTATTTCTGACTCATCTACCTAGTATGGGAAAGTATATCTCATGCTGAACCCAGTTAGTCATTGTCTTTGCAAAGAGATGATAGTTACACCAAACTGATGAGCTCCAATAAGAGCGCAACGCATCTGAAAAATTACCGAAAGGTTGATTCAAAACGTGAAATCTATTATATTTAACATTTCTTGTATACCTACACTCTACACCACAAATTCTACTTACGTATATATATTCTTTTTATTTAGATTTTTTTAATATTAAATTCATTCTATGAAGAAATTTTGTCCTACTCTTCTAATTTTTCGAAATGTTTCCAAATCATTGTCGGAATTGATAGTATTTTTGAAGGGTATATGTAATATATCTATTATTTTAAATATTTAACTACTAATACAATAAGAAATAATATAATGTATGTACTTCCCAGAAAAAGTCTTAGTAATGTATGTCTCTGGATTTTTGACAAAGACATTTATCTATCAGTTACAAACAATTTAATTTTTCAATTGGTTTCCATGACATTATTTGGGCTGTGATATTTATTACAACAGATTATTATTATACCTTATATTTATTTATCTTCCCGGTGAGATGGCTTCATCTGGCGGGTGAGATGACTTGTTTAAAAAAAAATCAATTATTAACTAATTAAGTACAGGTTTTCTGTCACACATGTTAGAGAATTTCGTGCAATTTTCATGGATCTATCTTTCACAAAAAAAACGCATTGAATCCAATATAAAAGTTTTTCTTCAACAAATATCTTTAAATGTTATTATTTCGCAATTTGTTATTACAAAACTTAAAGATTATTTCATTTTCTATGAGTTTGCATTAATACTTTTTCTATATATTTTATAGATAAATTTATAAAATAAAATAAAAATTATATCTCGGAGCTTATGCATACAATTCCATGGTTACACACTTCACCTCAAATGTATGTAACTGACAGATAAATGTCATTGTCAAAAAAATAATCATTTCAAATTAATAACAGTAATGTTTTCAAAAGAAAATTGTAAATAGAACAATAGTTACATGGAAAGGAACATAATATACATAATTTCAAATTAATAATAATGTTTTAAAACGAAAATTGTAAATAGAACCATAGTAATATGGAAAGGAACTAAAGATACATAATATCTAGTATTAGTAAAAATCCAGGTATGTATTTAAATAAGAAAATAAATAAATATATTATCACGGCATATTACCCATTGCTGGGTGTGCTAATCGCTTTGTACACAGATTTCGGTAATGATGATGACATATTTGTATCGTGCGGTAGTTTACCATGCGTCACCTCACGGGTACTCATTTTTGGCGTGGAGAGTGCATCACAGGGGTCAGATTTGTGCCATTTAAAATTCGAAATATTTGATAGTAGGAATTGAATCCGGTTCCCCAGATTCGCGACCAGACATTCAAGCACGCGGCCATAAGACCCCATAGGTATATGTATTTAAATTAATAAAAATTAAATGGCGAGAGGTTTTGTGTTGGTCACATAAATTGTTTTGACCTTTTATGTTATTATAAATAAAAAAATATGTTATTCTCTATTCGATTTAATTATATTTTTTTTGTTCATATTCAATGAATTTAGAGATAAAGAATTATAAAGAAATAACTTGCAACCTAATTCTGCTAAAAGCTGCACCATTGAAAAATAATACGTATTCAAATATTACTAATTGACAGATGTCAGTGTCAAATAAAATTTATATAATATTGTAACGTCGCCGCTCCGTAGCCCTCGCCGCCGCCGCGCCATAGCTGGCGTGTTGTTTACCTCTAGAAGTTCTCCAGGAGGTTCTAGAACTAAAGCCGCCAGGTATATAACCCGTCGCCAAAGCCAGCGAACGCATTCTGTATTATAGAAGTAACGAGTAAAGAAGTCTGATATAAATAAGCGTAGTGAATAATTGGTGATATAAACAACAGTCGACAAGTGAACATAAATAAATGTAATTAGTGACATAAAGAGTGGTTTTAATTGTTTAAATAAATAATGTTAGTGTTTAAGTCTTATAATATTCTTAGTCTTTAAATTAGTGTTAATATTTGTTTATCGTAGTGTTAGTTAAATTTATTATCTTTTAATTATATTTTTAATATTTATTTACCGTTTAATAAACGTATTCTTTTAATTAATAATATATCTGTTATTTGTTACACTTCACCCATATAAATAAAAACGTTACAATATCTTTGTGAAATGATTTTACTGGAAATATAAAAATATGAAATAATTTAAGGTGGCAAAAAACAAATCACATAAGTAATACAACAGATTATATTCGTAGCTATACGCTAATTCAGCAGATTATTATGTTAGAAATATAATGTTATATGTTTTTATTTTCTACTTCTTAATTTAAGAAACATGCTGTTCTTTTTAGGAGTAGTTCAGTTGAGTTCAGTACGAGGTAAGATCAGTTCATTTCTCCCCTAAAAAGAAAAAGCCCATAGAATAGTTTGCAAAAAAATTTCTGTGTGGAATTTGTACAAAGTACGTAGAATTGACAGAAGGTATTGTGCTCGCCACATCAGATTTTTTTAAATAAAAATAAATATATCATCACAGTAATGATGATGACATATTTGTACAGTGCGTGTGTTTACCAGGCGTTACCTCACGTTCACTCTTAACTGTCGTGGAGAGTGGAGTTTTCTTAGTGCACTCATAATCTTCACAACTCATACACTCATTGTCGTTCATATTTATTTCAGAATTATCATTTTCACAAATCTGACGATCATACTGCTCATTTTTTATTTCGTTTCTACGTGTTTTTAATTATTTTCTTCTTTTCACATTTACTATTTTTCACTTCCAAAGTCAGTTTTAAGTTTCCCTCTATCCACTACTATCTTTTTGACTGTTCAATACGCTTATAATTGGTAAGTATAATGAGCCATCTATACCTTGACTTTTTGGGCCAACTATCCCAAATAGTCGGGTGAGATGGCTCACATAATGTACAGCGACACGTACAACAAAACTACAATAACTTTAGGTTAAACTGTAACTTTGACTTTCTGCTTGAGCAAAACATGTCACAAGATTACATACAAAACTTTTTCAAGGGGTGTCAAATTTTTTTTCTAGTAATAACTTGTTTATTAATTGAAAGAAACAACATAAGTAAAATTTGTTAACTACATATACTATCCATGTAGAAACATTCGTTAACATCGGTCTACTAATATTTGGAACATCGTTTCGCTATTGTACTTTTGTTATGAAAGTTAAAACTTAAGCTATGTTAATTATTCTAGTATAAAGCAAATTCAATCTAATTTCCTTAAACTACAGTATTGTCCATTCAAAGTTTTGCCGAAAACTTTTGTGACACATGTTACTGTGGCAGTCTGCTAATATTTCTTCCTTCTTCTTTGTGGCAACAAGAACAACAAAGGCTCTCATTGTGATTGTTGGAAAACGCCATTGAATCCCCCTCTGTTTATATCTCCTAAGCGAAGGGGCAACACAACACAAAGCAACGAGTGGCGCTTTATTACAATTAAGTTCGCTTAATACTGTCTGACTCACTCACTACAATATGCAATTTAAATTATTCCGCAGCAATTTAAGAACGGCGAGTCGGGCGTCGGGATCGCTCATGCCGTGATGTAAGTCAGCGGACGTGCGGCATCGTGGGATGCTCGACGGCGTCGAGGCGACAAAGTTGACGGCCTAGGCCCTGGAGACCGGGGACAGCGCCGGACCAGAGTAAATCACAAAAAGAAAGATAGAATAGTGAATTTGATAATATAAAATAATATTTAGAAAATGTACAAGTAAGTATTTGTGACAGAGCTATAACTCTCAGCAAAAAGGATCTTAGAACTATGACATGTATCTTTACTAATGATAACGCGAGACGAGAATCGGCGAGAAACAGTTCACTCTCGTCTCGTCTCGAATTTTCGAGACGAGATTTGTTTTCGTCTCGTCTCGTCATATTTTTCATCCTCTATTCTCGATCTCGACTCGAGAGTCTCGGATTTCTCGAATTTATAATTATTAGCTGGCAGGTCAGAGCGTGTTTGTATGGTTGAAGGTAGCAGAGAACAGAGAACACTTTTGTTCCTATTCTTTATACAGTGTGTTCAGAAAAAAACCTAACTCGGAGTAGGCTATGAACACGGAAACGTATGTCTTAATTTAAAAGTATTTAATTAAATGTTAGTTTGATTCGCGATATTGTCAAAAATGTTATCTAAATAAATCAAAGCTTTTCTCCTTGAATCTTAGTTTAATAGTGGGAATAATTTGGAAAACGGCGAATGGCAACATTTTCTTTTTTATTACCATTTTCCCATAAAATAACATTTCAAGATCAATTTTGACAGCTTGACTTTTGAACTGAATAATGATCAGACATATACGTTTCTCTGTTCATAGCCTACTTCGAGTTAGGATTTTTTTTAACACACTGTACATAAATTTAAAATGAATAAATAAATATGAATGTAAATGAATAGGCAATGAAAATTGTATTTGTACTGATAAATATTTTTCTTGTTGCATATCTTTAATTATATACATATTAAAAAAAAAAACGTGCAATCGAGATCTCGAATACCTACTCTCGTCTCGAGCAAATCTCGAGGGTATTACTCTCGTCTCGTCTAATCGAGACGAGACTATCATAAGTCTCGAGGAAATTCGAGTCGAGATCTCGAAAACGCGAGATCCCCCGGCATCACTAATCTTTATTGGTCATTGCCTTTTTGAAATATTATTTATATAAGATTGGTATGACTGAAAACAGTATATGTTGACTCTGCGAAGAGGACGAAGAAACTTGGGAATTTTTTTATGTAAATGTACAGCTGTGGCTGTAAAGAGACTTAACCATTTAGGTAAAAGGTACCTCACGGAAAATGACTCCTGGAGCAGTAACTGGCTTCATAAGGATAAAGGGACTGTTTCCAGGAAACTAAGATAGGGCCATGTGACATGTTGCAATAGATTTTAGGTCGCAGTGACTAAAGTGATTAGCGCTTAAAGCTCTCAACTAAATAATAATAATAATACCTAATAATAACAATAATAATAAAAATAATAATAATAATTATAATATTAATAATATAATAATAATAGTATTTGTTGTTTAATAATTACAATAGTTGAAACATTTAAATAAAGGGATCTAAGTGCCATTTTGTTTATATTTTTAGCTTGTGAAAGTTCTTGTAACTCCGCCACTGTATTTTGCTTCTGAGTTAAAGCACGCTTCACACTCTCTAGATAAAGCTAGTCTTTTATAGGATTGGTCATTTCAGCGTAACGTTCTATTGGAAGATTTGAAAAGGGATTTTTTAGCGGAAAGGTTTCTAGGTCGCGTAAGGGGAAATGGAAGTGGTAAATGGCGAGAATTTGTTCCCTTTTAAAAAGGGTTTTTCTCTTGATGAAACACTTTCAGTTTTTACCTTTTCGGTTTTTAAAATAAATGTGTCCCTGACTTACTTGGTATATGTAGTGTGTAAGCCTTTTGTCAAACTCACAATACAATCGAAGAGCTTTTAGCAAAAACAAACTTCTTACTTTTATGGAAGCTTGCAATTTAATTTAACTTATTATCACGTTTAAATATTAGAAACTTATTTACTGGATGTTAAGAAATAGAAACATTAACAATGATGAGTATTTACATAATAATTATACATTTTTATAGGGCATTTTGGTAGAAAGATTTAAACTTTAAATTGTAATAACTTATAACTACGATACTTTTTGCGTGAAACAGTTTTACCAAACTGTTTGTCATCTTTAAAAGTATGTAGCTCATATTTACAATATTTGGACTAAAATGATTTTTTCCAAGAACTCTTCAATTGTTATTGTATTTTTTTACCCGAATCCGGGCATTAAGTATATGTATAATGTATCAACATAAACTATCAACAAAAACAATGCTTAATTACAATAAAGAAAATTTGATTACAATAATGAAAACGACTATCCAATGTTTTTATTATTAGTAAAACACTTTTTGTTGAAAAATTTAAAACTTCAAATATCCTTAAAGTCCATTTGAATTTAAATGCTTCATATATGAAATTTGTAAAAGGTGCTGATCATATCAAATTTTAAGACTTTTAATACAAGAATATTAACTCCATATTGCATAATTTGCATATTTTATGTATTAGACTAAAATATTATGGTCTTGTTTACGTCCTTCATAAAATTTTAGCGTTCATAAACTGACCATTTCACTTCACATCACATGTGCAGTAAGTCTAGACAACATATAGGACAGATTTAATCTCAATTCTACTGAATTTTATTTGGAAATAAAAGTAACTTTAATCTGGGAAATAACAGGAGGTGTAGGTACGGCGATAATAAAAACTTTTGCTTGACTTGGTTGGACAAT